>JAVJIF010002214.1:0-324502 GCA_038442645.1 Agave tequilana
CAAGTTTTGCCTTTCGTTTCTTTATCAATATTTACATCATGCATCATGTACAGTCAATGCTCGATTAGCTTGTCACCGATCTATCGTGACATGACCGGATAAAGGAAAGAAATTTTCTTGGATCTGGAGCTTTGATCAGAGGTATACTTTTAACTTGATCAACGGAGAGTACTATTAAGGATAGTACTTCTTCAAGAACCTGCCATGATCGGCATCATGAGGTATCGCCATTAAAGTTATGAGGCGATATGCTCCATTTGAGTAGACTGACTCTACTACAAATGGTCCTTCCCATTTAGGTGGAATTTTCCTTTTGTCTTATGTGTCATCACCATAGGTCTTCTGACGGCTAAGACAAGGTCACTTTTCTTGAAAGTTCGCACCTTAACTTTCTTGTTGAGGCTCTGGTAATCCGGGCTTGGTAGAGCTCGAGTGTGTTGGCCTGCAGGCGCTTATCATCTAAGGCCCAATTTTGGAGTCACTGTCGATGCTTCTCCTCACTTGTCATCTCCGCTGTCAAGGCGACGCGTAGAGATGGGATTTGGACTTCTAGTGGAAGCACGGCTTCACACCCATATACCAACGAAAATGGAGTAGCTTTAGTTGGGGTTCGAACAGTTGTGCGATAGGCCCATAAGCAATCGCCTAACTTATCGTCCCAGTCTCGCTGACTTTTCGATACAAACTTCTTGAGAAGTTTGCCAATGGTTTTGTTGAAAGCTTCTGCGAGACCGTTAGCGGCGGGGTAGTATGCCATTGGGACACACTCTAGATTTCTGAACTTAGCGCAGAACCTCTGGAAAGCTTGACTGACGAACTGGGGTCCATTGTCATGGACGATTCGCCGAAGCAACCAAAACGGTAGATGATGTGATGTTTAACGAATTTGATCACATCAGATGATTTACCTCCTTCAAAGGAATGGCCTCAGCCCATTTTGGAGAAGTAGTCGGTTATGGCTAAAATAAACCGATGTCCTTTTGATGATGGTGGGCTGATAGGGCCAACTACATCCCATCCCCACATCTCAAATGGCCAAGTTGAAGTCATAGAGTGAAGGTACACTGGGGCATGATGGATGAAATCACCATTCACTTGGCAGGCGTGACATCTTTTGGCATAGGTGATGGTGGTCAGCGATCATCTTAGCCAATAATATCCCAACCTTTAGAGTCGATTCGCAAGTTTTGGGCCGGGTTAATGGGCTCCACACATACCGTCATGGGCTTCTTTCAATACCTCCTGTGCCTCTTTTTGCGATAGACGGCGAAGTAAGATCCCGTCATGCGATCGACGATACAACATTCGTGTGATCGCATTATAGTAGAATTTGGGGCTTTCCTTTTAATGGTAGCTGCTTCCTTGGTGTCCTCAGGTAGGATACCATACAAGACATAGTCAATGTAAGGAAATCGCCAGTCTCTAAGCTCTGGACGGTTGACGACTCAAGAGCTTCTTTGTCTTGACAATCTCCCGTTTGCTCCTGGTAGTCCTCAAGAACAATTCTCGAGCAATATAAGTCGTGGCTGTGGACAAATATTTTCTCTACTACTCCAGTTGGAAGAGTTAAGGAGCAGCGAGAGACGCCAGTGCATCTGCATGAACATTTTGCTTGCGTGGTACATGGTCAATGTAGAAGTTTGTAAACCTCTCGGCCATGTGGACAGTTGCGTTGTAATAGGGTACTAGATTTTCATGTCTGACTTCATACTCCCCGCGAACTTGGTGACGATAAGTTTAGAGTCACCATATGCTTCGAGATTTTTAACGTCAATCTCATCGACGAGTTGCATCCAATCAAGAGGGCATTGTACTCTGCTACATTGTTGGAACAAGGCTCGGTTAATGAGACAGCTCGAGAAATCACATAGTTCTGTGGGGAGACGAGTACTACCCCTACTCCTGTACTATATAGTCCTTTTGGGCCTGTTCTCGATGCACCGTCAAAGAACAGTTGCCACACTTGGCTTTCAAAGGATGTCTGGGTCTGGCAGACTTCAGCGACCTCATCTGGGAGATCCTCGTAAAGTTTGGCAGCCCTCGGATCTGGATGCTCTGCCAGGAAATCCGCCACCACTTGTCCCTTCACAGATTTTTGTGGTAAAAAGTGCATTTCATATTGGGATAGCAATATGGCCCATTTTGCCAGTCGGACGTTAGCGATGAAGGCTTTGTCATGAGTAACCTCAAGGGGTGACTTTTGATATGACGTTTATAGTTTGACCTACCAAATAGTGTCGCATTTTCTGAACAGCGAACACCAATGCCAGACATTCCTTCTCGATCGGGTTGTACCGGTGTTCGACCCCAATCATTGTTCTACTCAAATAGTAGATCGCTTGCTCTCGTCCTTGATCATCGTTCTAAGCTAATAAATCTCCTAAAGAATGATCCATTGCTCGGACGTATATCAGGAAAGGTTTCCCGGACACCGGAGCTGCAAGGACTGGTGGTTGTGTGAGGTACTGTTTAATTCCCTCAAATGCTTGCTGGCAAGCGTTGTCCCAAATGAACGAAACACCCTTCTTCATTAATTGGTAAAGGGTTGGCATCTTCCAGCGAGATTTGAGATGAACCTTCGGATGTACGCCAATCATCCTTGCAATCCCCTGAGCTCCTTGAGGTTTCTCGGAGGTTGCATTTCCTGGATAGCGCGAATCTTTTCCGGATCCAAATGAATTCCTGTGGAGGTTACGAAAATCCTAGGAATTGCCACTGGCCACCCCCAGGAAGGATTTGGTGGGGTTCATCTTCAATTGATGGGTCCGCATGATGTCGAAGACAACCTTTAAATCAGTCATATGATCACTTTTGCGCGGCTTTTTACTGCGATGTCGTCACATATAGCATTCCACCGTTTTGCGCATGTGTTCGTGGAAAATGGCATTCATAGCCCTTTGATATGTCGCCCCTTGCATTCTTTAGTCCGAAGGGCATGACGCCAGTATACCCCAGTGGTGTCTGAAAGAGGTATGTTTTTTATCATCAGGATACATTTTGATTTGATTATACCCTGAAAATCCATCCATGAAGGACATTCGCTCGAATCCACACGTATTGTCAATCATGACATTTGTGATTGGCAGTGGAAATTCGTCCTTAGGACAGGCCTCGTTTAGATCATGGAAATCAATGCAGATCCGAATCTTTCCCTTCTTTTTAGCAACGGGGACGATGTTGCTATCCAATCAGGATGTTGTTCTTCCCTAATGAAGCCAGAGTCTATAAGCTTTCTGACTTCTAATTGAATTGCCTCCATTACTTCTGGATGGAATCGTTGCTGTGTTGTTTGACAGGCTTTACGCCTGTATTAATATTGAGGCGATGCATAGCCACTCGAGGATCAAGCCCAGGCATGTCCTCGTAATTCCAGGCGAAGACATTTATATATTCTTGTACAAGAGATATTAGATCCTTTTTCTCAGAAGGTGACAGGCCTTCGCTTATAAAGATGGGCTTATGATTAGCTCATCTCCTAGATTGATCTGAACAACCTTATCTTCTGTGGGTGGTTCGCGCTGTTCAAAGCGAGTATCCCAAAGAGCATTTAAATGTTTGATCCAAGGATCTGTATCGGATTGGATCATTCTTCACCCTGTCTTCCAGGTGGCTTGTTGAAACCATATTTACTGAAAGTTCTTCGAATATGTTGCCGACACTAATATCTGAATCCACGATGATGTGCCGATGAGTAATCATGGCCTAATAGCTCTTCAGAGTCAGAGGCCGATGGGATCGGGGTTGACACATAGCCCAACTCCCTGCGAGTCTGATGATAATAATCAGGGGTTTTCCCTTTAGGCACGAAAGATCGGAGTAGTGTTCTCCTTCCTTTACCGAAGTTCAACCCTGGACCATTTGTCAAATCATTAACCCAGCTTTCCATCATTCTGAGTGCATTTGGCTCATAATGACCGAACTGAGGGGATTCCTTCTCGCTTTCTGATTCTTCACAGGATATCGGTTCGGATTTAATTCGTCTGAAAAGAATTAGTTTTTGGCCTTTCCGTTTTGCTGGAAACCATGAATACTGATTCTTGCGCATTACCGGCATCTCGGTATGTTTCGAAGGATGATTTCACTGGTACATGTAATGATGTCAAAGCATCCATGCCGACCAGAGGTCATCATCCACTTCGGTACTAGTGTCTGACGGCACTGAATCAGAAGCGAACACAGAGAAATAAGCCAAATCTAATTCTTCATTAATATACCATCCGCCTACATCATCGGCGGTGTTATCAACATCGAGCTTATTAATGCTCGTTACAAGTGGATCTAGTTCCCTCATGAACTCTTCTTTTTCTGGCTCGGTGTCGGCTTCATTATCAGAGTCTGGCTCCTCTGGTTGCGGGATTTCATTTATTTCCACAGAGTCCTAATACAGGAGAGAATCTGTGAAATAATTCTCGACTCCCTGAACGGATGTCTTTCGGTAATCAACGTTCGAACATTTCCACTCCCGTCGATGTATTTCATAACTTGGTAGAGGGTGGAGGGAATGATAGAATTACGATGAATCCATGGTCATCCAGCAGCAAATTGTAGGAAGTGTCGGCATCGATCACGTAGCATGTCACCTCCGATCTTAAATCCCCGATCTGGTATTTGAGCTTGATCTTCCCCATTGGACGGGTACCATTGGCATTGAACCCAAAATGTAGTCTGGGTAGCTGCTCAAACGGTGGGTAGGAATCCCTAAATGTTGCATGACCCGGCGAGGCATAATGCTCAGTGCGACCTTGGATCTACCTGAATACGGCTTACATCAGATGATCCGATGTACCCTGTGAAGTATAGGGATCGATCATGTTTCCCTTTAACCTGCATATCATTTGCCGTGAAAGTGATGCAGGGAGCATTTTGGGAAGCTTGGAGGCAATCCTCTACATCTTCCTCCTGTGATCCAATCGGCACTTGGGTCATGAAAACCTCAGCATTAGCTAGGGCCTCTTGTAAAGCTTCTCTGGTTGACTTCGATAGCCTGAGAAGCTCATAAAGAGTAATTCGGGCCGAAATATTGGCCAATTGAGTCAGAACATCAAAGCGGTAAGGTGCTGTGGATCCTTCCGCGATGTCTTTCGAGAGAACTTTGGAAAATCGAAGCTCTTTCTGTCTCTCCACGGGTTGTTTTGTGGAGGGCTTAGCTGACTTTGTAGCGGGTTTTGGGGGGGAGTTTCCACCATTTCGTCATACTTTTTCAAATATGACTGACCCGAACGGGTTTCCGCCACAAGTTGGTTGGGTTCTGTGGCCAGAGCTATTGTTTTCTCTTCTGAATCAGTCAGCGAGGGAACATTAGTCTCCGCTTCCCGAGAAGAGGCACATACCACATTACAGGATGAAGCTTTAGCTTTGCCTTTGGACTTTCTGCTAGTCACAGTGGTCCATTGCTGGCCGTCCACAAGGTCGGGATGAACCCACATGACTTCTCCCCAAGGTGTGAGAACAGGTACAAGGCCCTTCTCCTGCTGCTGGTGAAGGTCTATGTTGACCATCCTTAGCTCCCCTCTTGGGACAGGAACTACTCCAGAGTGTTGGAGGTTTTCTTCCGAACTGGAGAATGACGTCATATTGGCTGTCACCTTCTTCTGCTCTGGACGGAGTTTTAATACCTCTGCGTCAATCAGAGCCTGAAGGATGTCCTTGAAGACATAATAGCTCTTGGTGGGGTGTCCCAGCATCCTATGATACAAGCAGTAGGTTGGGACTATCGGTTTTACCGACTTCTTCAGGGCGCCTAGCTTCAGGAAGCTTCAGTTTGTGCTCATGTTAAGTAACTTGAAGAGCGAGTCGACATGCTCGTCCTTGAAAGAATACTGATTGTTGGCGCGTGATTGGCTTGAAGAACCACTTCCCTTGACGGTTGAGGGTTTGGCAGGGGACTTGGTCTCTGTCGCCAAGTTATCCTTCCTTTTCGCTTGGAGGGATGTGTCTGGCGCACGCCTTATCGATCTCTCAGGTCTGGGTTTATTTTCTTCTGCCCTAACTCGGGCAACAATTTTCTTAGCCTGTTCACCTTGCTGGATCAATTGTTTCCAGGTGCGGATTTCGGCAACTCCTATTTGGGCGAGGAGCGAAGTTTGTAGATTGTGGCGGCATGTTTCCACCAGGGTGACCTGGGTCATACGCTTGGACATCGGAGTGCTACGTTCCGAAATCTTTCTACGAATGATTTGACAGATTCTCCCTTTCGCTGCTTGGTGGCCAAAAGAGTAGGCATGGTGACCTCTGAATCATCTTCAAAGAAGCGCGTTAGGAAGAGCTTCTCCAAATCGCCCCAATCTTAATGGAGCCTTCTGGGAGCTTCATGAACCATTCAAAGGCAAGCCCTTTTAGGGTGCCGATGAACAAACGTGCCAGGATGGCATCGTTATCTACCACATTCCCTGTCTGAGACTTAAAGTAGTAGATGTGTTGGTTCGGTGAACCTTTCTCATCAAAAGCTTGGAGGGTCGGAGGCTTGAACTTGGGAGGGTATGGAACAAGGTCCCACTCAATTGGATATGGCCGAACCACTCCTGCTTCTTGCAGGTCTCTTCCGGTTGGTAAGGGCCTCAAGACATTGCTCCAATTGATTCATTCTTCTAGAACCTGATCTCGGTCGTCTTTTCATTGCGACGAGGATTTAGACGAACCAGAAGTAGGCTGCTCTTTCTCCTTTATATGTACAGAAGATGAGCTTTCTCCTCTTTTCGTTGCCTTTAGACTTTTTAGAGGAGGCTTTGTCGGGTTGACTTCCTCTTGTCTTCAAGCAACTGTGCCAGCATCTGCTTGAGGGAACCGATAGACTCTTGTTGAGCACGAATCATCTCGAATTGTTCCCTCGACCTGGGCTTGCTGCTCCAAGCGCCTAGCTGTCTCCTCAGGAGTGCTTGTCATATATATAAAGGCTCTTTCTCTATAGAAGAGTTTGAAGCCTTTGACTCTGCAATAGCGGAATGCGAGTCATCTACCTCAATGCCCCGAGCCAGGGCATTGTAGTCAATCGGGGGGATCGCCCCAGTCCGAGCGCGAGTATGTCGGTACACTCCTTCCGATTGTGGTCCGACTCGTCGGAGCTGTACGCAGGTTGCTTTCCCCTACTCCTGCTCGTCATGTTTGCAGTGAGCTCAGGGTATTCAGCGTCAGAGAAAATCCTCCTTCTGTGAGAACGATTCCTTTTAGCTGATCGGGAATCAGAGTCAGCTGTCTAACTAGAGACTACTGGTTTGCACCTGAACTGCAACGGCATCCAGAGAGCATTGTGATAAGCCGTTCGCAACAACATGACGAAGTGATTCGATTAGCACTTCTTTTCCTTGTCAAATAATACCTTAGATCCATGGGAGGGGGATCGAAGAGATTAGCCTCGCAATGTTGAGGGCGCCTCACAGCTGAGTCGCAAGGTTCGGAGACGCAGTTCTTGCGTCGTTGCTTCAGAAACGCGAGTCTGGCGTCTCTGCTGATAAGAGACACGGCCCTCGTGTTGCTGATTATTGCGTCTGAACAGAGACGCTTAAGGAACGCAGGGCTGATGGGCCCCGTGCCTAGAGGCGCATGCTTCTTGTGCTTGACAAGGTGCGCCGACGCTTTCGCGTCGGCGTTTGGGGAGTGGGGCTTCAGAAGAGCCAGCCTGATGAACCTCACGTTTGGGCTTCCAAATGCGGACTTCACGTGTCGGATGTGGTACAGAAGAGACGCTGGTCTGCACCTCGCGTCCTACCTCTGTTGGACAATCAACTTGTAGTTGACGTGCACGCCTTCTCTGCCACCGTTCAGCGTTCCGGTTACGTCGTAGAGGTTGAAGGGAACACCCGACGACCTGGTGCTGGACATCAGGAAGGTTAACACGCGGGTCTCCTGAGAGACGTTGACGCGAGCGTTGCGGATGACACGATTAGCCACAACATCCTTCACAGCAGCCGCGTCTGAGAGAATCTCAGAGCAGACTTCGGGGCAAATCCCCGTAGAGACCCTGCGGTAGGCCCGGGCCTTTGGGATCTTGGAGCCGGAAGAGAGGAACTCTTCATACTTTACTTGGTCAAATTCCACGACGAGTGATTCGCCCGTTTTTCCCATGTGGATGACGTCACCTTGCGCACCACTTGCTCGTCAGTAGAGAAAGTAGTCCCCAGCGGAGTCGCCATCTCTTGTTTGACGGGAGAATAGGGTTCCTTGTAAAAATTTCCTTGAATCAATTCAAAGATTACAATGGATTTACACTCCGATTACAAGAGAGGGAAGATGTTAACGCTTGAATCTCCCCTTTGTTTAATGCTGGGTTCTTCAGGTGGCGGTGGAAAGTGAATCTTGTTTTCCGTTGACCGAGTGAACGTCAAGAACTCTTGGGGATCTTCTCTTTGGATGGTCGATGGAGTGACACAGGCTCCTGATTGACCAGGATCTCAAAGAGATTGTATGCAAAGATTTGCTTGTACGCAGCAAGTTGCTTGAAGAGTTGAACTCTCTTTCCTTTTCTGTGGAAGCTCACAAGTCAAATTCTTCTCCTAGAATTATCTGACCGACCGACCCCTTCTCAATAGCAAGCAAGGCTATTTATAGAGGTATCAGAGGCGAACGTGCCCCCCTAAAACACTCCACAATGGGGGGTTAACTTCCTCCTTATGTGGGCAGTGCTTGACCCCATAACAAGGGCAGTTATAACTGAGACGCGGGTTTCGACCCTCGCGTCTTATGTTGCAGTGATGCTGAGACACGGGTTTCGATCCTCGCGCCTTGGTGCTGCAGTGATGCTGAGACGCGGGTTTCGACCCTCGCGTCTTGCTGCTGCAGTGATGCTGAGACGCGCCCTGTGTCTGGAGTTCTGCTTTTTGATGACTTATCTTTTAATGATTTTTAGACAGACTATAGAGGGCTTTGAGTGATCACTTCCAACATTTGAACCCTCCTTCTCCTCAGGTAGATTTGGTGGTCTCTCAAAGTTAGCATTCTAACCATTAGAACCTTTGGAGTTGGAGCTATCAACTTTGATGCCTTTTGCCTGACTCGAAGACCCTTTAGTCTTCGGCTTCTTCTTCCTCTTAAACAGCTTGATCAACATTTGCTTAAAGACGTCGATAGATTTCTGTTGGGCGCAGATCATATCGAGTGCTCTCTCTAAACTTGGGCCTGCTCTTTCAAACTCTTGGCCACTTCTTAAGGGGTACCTGCCACATACGCGAATGCTTTTTTCTCCATAGAGGAGTTCGTTGCCTGTGATTCTACGATGGCAGAGTGTGCCTCCCTTACTTCAACACCCCGAGCTAAGGCACTGTAGTTTACTGGAGCATTGTACCAGTCTGAGTGTGGGTATGCTAGCACGCTCCTTCTGGTCGGTCAATAATTCTCTCAAACTAGATGGTTCATTATCAAACTCGTCGGAGCAGACGATCGGCTACTTCCCTTTGGACTTACTTGGCAAGGTGCTTGGTCCCACCATGTTTGAAGTAAACTCAAGATACTCCTGTCAGTGTTAGAGAAGCTTCTCTTCTTGCGGGAGCGGTGTCTCTTAGCTGTGTTGGAGACAGGGGCTGCTGATGGCTGAGTAAATGCCGACTGCTTGCTCGTATATGAGTTGCAGTGGCATTTAGAGAGCACCGCTGTGATGAGCCATTCACAGCAACATTGTGGAGTGATTTGATGAACACTTCTTCTCTGTCAAGTAATCACTTAGATCCGTTGTAGGGGGATCAAAAGATTAGCCTCGAGTCTCTGAGGATGAGGACTTCTGGTTCAGCTCTGACCTTAACCATCGGAGAGTGAGAGTGAACATGAGTCTTATGCCGTAACTCAGAAATACAGATCTCAGAGACGCAGGGCTCACGTTTTGAGTTGGAAAAATGAGGATCGTTCTCTGCAGAGAGACACGAGTCTCGCGTTTTGGCGCAAAGACGCGGGTCTCACATTTTTGAGAAGAGACGCGGACCTCGCATTGCTAAAACATCGCATCTGTGAGGTGAAACGTGAGCCTCGCATTCTAATGTAGAAATACGGGCTTCACATTCAGTTACAGAAACGCGGGGCCTCATGAGCTCTGTGTTTTGATATAGAGACGCGCGCCTCACATTTTTGCTCGAAAACATGGGCTTCGCGTTCTGATACAGAGACGCAGGCCTCGCGTTAAGGATCTGAGATGCGAGTCTCTTGCTGCTTAGAAGAAACACGTGCCTGAGCCCCGCGTTCTGTATCTGCTGAAGATGATTTTTTTAGTTTTTTTCATCTGTTGTCATTGTGTGTGATGCCTTTGTTAACTTTTAGCATTCCAGTTACGATCATGAGTTGTTGAGGATCCCGATAACCTAGAGTTGAGGAATCTAGAGAGGAGAGGTACGATGAGATTGGCCTTCATCATCCTTGGCCTCATGGGTTTCGTGGGAGACGTTGACGCAGGCTACATGTGCTATTGATCCACTTCTGCCTGCTGACGATGAGCGCGATGCCTTCGCCGTCTCTCAGCATTCTAATTGAGTCGCGGAGGTTGTTGGGAACCTGGGTGTCTGGAACTGGCAGCGCCTTGATAGAAGGATGGCGGGGAGATTGGTCTCTATTACCGTCTTGACCGTGGGTCATGGTGCGAGTGTCTGAAGAGACGTTGGGGCTGACCACGTTGTCTCCACAGGAGACTCCCGAAGCTTTGGGGGAGTTCAACTTCTCTTGGTCGAATTTGATCACAAGCGATTTGACTGTAGATCCAAGCATCTTGATGTCGGCTTGCGCCACCACTTTCTCGTCGGTGAGAAAGATTACTAATCCCAAGCGGAGTCGCCATCTTTTGTTTCTTAGAAAAATTGAAGCGTGTAAAAATCTTTATTTGATCGTAAAGAAAATTATAACGGATCAATAATCTGATTACAAAAGAGAGAAGAATGGTTGGATCTCCCTTTGTTTAAGGTTGGGTTCTTGATGTAGTTGTGGAGAGTGATTCTTATTCTCTATTGACGAGCCAAGCTGGAAGCTTAATCATCAGATCTTCTTACTCTCGTTGGAAGCACACTGGTCAGCTTTAAAACCTTAATCAGTGACTAAAATCTCAAAGAAATTAGAAACTCAACTTGAATTTAGCAAGTTTATAGAGTTTTCTCCTCCAGCACAATGTGTGTCAGTAGCCTTATGCTCAGCTTTCAGCCTTCTGTAGTTATCCAACTTCAATCATCAAGCATCAAGTGTACCTTTTGGGGATTCTCCTCCTCTAACCTATGGCTTCTAGAGTTCCTCCTCCAGCACTCCCCTCTTCAGCCCCTTTTTTAGGTCCCCTCTCCTGTAGCTATTTATAGTTATTTATAGAGGAATTAGGGTATAACTGCCCCCTAAATCTCTCCATTAATGGGGATTAATCTCTCATTAAGTGGAGAGCCATGGGAGTGATTGACCCAGTCATGGCTAACAGTTACAGCAGAAACGCGGGTTTCGCGTTAGACGCAAATCTTACCCTGATGTTAAGATGTAAAGCTCACAGGCTCGTATTTGTATTGGAACGCGGAGCTGCTCAAGCTTGCATTTGAGTTGAAATGTGGAGCTGGCGACCTTCGCGTTTGAGAAAGGACGCGAGGTCCGCGTCTAGCGACCTCCGCGTCTGACAAAGGACGCGAGGTTTACGTTTGAGGTTGGAACGTGATCTCTGCATTTGCGAGGTTCGCGTTTGAGGTTTTGTCCTTAGTAATTTTTTTGATAGCCTACAAGTGGGAGAGTGCAATTTGATGGTTGAGGAAGATGGTATGGTGGTGGTGATGTAGGTTGTGGTGGTGATGGATTGGGTGGTTGGAGGAGGTGGTGGATGTGGTGGTTGTTGAGGAGGAGATGGGAGAGGTGATGGCTGGCCCTAGGTGGTGGTGATGGTAGCCGACCATGGTGGAAGAGGAGAGAAGAAGGTGATGGTGATGAAGGTGGTGATATTGTTGATGTTGGTGATGAAGATGGAGAGGAGGTAGAGGGAGTTGGGAGAAGTGTGGCCAGAGTTGGGCTGTCAGCGTAGACTCGCCTGAGGTGGAGATGGTGGCCGCCATGCCCGATGATGGTGGTGGTGGCTGGTTGGAGAGAGGGGGAGAGATTGTAAATTAGAGAGTGAGGGGGAGAGAAAAACAGAGGGTGAGTAAGAATTTAGAGAAAGAAATAGAGATTATGGGGGAGAGAGAGAGAGAGAGAGGGAATTTGAGAGGGAGGGGGAGAGGAAGGATCTCAGCATCGCTAGCCAAGAGAAGAAGAAAGAATGGAAAAAGAAAAAGAAAGGAGAAAGAAGAAGGAAAAGAAAGAAAAAGAAGAAAATAGTTTGGGGGGTTTGTTTGGTGGATAAAAAATGAGGAAAAGGAAAAGAAAAAATAAAGAGGGGAAGAAAGGAGTGAAGGAGAAAAATAGGGAAAGAAAAAAAAAGAAAAGAAATTTTCCGTGTAAACTCTGGATCCGGGAAAACACCGTAAATTTCAGAAATGTCAGAAAAATAAAGTAACTCGGAAAGGTCTCCCAAAATTCTCAAATAGAAAAAATTATATTAAGGTACATGATAAAATCAGATTCAAGAAATTAATCCCATTTTTAAATTAAAAATCCTAGAATAAATCAGTGATGCCGGTCGACACCAAATCCGGTCGAATTTTGATTAATTCAGAAAAAACCCAAAAATGTACTAAAGTAGAAAATATGATTCTAATAAATAATGTGAAAAGGCTAATTTCAGAAATTTAACTCCATTTGTAAATTAAGAATCTAGGAATCGACTAGCGATACCGATCGATACCAATTTTGAAGCTTTTGCAGAATAATTCAGAAAAATTTCAAAAAAATCATAAAAAATCTAAAATATTGAAAAATGATATTTGAAACTAAAATGATCAAAAATTGACTAGGAAAAAATCAAATAAAGTAGTACACTAGGATCGGGTCCCCAGTTCAGGTTCAGGCTTAACTCTGAGTCTAAGAATTTGGATTCGATGCAAAATAATAATATAGTTAATCACACAATAAAATAAATACATGGAGAAAATCAAAAAAATACCATCAAAAAATTAAAAAACGTATTTAAATACGTATTCCGGTACTGGTGTTACAACTTCGGTGGGTAAGGAACTGAATCCCACTTCAGCGGGTAAGGACGGGGTCATCCCTACCTTCTTTAACTCATCCTTTTAAACTAGGGATGCTATCTGAGCTTGGATGCTTTTTATAACTTCGATATTGATTGAGGATAATCATTTTGAGTAGTTTGAATCCCATACTTGAGTGAGCTTGAGACTACACTACCTTCTTTTTGAAGAAGAAGCACTTTGAATTTTCTTGAACCCTTAAGAATACTTAAAACACTTGGACATGATTGACACAAAATAACTATATAGATTTTGTTATCATCAAAACAAGAAACCGGTGATTGCAACGTTGGGCCAACAATTACGACAATTAAACACCGAAAAATAAAATACACTTTCTCACTTACAATTTTACATTACCAATCAAACACCAAAAACTTATTTGCATGTAACTTATTTACAGCTGTAAAAGTGTTTATCACTTACGACTTACGACCACTTATGACAACCAAACAGGCCTATAACCTCTCTATCTCTCTCACTAGCACAAGTCACACTACGTCTCAATTTTGCTTGTTTGATGTAACTTTTGCAGTTGGATGAGAATAAAATGATGTGGCTGTAGAGAAAAGAATTGAAGGAAAGCTGCAATAAGTAATGGAGGAGTCATAATAGAAAGAGAGAAAGGAAAAGAAGAAGAAACAAGGAAAAACACAAGGAGGTAATTATTCATTTTCTCTTGCTAGAAATAGCTAATTGTAAGGGAAAAAATATTAATTTTACTTGAAAAAGAAATTTGTTAGACTAGGAGTGATGAGTTTAAGTTTTATTGAGTAAAATTAGTAATTTTTATATTTCTAGAGCAAATAAAGCCAGTACATGTAATGATATCCTGGATTAATTAATATTGTGCAGAATTCTATTTAACATAGATGTTTCAGTCCATTTGGAGATGTATACTGAATCATAGATTGCTATGTTATATATTTTTGAGAAGATAATCGAGTCTACTTTCTATTGAATCTTGTTCCGACCCCGCTGTTACAGCTTAATTATAACAGACTAGTCAAAAATCCAGAACTCTATTACCTTTCATTTAAGTATATTCATAAGTGATCAATTTGAGATATTATTCTTTAACTATTCTTTATTTCAAAAGAATTTACAAAAAAATGTGAAATAAGCATAAGCTTGTAAAGTAATAGAAGTGAGGAATTCAATTACGGATATACATGATGGAAAAAAAAAACTGTGATGAGAAAGGTTCAATATTAAAAGATAGGCAATTCTTTGGATTAGTTGTTGATTATAGGATCCTAGTAACTTTTGTAGGAACAGTGTTGCAAACTTGGCAAGCCAGATGGCCGGGTCTGTTTGGTTGTCGTAATTGGCCGTAATTCGTAAGTTATAATTGGTAAAGTTTTTACAGTTGTAAATAAGTTGCATGCATGTAAGCTTTATAGTGTTTGGTTTGTAATATAAAGTTGTAAGTGGAAAAGTGTATTGTGCTTTACGGTGTTTGGTTGTCATAATGTGTAAGTCGTAAGTGAAAAAGTTGATCACAAAATTAACTATTTTGTGATTTAAAAAGTTTTATATTGCAAATAAATATTAAAAATGCTACATATTCAAAAAATTTAATATTAACATAAAAAAATAATACAAATTTGCATGACCACAAAATTAACTGTAACTGGGCTGTAAGTGAGTGGTAATTGGGTTGCAAGTGAGTGGTAATTGGGTTGTGTAAGTCTTTTACGAATTGCGGTCCAAACAAACGCCGTAGTTGTAACTGGGTTGTAAGTCATTTACGAATTACGAACTTTTACGCGAAACAAACGGCCCGGAGTTTGAAGTATGTAATGTACTAAATTTCTTTGTTACTGTTGCAATATACTGCAAAATCCTGTAAATTCATTTATGTTTATGCGTACGAAAGATCTTGAAATCCTTTTGTGCTTGGATTTGTGAAATACTAGTGTTTTGATTTTTCATGTGATCATTTTTTTACTTTGTGATTATGTCACTTGTTGGAGACTGAATCAGAGAGGCTTCCGTCCCTAACAAGCGGTATTAAAGTAAGAGGAGATTATCACGAAGATAAAAGACAGTGAAAAGAGGGTTACAAAGGACAACATCCTCGACGTTTACTACCTCATATTTGACGGTGTGCCACGTCACCCATGTCAGTAAGCTTGAAATTTGAGTTGGACTAAGGCTTGTTTGGCTCGAATGTGGCCGATAGGAAAACTGACAACCCCACACTCTCTCCCCTCTTTCCAAATGAAAAAGTGATAGATGGGGCTCATGAACAATACATTTCCGAGCGTTTTTACAGCCCAAGCGAGAGGAACCTGGTTTCTGGCCACCTCAGATTTTCGCGAGCCCCATTGAAATGATTTTTTTTTTTTAGCCAACCAAAAGAATGGAAAACTGACGTGGCTCGCTTTTGAGGCCCATGAACAGTTGATTTCCGGGCTCAAATCCGAAAACAATCACCCCGACATAAGCCAAGCATGTCCTTGTCTTATGATGGATTCAACCACCCTCCATCCAATCCTATGCAAATTTGATTCCAACACCAGAAAATTCCAAAAGAAAAAAAAAACATTTTGTATTCATGTGAAAGTGCAAATTATCCTTATTTTGCAATTAGCTTAAAGGAGGTCTTCTGCAAATTTTAAATTACAGGGAAAGGATTGTTTAATCACCCACGAGCTCCTGGTGTGATTTGTCCCGTGAAAAAGGCCTCTCTCTGTCACTCTTTTCAAGATCCCCACACACTCTCTCTCTCTCTCCCCCTTCAATTTTATCATCGAATTAAGAATTAATGGCGATGCTAAGAGCAGCGAGGCAAGCGATCCAAACCCTAGGTTCTATGGTTCCGAGCTCGTCAACTTTCTCAAAGCATCTCCATGTAAAAATCTGATCTTTTTTCTCTCTTCTGGTTCAGTCCAAATTAAGCATTGTTTGTCGTAATTAAGCTTAAAGTTAGTCTCTTTTAGTTAAACAAAAACAATTTTTTCTTTCTTTTATGCTTTCTTCCATCAAGGGTTCTAAAGTTGTTATCTTGCAATTGATTTTCTTCTCTCTTTTTTTGTAAATTGAGGCATTTTTTATGTTTTTATTCCTTTCTGTGAAGATTCTCTATTTATCCTGCCAAGTCTTTTGATAAATTAGAACTTATACAACCAATTGAAGCATCATTGTGATGATTGCTAGGGATCAATATTGAATTATTGATCAAGATGGGAATTGATGTGTTGAATGATTCTGGTCACTCAGTGGGCATCTTGTATTGATAGCAAAATTCTTGAGTGATGATAGTTTCTAATGAGCCCTGCAGGCTTCCCCGGGAGCAAGAAGATTGTGGGGGTGTTCTACAAGGCCAATGAGTACGCGACGAGTGGTTGGAGTCTTAACGCCACCACTACATTGTTACTGATGACAAAGAAGCCCTGAATGCGGCCGGTATATGCAGCTTCTCATATTTCCTTTCTGCTACAAGACTTTGAATCCTTCATGATATGTAGAAATGGTAATATGCTAAACAGTAGATTTTTTTTATTTTTTTCCATCAAGAATGTTGTCACCATTGTGTATAAAATTTTAGAATCTATGAGGTTGCATCAATTCCTGATTCTTAATTGTTCATCTTCATTTCTAATTTCAGTTATGTAGTGATAGTTTTTTTTGGCATTAAGACCTTTGTCCAGTAAGCTTACCTTATCATGCTAATTACCATTGTCGATTACTCTTTGCTCAGAGCTGGAGAAGCATATTCCTGACTACATGTCCTCATATCCCCCCTTCCACCCGGCTTATGTTACGGCCGAGAGAATCAAGAAAGCCAAGAACTTGCAACTTCTCCTCACTGCTGGGATTGGCTCAGACCACATGATCTAAACGCAGCAGCTGAAGCCACAGGAAGCAATGTCGTCTCGGTTGCAGAAGATGAGCTCATGAGGATTCTCATCCTTGTTCGGAACTTCTTGCCCGGCTATCATCAGGTCGTCGTCAATGGTGACTGGAATGTTGCAGCCATGGCCTCGAGGGCAAGACTGTGGGGACTGTTGGGGCTGGCCGTATCGGGAAGCTCTTGCTCCAGCGTCTGAAACCGTTCAATTGCAATCTTCTCTACCATGATCGGCTCAGAATGGAGCCAGAACTGGAGAAAGAGACTGGGGCGAAGTTTCGAGGAAGATCTCGATGCTATGCTAGCAAAGTGTGACATAGTTGTTGTCAACACATCACTAACTGATAAAACTAGGTGCTTTTTTAACTTAAGCTATTTAATGTTTCTACATAAATTAGATGTTCTACTGATTTTATATTGATGCTAATTAGATATCACTTGCCAAAATTCAAAATATTGCAAAAATCAAGTAGTCCTTTGTCAATGAATTGTCATCTGACTTAAAATGAGTTTTAAGCTTTGGTACCCTAGTAGGTTGCTTATTTTTAAATTATTTTTAAATTAATATGATTCTTTTAGTTGTTCTATCTATGTTTTGTTTTATAAAAGAATATGCATTCACAAGTTTAACCTCACTCGAAATATATGGAGTTGTAGTTAAAATACTAGAAGATTTTGATTTTAAGTTAGTTACATAAATTGAGAAAATCGATAAAGGAAATTTCTTTTAAGTCACAAGGCATCTTTTGTGATGGAGGAATCAAAAGTTTGAGGCTCAACCAAACCAATTTTTGTGGCCAGAATATGCTTGGGCATATTATTTTATTATGCAGAATAACTATTTTAATTTTCTTGACATGTCCTGGTTTGTTGAAAGATAAAATCAAACAAAGTCCCTTGGAGTTCCCAATACAATATTAATTAAGGAGATGAGAGGTCAAATGCATTATGTAGTTTGTAATTACCAAGAGTTATTGTGAAGAAGTTTAAGAGTCATTGTGAGGAAGTTTAAGAGTCATTGTGTGTGGAATTCCAATGTGTGTGGAATCTCAAGAGTCATTAGGAGTCTATAAATAGTGTTGTCATCCTTGAATGAAAAGAAGAAGAAGAAGAATAAGTAAGAATTTGATAGAAAAGAAATTTTGTGTGCTTGCTCCTTGCTCCTCCTCCTCATATTTCTAGTTCTTCTTGTGCTAACAAATTGGTATCAGAGTGGTGGAGTGAGTGATCGAAGACGCGTGTTGACGGTGATCGCAGCGCGTGAGGAGCGCTCAGTGGTAGCGCGTGAAGCAAGTGCGAGAGGCGCTCAGCAATCAAAGACATTGGCGGTGATCAAATCTCAAGGTGATCAAATCTTCCAGCAAGTTCTTTGTGCTGTGATCAAATCTCAAGGAAGTGCTGCATGACTTGGGCAGTGTGTGATTATTTTTCCTTCGTGCGGTGATTACTTTGGGAGGTGATTCCCATTGTGAAGCTTGAAGCTTGAAGCTTGGAGAAGACCAAATCCACTTCCTTGCTGAAGGCGTGCCAGAGAGTGCACAGCAAAATAAACTTCTTGCTGAAGGCGAGTACAAGTGCTAAAGGTGAAGGCGAAGACAAGTTGCCGAAGGCGAAGTTAAGTGCGAAGGCGAAACTAAGTACCGAAAGCGAAGACAAGTGCTGAAGGTGAAGACCGTCGGTGACAGCCATGGCGAATTCCGGGAGTACACCGCTGGGACAAAAGTCTACACCGCTGGGGCAGATGCCGCTACCACGCCTCACAAAGACGAACTATGACAAATGGAGCATTCAGATGCGGGTGTTGCTTGGTGCACAAGACGCGTGGGAAGTAGTTGAGAACGGCTACACAGAGCCGGCTACTACTGATAACATGACGCCGAATCAGTTAAAGGCGTTGAAAGAAACGCGCACGAAAGACAAGACCGCTCTCTACTTCTTGTTCCAAGCGGTAGATGAGTCGGGGTTCGAGAAGATTGCTAGTGCGGCAACTTCGAAGGAGGCATGGGAGATTTTGCAAAAAGTCTTCAAAGGCGCCGACCGTGTTAAACAAGTGCGGCTTCAAACTCTACGAGGTGAATTGGAGGCCATGAAAATGAAGGAGTCAGAAGGAGTATCTGACTACATCACGCGTGTACAAACGGTGGTGAATCAACTCAAACGCAATGGAGAAACCATAACCGATTCAAGGGTCGTGGAGAAGATTCTGCGGTCATTGACGAGAATTTCGAAAATATTGTATGCGCAATTGAGGAGTCGAAGAATCTGGAGGAGATGACCATAGATGATCTCGCCGGTTCTCTCGAGGCGCATGAGCAACGGAAGAAGAAGAAACAAGATCTGCTCGAAGAGGCCTTACAATCTAAGGCAACTATCAAGGAGGACAAGACGATGTATGCCCAGCAAAACTGGCGTGGTCGAGGACGCGGCCGTGGAGGTCATGGTCACGGTAGTAGAGGCTGCGGACGCGGAGACTGTTTGCGCCGGAAAAAGAAAGAGGGAATTGTTGTAAAGATTTCTTTGAATCAGATGAAAAGATTACAACAAGACTTTTCCTTCCAGTTACAAGGGAGGGAGGATGTTGAAGCTTGAATCCCCCCTTTGTTTAATGCTGGGTTCTTCGTGTGGCGGTGGAGAGTGAATCTTGTTCTCCGTTGACCAGATGACCGTCCTGGACCGTCGGGGGTCTTCTCTTCGGTCGGTAGAAAGAGTAACTCAGCTCCGTCTACCAAAACTCTCAAAGAGGAGGTAGGCGAAGAGCGGCTAGTACTCAGTAAGCTCGCTGAAGAGTCTCCTCCCTCTGTCTGTTGCTGAAGTTGTGCTTCCCTCTTGATTATCCTCTTGCCTGGATTTGATCGATCTTGATGATGCCTTGACCTTCTTAATTCTCGACTTCTCCAAAGCTTCGATCTCTCCAAAAGCTCTCCCCTTCCTGATAGCAAACAAGGCTATTTATAGGGGTCTCAGGGGGTGAAGGTGCCTCCTGAAAACGCTCCCGAATGAGGGCCACTACCCGCTACATGCGCGGTGACTGGCCCCGCAATCAGGGCAGTTGCAACTGAGACGCGGGCGTTGGGCCAAACGCGCCTTAAAGTTTGAGACGCGAGCGTTGAGACAAACGCACCCTAAAGTTGAGACGCGGGCGTCGAGCCAACGCGTCTTAATGCTGAGACGCGAGCTTCGGGCCTTCACGTCTGGACGCTGAGGCGCGGGCGTCGGGCCGACGCGCCTTGATGCCGAGACGCGGGCTTTGGGCCGACGCGTCTGGACGTTGAGACGCGGGTGTAGAGCCAACGCGTCTTAATGCTGAGACGCGGGCCTCAATTCCTCGCGTCTAGAGCTTGAGACTGCTTCCTTAATGGCTTGTTTGTTAGTCATTTTTAGACAGCCTACAGAACCCCTCCAAAGTTTCTGATATTCCGCAGTTGAATGGGACGGATTTCGGAATACTTTGGATCTTAGCCGTGTTCGCCTCTATGACTGGACTGTTGATGCTTCGGGCTTGATCTTATTTGGAATTGGTCTTCGTGAGTGTACTGTTGAACTCTTTGAAGCCGTCAGAGTTGATCGTGTTGAGTGTCTAGATACACAGTCTAGACCTCCCCGATTGCTTTTAGTCTGTCACGGGTGCGCTTTTGGCCGGGAGTGGTTGGTTGTCTGTTTGCGTCAGTGTACTGTTGAACTGACTTGCAGAAGCAGGAGACTGGACGCAGGTTCCTTTTTGAAAAAGCAGAGACTGCTTTAAAGACGCGACTTCCATGGGGTAGACGCGATGTTTGGCCCGTTTGAGGGGACGCGGACTTTGGAGAGACGCATCTCTTGAAATGCAGACGCGATTTTCTGGGTGCATTTATGATGATGCTGACGGGGCATGTCCACCGAAGAGCCGCGTACTTTGGGGCACGCACCTGTGCCATGTCATGATTACGCCGCCAGCTGGCCTGGGGAAACGGCGAGATTTAGCCTTTTGGCGCGCGGATCTCCCGGTTCATTAAATGAACTGCTCCACGTGTCAACTTCTGACTTGTGGCGGGGTCGCGACGCATGATCTTCCCTGTTCAAACAATGATTTGGCTCCACGCGTCAGGCAGCGATTCGCTGCAGCGTTTATTGGGCCAAACGCTGCGTATCTTCGCGAATCTCTGTGCCTATAAAAGGCAACAGTTAGAGAGAGACACATCTTCTTCTCCGAACGCATTTGCTGAGAAAAGAGAGCTTCCCTCCTCTTGTTTGTTCATCTGTCCATCTTCGAACTCGGATTTCTGAACATCGATGGCTCCCAAGACGAAACCGACTGCATCATCCTCAAGGGCGACCGTCGCCGAGGCTGAGAGAGATGCTTCCTCTGCGCAGGAGGGTGTTTTCCGAGGTAAAAATGCACCTTCGGCGTGGGTTCCGCCATTAAAACATGTTCATAGAACCCTAAGAACCTTTAACACAAGATCGTGTTTGATTCTCGGACGCTGTCCTTGAGATGATAACCGGGGCGCGGGCCTGATGATCCGACGCTGGTGAACTCTGCATTCTGGATCCTTCACTTAGAACATCTCTAATTGTGAAGGTCTCTGGACGCGATTTGCAGAACGCGGATTTGATCCGTGCGTTTTATGCCGCGTTTTGTGCCATCAGGAACCGATTTGATGACTCTGGCGTCTGAGTCCAAGCACTTTGAAATTTCACAAGTCTTGGTTTGCAGAACGCGGATTTGATCCTTGCGTTCTGTGTCTTCAACCGCCGATTTTGTAGAATCTGGCGTTTGAGTCCAAGTACTTAGAATTTTCATAAGTCTTGGTTTGCAGAACGCGGCTTTGCAGGTCTGGACGCGGATTCGAAAAATTCCTGCGTCCAGTATCTCTTCTGCGTTTTGGTGCAAGTTCGCAGGTCTGGACGCGGATGATAACTCCTGCGTCCAGTGTCTCGGCTGCGTTTTGAATTATGAACACTTAGCGTCTTCCCTTATTTTTGGCAAAGTATCTGACCAAGTGTCTTTTTCTTTTTGCAGTGCCGCATGTTTCAGGTTCACTTGCCAAGATGCACCACTTTGGGCCGCGTGGGTGGTGCCGACCACCGTCTGACTTTTGCACTGCGAAGGACCATACCTGTGACTGCTGACAGGTCGCCAGTTCGCAGGGAAATGATTGCCCATGTTAATGAGAGGACTTCTCGGGTGCTCATGACCGATGCAGTCTTCGCAACGGATACCCACATCAAGCTGGAGAAGCCTGCTTTCTTCTTTGGAGATCATGTCAGCGATGGTGGCAGACCAATGTATGACGGGAATTACAGGTGGCTCCGTCAGATAGGGGAGAGGAGATACTTCCTTCCCGCCATGGAGAGGATGCTCCCGTTGTCTTATCTCCAACATCTGTCCGTCCTTCGGAAGATGAAGTGGGACGTGTCCCGGGATATCTCTGAGATTACCCTTGGTAATTTCAAATCCCAGAATGTATACCGTCATGATTGCCATGACCGGGCGGTCCTCGGCTTGTTTCCGGGTCACGCAAGTCTGAGCTTCCAGTCGGAGAGATCCCGCAGCTTGCCACCACCTTCCTCAATTCGTTCATAGAAGCAGAGGGTGATTATCCGGCCAAGTTCCGTTTGCCAGGATGGGTCCACTCCATGGAGAATTCTTGGTGGGGCAGAATGGTGGGTTTCGCCCTCTCCGATCTTGGAGATCTGCTTGAGCACGTGGGATTATACTCAGCAGTCAGGGCCGTTCAATGGGGCATCCCAACGAGCTCTCACAACTTCTTCGGGATCTTGGAGCGCTACAACCCTCAGACGGGGACATTCTTTACCCCGGTCGGAGAAATGGGCCTTGCACTGCATGAGTTGCATGAGGTCTCGGGGCTGGTGATGGGGGAGTTCCCTTATGAAGAATATGTCCCGACTGCTAGGGAGCTTGACCTTATAAAGAAGGATTCCCTGAGGTGTACGAGACCTATTGGGAAGTGATGTGCCACTTCCATATTTGTGGTCAGGTAACTGGTGGAGGACGCATGGAGTTAGGCATCTATCCTGGGCCAATTACCTATTCAGCAATGTCAGCAAGAAGGATCATTCGATAACTCGACTGGCTCCCCTCTCTGAACAGGGAGTTGACGACATGGTCGCACAAGCTTCTGAGGGCTTTTACACCACTGGGTCGAACGAGGACGGCTTCGAACCTGATACGCTTTTCGAAAGCTATCATCATCGGGCCCGGGCTTCTATCTCTAGTCGAGCGCTGTTGGCAGGCTTCTTGATGCTGTGGTTGAATGATTTGTCACATACATTGCATTTATGTTGTCACTTTACCATACTTGTTTGCTAATAAATGATATTAATAATTGTCTTTTTCTTTGCTAAATGTAGGCCCAAATGCTCAAAGAAATAAAGGAGGAACAAGCCCAAAAGCCCACTTTATTCTGAAATAATTCAAATAAACTCGAAGTGAAGAAATCTGGGCTATCAAGGAGTTGAGAAAATCCCTCCTTGAATCGAGGAATCGAAGCCAAGAAAATCAAATGTTGATTCAGTCAGTGGTTGAAGAAGAAACAAGAAAATCAACCAGATATACGAAAAACCCTTCACCCAAAGAAGCCACCCCCTCTTGGTGTGGCCACCTGGCCACAAGATTGCCGCAGAAACGCGGCAATAGCCGCGTTTCCGCGGCAATCTTGGGGAGTTAGGGGGAGCGTTTGCTCCCCCGACCTCCCCGGGATCTTGGTTGTTGGGTTTTTGGCTATAAATACCTCCTTCAGCAGAGAAAAAGGCAGCGAAGACTAGGATTAAGTTTTGCATTTCTTTTATTAGGATTTAGGCTCTTGTTAGCTAGAAGCAAAATTGTAATCTTTCTTTTTAAGTTGTAGTCCAGTTTCAAGAACTTGTGAGAGAGAGAACTGAGAGCTTGTACTTGAAGGTTGAAGTGACAGCAATACAAAGTTGAGCCGATTTCTCCTCTACTTGCAGTACGGTATGGCTTATATTATGTCGTCGTTTTCTTTTCTTTCTTTCTCCATGGGTAACTAAACTTCTCTGGGCTTGCTATCGAACTCTCCCTTGCTTTTTCTTTTCTCTTGTTTTTAAAAGGAAAAAGACCCTATGACTCATATGAATGCCTCTCTTTAAAGCCTTTCTTTTTGAAAGTGTTCTTGAAGGCACATGAGGATGGGCTTAGATAGTTGAATCCACAACTCTTTCTTGAACATCGCTCGAATCGTTTTTAATTAATGCTTGCTCTTCGCGCTTGATTTTTTAACATCCGATTCTCTGATTTCTTAAAAGAAAAAGACTCAACATCTTCTAACATCTTATGTGCTTTACTTAAAGCCTTCTAAAAAAAAGATTCAACTTGAAGTTTTGGCAAATGAGCATTTGAGGGACTTAATATTTTAAGAAAAAAAAAATAAACAATTGAGTAGTAAGATAGTAAGCCCAGACTTGATTTCATATTATTAAACAACAACACAACTCGCAAGCTTTTTAAAATCATCCTCTCCAAATCGTTTTCTGAAAGTTGAAATTTCTCTTTTTCATCTCTTTTCCTTCCATTCTCTTTTTCTAAAAAAACTGACACACTTCTTTGTTTCTATTTACTTCACCGAAACGCTTCTATCGCATCCCTCCTCGTGGACTCGACCCGTTAGCCACAAGCTACACGGTACATTCTTAACTTCATTGGTTGTTTCATTTGTTTTAGCAATCAATTTTTGGCGCCGTTGCCGGGGAGGGAACGGTGTAGTTGTTTTAACAATTCTTGTGTGTTTGTTTCAGGGAATTGAAGATCAAGATCTAGCATTCAAGTTTTGCCAAGAAGACTTGAAAATTCTGTGCTCCTACTCTCGAAAGTAGGAAACAGAATTTCAAGAAATTGCTTTGCAAATCTGAAAATTTTTGGGACTACTAAAAACTTTGTTTTGCAGGACATATTGCTTGCAAAAATTTCTAATTTTTTATGTCATATTTGTGCTAGTTTGTTATCACCATCCCTGTTTTAATCCAACAGTAATTTGAATGATTGTGAATTGTTTAAAAAACGTTTAGACTTGCATTCTAGGCATTTGTCTAATTACGTTTTCTTTACAATTACTGTTGAAGAGAGCTGGAGACAAGGTATGTATGCATAGCATATAGTTTAGGAAACATTCTTGGGTGTTATTGCTTTTGAATGCTACTTTCCTATATCTTGCACACTTGCACTAAGCAATTCTAAGGGCAAAAACCCTAATCAAGATAAGGTGGGGAAGTCATTACCCTTCCTTAGCCCACAAACCATCTCCAAGCACGCACAACCTAAGCCTAATTAAAATTTGATAGACGTTGGCCTTAGGGACATCTCGAACTCAATAGGAGATTATCCTAAAGAGGAAAAGTGTTGGAAATTGACTCCTGTAAAATCAGTGTCAAGGAAAGGGATTGAGGGCCGAAAGCCCGAAGAGTTGTGGTTATTTAATTAAGGAACGTCATTTGACGGAAAACCTCCCACCACTCTTGCCCCGACCTGGCTGATTAGCTTGTGGTCAAGGTCTACATTCTACCTCTTGTGGACAATCAACCAGTTAGGAGTTGTCTAGGTCAAGGATACCTTAGACTAGACTTGGTTGATTTTCATTACTACTGTTTGAACTTGTTGTGATTGTGACTGTGATTGTGTATGCAAGTGTGGTCGAGAGACCCTAATTCATCTAGGTTAACTAGACACACATCACCACCTAAGTTTGAACCAAGACCAGATCCGGTAATGGCTCAATCCACATCACTGCAGGATAGGTTCTACCCCATTAGGACCTCACTTCCATCATGCATCTCACTTCCATCGGTTGGTGAATACAATTTTGAGCTCAAGCCTCAATTCATCAACACACTCCCCAAATTTCATGGTCTAGAGTCCGAAGATGCCTACTTCTTCATAAGAGAATTTGAGGAAGTATGTCTTATGATGAAAATCCCACACCTTGTAGACGATGCTATTAGGTTGAGATTTATCCCGTTTGCACTTAAGGACCTAGCGAAAAAGTGGCTCTATAGCTTAGCAGCCGGTTCCATCACATCTTGGGATGGTTTCATCAAGGTCTTCTTGAAGAAATTCTATCCTATCCATAAAACTGCTCTCATTAGGAAGACGATCATGCAATTTAAGCAAGAACCTAGTGAACCGTTCTGGAGGTACTTTGAACGCTTTAAGGACCTCCTTGTCCAATGTCCACATCATGGAATAGAGAAATGGCGACAATGCCAAATTCTCTATGACGGTTTAGACTACTCCACCAAAACCCTCTTAGAAAGTATGTGCCAAGGGGGTTTCTTGCAGAAAGATGAAGATGAGGGATGGGATTTGTATGAAAATTTAGCTGAGAAAACCATCCAATGGGAATCTGCGAGTGAGACCCCTAAGAATCCTAACTCCATCTCTTCGAAAGGAGGTCTCCATTCCATAGAATCGTCCATCGCTAATGAGGCTAAGCTAGCTAATTTAGCTAGAAGACTGGAAGCTCTAGAGACAAAAGAACCAAGTCCAGTCAATCAAGTCAGCCCGAACCAATTTCCATCCCGAGCTGCACTTATTGTCAAGCCATGAACCATGTGTTTGAGGAATGCCCAGTGTTTCAAGCTCAGCAATCCTACCACGAACCGATGAATGCGGCCTTTTCAAGGCCGAACAATAACCCTTACGCCCCAACGTACAATCCCGGCTGGAGAAATCACCCTAATTTCTCATGGAGCCAGAACAACAATGACCATTCACGATTCAATCATGCTAACCACTTCCAACATAGTAACAATTCTTCCAATCATCAACCCAACTTCTCCAATTTCCATAATAATTCTCCCAACCATCCACCAAGCTTTCCAAATTATCAACAGAACTTTCCTAACCAATCTCCACAATCCTCCTTCCAGAATCCTCAATTGGAAAGGAGAATGACTGACTTTGAAAGGAACATGGAGAGATATATGAAAAATCAAGACACTCTCATGCAAACCATTCAGAGGTTAGAGGTTCAAAGAGCCAACTAGCCAACCCACAGAATGAGAGACAAAAGGGTACCCTGCCTAGTCAGCCAGTCACCAATCCGAAGAATTCCCAACAAGCTCATTTGGCTGAGGATCCTTCATTCAATCAATGTAATGCTGTGCATACATTGAGGTCAGGAAAGAAAGTTGATAAACAAGTGTCAACACCTACCAATCCTATTCAGCACAACCACAATCAAGCTTCCACCTCATCCAATCCAAGCTCTTCCAAATCTGACGAGTCTGAAAAAGACAAGTCAGCCAGCCAGGTGCACCAGCCTATAGTACCATTTCCGAATAGGCTGAAAACAATAAGCAAAATTCGCACATGGACAAGATAATAGAGATGTTTAATCAAGTGAAAATAAATGTGCCACTTCTCGATGCCATCCAACAAGTTCCTTCCTATGCTAAGTTTCTTAAGGACATGTGCACCAAGAAGAGAAAGACTAATGTTCCTAAGAAAGTCTTCCTAGCCACTAATATTAGTGAGCTATTTTCGGGTCCTATCCCTGTCAAGTACAAAGATCCAGGTAGCCCTACCATTGCCTGCACAATAGGACAAGCCGAGATTAGTCGTGCACTACTTGATTTGGGGCAAGTATCAACTTGCTCCCATTCTCTGTTTATCAACAACTCGGGTTGGGTGACCTTAGTCCAACTCGAGTCACCATCCAACTGGCTGACCGTTCTGTTAAAGTTCCAAAAGGGGAAATTAATGATGTCCTGATCCGGGTAGGGGAGTTCATATACCCTGTCGATTTCATAGTTTTGGAGACACAACCTGTGTCCAACTCCAATCGTAGGGCTCAAACTCCGGTCATCCTAGGTCGACCATTCCTTGCCACTGCTAATGCCATCATAAATTGCAGGAATGGGTCTATGAGGTTAACCTTTGGAGACATGACTAGAGAAGTCAATGTCTTCCATCTAGGAAAACAACCCCGTGACATCGAGGACCAAACTTTTGAAGTAAACCAAATTGAGAACTTGACAAGTGAACACGGGGAAGAATTGGAATCAGAAATGGAGATTGACTTCGAATTAGAGTCTGATGACTTTAATCTCGATCAGGTGGTAGATTCTGCCGTGAATTGGGCTTCAAACCCGATTTCACCAACTATGGAGCCAACAGATTTGACTAGTCCTTCTAGTGAGCCTTCCTCTTCCTTAGAATTGAAAGCCCTTCCTGCGCATCTCAAGTACGCCTATCTAGGCGAACAAGAGACCTTTCCCGTCATCATTGCCTCCCATTTAAATGACGGGGAAGAAAAAGATTTGAAAGATATTCTAAGAAAACATAAGGAAGCCATCGAGTGGACTATGACTGATATCAAGGGATTAAGTCCAACCATCGTTCAACACCGCATCCATCTCAATGAAGATGCCCACCCAAGAGAGACCCGCAGCGTAGGTTAAACCCTATAATGCAAGAGGCTGTTCATGCTGAAATCATAAAACTCTTAGACAATGGGATAATTTATCCCATTTCGGATAGCCAATGGGTCAGTCCTGTCCACGCGGTCCCAAAGAAATCTGGTTTCACCGTAGTGGAAAACGAGAACAAAGAGTTGGTTCAAACTCGACTTCCCACGAAGATTCGAGTTTGCATTGACTATAGGAAACTAAATGCTGCAACTCGTAAGGACCACTTTCCACTTCCCTTCATTGATCAGATGCTTGAACGTTTAGCGGGTCACGAGTACTACTGCTTCTTGGACGGTTACTCAGGCTATAACCAGATCCCTATCGCTCCTGAGGACCAAGAAAAGACCACGTTTACCTGTCCATTTGGGACATTTGCTTATCGTCGAATGCCATTCGGCTTATGCAATGCCCCAGCAACGTTTCAACGTTGCATGTTGAGTCTTTTCTCTGACATGGTAGAGCGCTTCTTAGAAATCTTCATGGATGATTTCTCCATCTACGGAGATTCATTCACTCAATGTCTCCACCATCTTGAACTCGTCCTCCAACGTTGTGCTGAAAAACATTTGACACTAAACTGGGAGAAATGCCACTTCATGGTGAAACATGGAATTGTCTTGGGTCATGAAATATCCAAGAAAGGAATAGAAGTGGATAGAGCCAAAATCGAGGTTATTGCTAAGCTTCCCATGCCCAAATGCGTTAAGGACATTAGATCCTTCCTAGGACACGCTGGTTTCTACCGTAGATTATCAAGGATTTTAGCAAAAATGCTAGGCCCTTGACTAATCTGTTAGCTAAGGATGTGTCCTTCACTTTCGATGCTGACTGCATCACTTCTTGGGAGAAGCTTAAGAGAGAGCTGATTTCTGCACCAATCATATCTGCCCCGGATTGGTCTAAACCGTTTGAGATTATGTGCGATGCTTCTGATTTTGCCATAGGCGTTGTCCTAGGACAACGTATTGATAGCAAGCAGCACGTGATCTACTACTCTAGTAGGACTCTCAATGACGCTCAACTGAACTACACTACGACCGAGAAGGAATTCTTGGCAGTAGTGTTTGCCTTAGAGAAGTTTCGTCCCTACCTACTAGGGTCCAAAACTACCATCTTCACCGATCATTCTGCACTTAGGTATCTCATGATGAAGAAGGATGCCAAGGCCCGACTCATTCGTTGGATCCTCCTTCTTCAAGAATTTGATCTCGAAATTCGAGACAAGAAAGGTGTAGAAAATGTCGTTGCTGACCATCTCTCACGGATTCCCAATTCTCCATGCAACGAATTACCCATCAATGAGGATTTCCTGATGAACATCTCTTAGCTATCTCTAGGGAACCTTGGTTTGCTGATATAGTGAACTACTTAGTCACAAAACCAAACTCCGTCTCATTGGTCCAAAAATGATGTTTACCGGTTCTTATCCCAAGTCCGGTATTTCTTTTGGGAGGAACCGTATCTTTTCAAGTACTGTTCCGACCAAATTAGTAGGAGATGCATTCCCGATGAGGAGGTTAGGAGTGTTCTGTCCTTTGTCACGAACTTGCATGCGGTGGACACTTTGGTCCCCGCAAGACTGCTGAAAAAGGTGCTACAAAGCGGGTTTTATTGGCCCACTCTGTTCAAGGATGCCTATGATTTTTGCAAGACGTGCCCTAGATGCCAAATGGTAGGTAGGATCTCACATCGAAATATGATGCCCCTCAACCCAATTCTAGAAATAGAACTCTTTGATGTTTGGGGCATCGACTTTATGGGTCCATTTCCTAACTCATTTGGGAACCAATACATATTGGTTGCTGTGGACTACGTGTCCAAGTGGGTAGAAGCCATTCCTTGTAAAACTAATGATAACAAAGTTGTCATAAAGTTTTTGAGAGAGAACATTTTTTCCCGCTTCGGAACCCCTCGCGCTATCATCAGTGATAATGGCACCCACTTTTGCAATAGAACTTTGAAGCCCTTATGCGAAAGTATGCCATAACTCACAAGTTGTCCACACCATATCATCCTCAAACCAGTGGGCAAGTTGAGGTTTCAAATAGACAAGTCAAACTTATATTGGAGAAAACTGTGAACCAAAACGGAAAGATTGGTCCTTAAAACTTGTAGATGCTCTTGGGCCTACAGGACCGCTTTCAAGACGATTTTAGGAATGTCTCCTATAGGTTAGTCTATGGCAAACCTTGTCACTTGCCCGTTGAGTTAGAGCACCGAGCCTTATGGGCAATCAAGCAGTTGAATTTCGATTTGACTAAGGCCGGTGACCTTCGGAAATTACAAATTTCCGAATTGGAGGAATTGAGAAATGAGGCCTATGAAAATGCTAGGATCACTAAAGATAGAGTGAAGATTTTCCATGACAAGCACATCATAAGAAAAACCTTTGTCCCTGGTCAAAAAGTCTTACTCTACAATTCTAGGCTTCATCTTTTCCAGGAAAATTGAAATCACGATGGACTGGGCCATTCGTTGTAAAGACCGTGTTTCCACACGGTGCAGTTGAGATCAGTGACCCCAAGAATGGAAATGACTTTAAGGTAAATGGTCAACGCCTTAAACCTTTCTTGGAATCAGTGCCGGTAGATGAGACGGTAATGGGTCTTTTTGACCCAGTGTATCTGTAACTTTCCTCCTTTCCATTGTATTTCATGCACTTATACATTTCTTTCATACATTGGGGACAATGCATGAGATAAGTGTGGGGGAGGGTTCTAACATAGCTGAAAAAAAAAAAAAAAAAAAAGAAAAAAATGGATATATAAAACAAAAAAAAAAAAAAAATTTTAAAAAGGGTAGACAATATTTTGATATATTTTTTGTAAGTATTTAAGTCAATTTTAAGGAATAGGAGAATCATAATTAGGATTTCTTTCACTTGGTCAAAATAAGATAACTTGTTTGATTTTTAGGGTTAGGAAGAAAATCTGGGAAAGTAATTTAGTCTTGATATTTACCTTGATGACATATGCACACAAAATACACTTACACACTTAGGGTTTGAAAACAGAGACTCTTATGCCTTATATAAAAAAAAAAAAAGAAAAAAAAAGAGTCTAATTATTGAGTAGCTAGGTGCTTTGGCCTAAGCAAGCCTTAGTATTTATGCAAAAGATAATTAGACAAGTTTGAAAAAAAAAAAAAAAAAAAAGGGGTATTCTCTGATTAAGCTGGGTACTTATGCCTCAGGAAGCATAAGTATTCACGCCTAAAAGGGGTACCTCGTATAAATAATGAGTATCCTCTGATTAAGCTGGGTACTTGTGCCTCATGAAGCATAAGTATTCACGCCTAAAAGGGTTACATAGTATAAATAAAAACCTTGGTTTCGTGGCCTTATCTGCTCGGGTGTTTAGGTCCTTAGGGGGTTTTCTCACCTGGTGCCCTAAAACCGTCTGGTTTGGGTGTCACCGACTGAAAGCTCGTTACATGGGCAGATTAGAAAGCCTAATGAAATGGAGGAATAAAAGTTCACAATAAAATAAATAAATATGAGGCATAGGAGTTAATGTTGAAGAACCCTTAGTAAACTTCACAGTCACGATGGTGCATACGACTCAGGGTAAAATTAATAGACTAGATGAGAAGTACAGTTTGACTCCTTACTTTAATTGACAACATGTTTTTGAATGGAGACTAAGTTTAGGAATGAAAATTTTGATATTCCTATAACTTATAGATTACTTAAACTCTCACAAATATACTTCAAATATTTTCGCCTTCCAAAAAAATAAAAGAAAATAAAAAAAAAAATGCTTTTCGAAAATACTAACCTTTTCTCTTCCTTTTTGGATTTTGTGGGTGTAATCCGCTGAAAACCCTCACGAGACAAAACTCGTCCTCTAGGGGTGACCTAGAGGTTTAACGGCTTGTTGCACATGCTCAGTGCAATCGAGTGACCTGCGAAAGTGGTCTAATAATTGATTCAAGTTAGTCTAATTTTTTGCTCGAGGGCGAGCAAAAGATAAGTGTGGGGGTGTGATTTGTCACATACATTGCATTTATGTTGTCACTTTACCATACTTGTTTGCTAATAAATGATATTAATAATTGTCTTTTTCTTTGCTAAATGTAGGCCCAAATGCTCAAAGAAATAAAGGAGGAACAAGCCCAAAAGCCCACTTTATTCTGAAATAATTCAGAATAAACTCGAAGTGAAGAAATCTGGGCTATCAAGGAGTTGAGAAAATCCCTCCTTGAATCGAGGAATCGAAGCCAAGAAAATCAAATGTTGATTCAGTCAGTGGTTGAAGAAGAAACAAGAAAATCAACTAGATATACGAAAAACCCTTCACCCAAAGAAGCCAACCCCTCTTGGTGTGGCCACCTGGCCACAAGATTGCCGCAGAAACGCGGCAATAGCCGCGTTTACGCGGCAATCTTGGGGGTTAGGGGGAGCGTTTGCTCCCCCGACCTCCCCGGGATCTTGGTTGTTGGGTTTTTGGCTATAAATACCTCCTTCAGCAGAGAAAAAGGCAGCGAAGACTAGGATTAAGTTTTGCATTTCTTTTATTAGGATTTAGGCTCTTGTTAGCTAGAAGCAAAATTGTAATCTTTCTTTTTAAGTTGTAGTCCAGTTTCAAGAACTTGTGAGAGAGAGAACTGAGAGCTTGTACTTGAAGGTTGAAGTGACAGCAATACAAAGTTGAGCCGATTTCTCCTCTACTTGCAGTACGGTATGGCTTATATTATGTCGTCGTTTTCTTTTTCTTTCTCCATGGGTAACTAAACTTCTCTCTGGGCTTGCTATCGAACTCTCCCTTGCTTTTTCTTTTCTCTGTTTTTAAAAGGAAAAAGACCCTATGACTCATATGAATGCCTCTCTTTAAAGCCTTTCTTTTTGAAAGTGTTCTTGAAGGCACATGAGGATGGGCTTAGATAGTTGAATCCACAACTCTTTCTTGAACATCGCTCGAATCGTTTTTAATATTATGCTTGCTCTTCGCGCTTGATTTTTTTAACATCCGATTCTCTGATTTCTTAAAGAAAAAGACTCAACATCTTCTAACATCTTATGTGCTTTACTTAAAGCCTTCTAAAAAAAAAAGATTCAACTTGAAGTTTTGGCAAATGAGCATTTGAGGGACTTAATATTTTAAGAAAAAAAAAATAAACAATTGAGTAGTAAGATAGTAAGCCCAGACTTGATTTCATATTATTAAACAACAACACAACTCGCAAGCTTTTTAAAATCATCCTCTCAAATCGTTTTCTGAAAGTTGAAATTTTTCTCTTTTCATCTCTTTTCCTTCCATTCTCTTTTTCTAAAAAAAACTGACACACTTCTTTGTTTCTATTTACTTCACCGAAACGCTTCTATCGCATCCTCCTCGTGGACTCGACCGTTAGCCACAAGCTACACGGTACATTTAATTCATGGTTGTTTCATTTGTTTTAGCAATCATTGAAGCGTTGTGTGGTACCTACAAGGCCACATGAAGTCGTTATTGCCGACGTGGTGTACCCAGCAGTGCTTCTGGCCCATGGCCGTCCTCTAGCCCTTCTTCCGGCTGTGGGCGGCTGGCATTCAGAGTGGGTTGCGGGCGTTAGCCAAGAGACTATGCGAGGCTCCAAGGACTGTCGACTCTCAAGGCAAGCCGTATGTTGACTCAGAGGGAAACCCGACGGCAAGGCGCCCCAACCCCCGAATTGAGTTGCCTTACACGTATCTCATGGCCTGGTACGTGATGCATTGCCCTTCTTTGATGACAACGGCGCGTGAGAGTACGAGTCCTGTCCCTTTTGTGAGGCGGCTGGAAAACTCGGATTGGAGTGACACCTATATATATTATATTCGGAGACGTCTCTTAAATGCCGCCAATTACCAGCTCAACCGCTGCTTCCCTGGGATTCCTGGTGCATCCTTTGGTGAGCAATTCACTGATTCTGTAGGTCGGGATGACCTCACCCAACTGTCTGCGGGAGTCTTCCGGTGGTTGATCAACATACGACCAGGATACGTATTGTTTCGCCAAGGGACTTCCTGCACTATCGAACCGTATATGCCAAGTCGTTTTGCCCGACAGTTTGGCTATGCTCAGCTTTATGTCGGCAATCCGAATACACAACTTGCCTTCAATGGGAATTTGTGCGAAGGTGCTCGAGCCTGGTACTATAGCGTGGCTGGGGGGACAGAGGCAACTTTTCGTTTGCCCGTCGAGGAGCCGAAGAACCTTACCAGCTTCACTTTCTGCACCTGGTATTCTCGGGTAAACCAGTCACCGGATTTTGCCCCCGGTATACGGGTATTGAGGGCATTAATGCCTATCTCAAAACACAGTTGGAGTCTGGCACACGCTCGCACATGATCACCCAGTATTTAAAGGTTCAGAAAGAGCTGGAGAGAGCATCTCAGAGAGAAGCTGAGGGGGGCTCAAGAGAGGAGCTCCGAGTAACCCGGAGTAGAACCAAGCTAGGGCCACAGGAGGGGCCCTCTACCGCCAAGGCTCAAGAATTGGTGAGTAAGCGCCGTCGGGGTCCTACTTCAACTGCTGGTCCTGTTTCGAAGAAGGCTCGGAGGGACTTAGCAACGGAAGTCTCTCCCTCAGAAGACATTTCTGCTGGAGTTGGGGACTGTCCTGAAGACCTCTTTGTCATGGTTGAGGAACCGCCAGAGGATAGAGATCTCTCCAGTTTAATCCGTGCTCCTAGGTCGCACAGAGGGACCTGTAAGACTGCGGAAGAGGGGGAATTGGTTGACAAACCCATTATAGCTGACGAGGAAGAACAGCTCGTGGGAGGGAATGTCCAGATTCCAGGGTTCTCAGCTCGGCCCGAGCCTTCTTCTGCTCGTGAAGGGAGAGACAAGGCACAGCGGTCAGGGCCTCCTAGCGTCTTCATTTCCAGCGCTCGGATAATCGACCCTAGTCCTACCATTGGGGTGATTGGTGGCAAGGCCCCGGTCACCGAGGACCTTTGCGTTGAACTGTCGTCTTCCGCGTCTGATACGGAAAGCGACTTTGAAGATAAAGTCGACTACGGCCATGAACCCGCTTTTCCTGACCCGAGTAAGTTCTCACACATCTCGGAGGAGAAAATATACGGGGGCGAATTATCGACTGTGTTACCGCTGGCGATAATCCCTGCTGAAGGTACAACTTCCTCGCATGTCGAGGCGATGGAAACAGAGTTGACCCAGCCCAGGGGATTGAGGCTTCGGCCGCTGAGATAACCTCGGAGGGGGTAGCTGTTGAAGTTGGGGAGCCTTCCCCTTTGCCAGGAGGGGAAACAACCATTGAGGCTGAGGAGGCTCTCACTCCGCCGGTGGAGAAGGCTACTGCTGAAGCTGGGGAGACTCCCATTCTACAGGACTCGACGCCTCTGGACCTCGAACCTAGTAAGGCAGCTCTGACTGAGGGGGCTCAGGTGGGGAGTCCGACGGTCGGCACCCTTCCAGGAGGCCACACAGCTCAATTCTCGGTGGAAGTTTCGGTGGAAGTTTCTGAAGAGGTTGTGCTTATAACTCCTTCATTGGTCGTGGAAGCTCCTGCAGAGGCAGCGCTCCAGGAAGCGCCAGTGGGTAGTCTTGCTCTTGCCACATCGACGGCCGGCACGGCTCTTGTGCGAGAAGACCCGCCCTATATCCCTTATCCCGTGACAGAAAAAGGGTCGGGAAGCTTCTTAGGTGGTGAAGACATGGGGGAGCTGGCACGTCAGATGGTGCAACAATTCTTCACCTCGATGGGATCATGTATTGATCTCATCTTCCGTGGACACAGCACCTTCCAGTTCGCCCAGAGGCTTCTTGAAAATATGGCCGTGAGCGTCGAATTGGCGGGAGGCCCTTCACTTGCCAGGGCATGCCTACGGGTGGTAGAGCAACTTGGAGATAACCTGCGGGAGCTGGAATCTTTGGAAGATGCTGGCTCTTTTGATGAAGCCCAGGCCACCTTGACTAGGCTCCTAGCTGATCAGGAACGGGAGCGACAGGAGGCGGAGGCACAAATCGCTGCCGAGGTCCGTGACCTTGAATATTCCAAGGCTGAATTTCAGAAATTAGCCGGAGATTCGAGGGAATCTGAGCTCAGTGTGCAGAGCACGGAGCAAGTCATCCTCAGAACTCGGGACATTATCGCCAAGGCGGAAGCTGTTCTTGCGCTAAATGAGGAGAAACTTGTTTCCCTCAAGAAGGAGCTTGAGGAGCAACGGGCTGCTACGGCGCGTGCTGAAGAGAGTCTATCCCTACAATCTTCCAGGGTGGAATCTTTGCGGATGCAGCTGGCTGCCAGAAATTTCTTATCTGAGGCGGAGCTGCGGGACCGGGCTATCATGGAGGCTGAGAGGACGCGCCAGCATGAGATTCACCGCCTTAGGGAACAAATCCGTTCCTTGGCGAACCAGGACATTTAGCCTTCTTTTCTTTTTTTTTTTTTTTTCTTTTTGTAAAGAAAAGGGACACTCTATTTATCAAGAGTGTTTGTATCCACTTCTATCATTTTTTGATATAATAGAAGTTTTCTTTAAAGCTTTTGTCCCAATTTCTTTGTCCTGTTGTGGATGAGTCCAACTCTTGATCACTGGTCGTGATTACTGAACTTAGGTAGGACTAAGTTCTTTTAATGAGACGCGGTCTTGGCGAGACGCGGCATTAATCCCATAGAATGAGACGTGGCATCAATCTATGGGGACTTAGATTTCACCAAGCCTTTTTGACGAGACGCAGCGTCGATCACAGGGTGAGACGCGGTCGTCAGTCTACCGGAACTTAGATTTTACCAAGTCCTTTTACTGAGACGCAGCGTCAATCATAAAGTGAGACGCGGTCATCATTTCATAAGAACTTAGATTCTACTAAGTCCTTTTGATGAGACGCGGCGTCAATCACAAATCGGAACGCGGTCTCCTTGATGAGATGCGGCGTCAATCAAAAGATGAAACGCGGCATTGATCCGTAAAGTAAGACGCGGCTGTCAGTTCTTGGGGTGAGACGCAGCGTCAATCACAAGGTGAGACGCAGCTCTGAATAACGCAAATCTGTCTTGCGCGGATCGGGCAGACGCAAGAGATGCAGCCTTATCTGTTGAAGGGACGCGGCTTTCCCATCTGCGTTTAATGTGATCTGACTCAAGATTTTAGGAGATCTTTGCTCGTCAGGTCTTCACTGTCGATTGGGATTCCGAGTCATCCGTTGATTCCCAAGGCAGTTATCCACGCGTCAACTCCTCATTGGACTCAGGAGTTACTGCCCTTAAATGCAAACCGATGCGGGCGGTTGAAAACCGGCGCTTGCGACGGTTCCCAAAGCGGCGTTCCACGCGTCAATCCTTCACTGGGCTTTGACAATCGTGCGTGATGGTTCCAATTAACGCCTCATTAATGGCAGTTATTAGGGCCTGCCTATAAATAGGGTGCGCTCCCCTTCTATAATCCAAGCTTGGATTATTTCTCTTTGGATTGCTCTGAGAAGTCCCACCTTCTTCAAAAAAGAGTGTCTTGATAGGGATTCCGTCTCCATGGATGAAGGTAATTCCGAGGATGAAGATGACCCAGAGCTCTCACGCTTCGGTTTGGTCTCTTCAAGAAGAACCCCCTCTCGGATCATCTTGGACGCCTGCGTTTGGGTGCAGAGAGGCCAACTCTGGCCAGAGGTCTCTGCTGGTATGTCCCCCGATGATGTGTATAGCCTGAACTTTGGCATAACCGTCTGAATGAAGTCCCGGTGCATTCCTTCTCTGGAATTTGTGCCAGTGACTTGACTTCTCTGAACGCGGGCACTTGACGCTGGCTTTGCCCATTGCGTTTCATGGCCACTGCCTTGGCGCGTTTCAGACCTGAATCTTGCAACTCCTGTTCACCCAACAGAGAGATGGCAATTTTTGGCGTTCTGAAATTCTTTGCGTCTGGTGCATTAGGCGCGGGTACAAACTAAGGCCGCGTTTGAATCTTATACGTGGCGCAGTTTGACTCGCGTCTGTTTGACTGTGCGGGTTATTCCCGCGTCTGAAGTCTTGAATGGCTGCCGCGTTCTGTTACTCAGTTTCCTTTATAAAAATGTACTGAGTTCCAGATTTTCTGACTCTCTTTTTATTCTTTGCAGGTTGGCTTGATGTCCTTTTTCAGGTTTGCTGGGCCCCAGAAAGAATATACCGGCTGGCGAACCTGCTCCACGTTCGTTTGTGAGAGATTAAATTATGGTCCTCGTCGTTTGTGAGAGATTAAATTATATCTCTGACGAGGACCCAACCCTCGCCAAGGTCTCTTCAGATCTGGTGCAAGAGACGGATAGGCTGAGTATCGGCGAGGGTGGTCCGGCGGTTGCGGCGGCGGATGAGATCCTCTTCCTCTCCCTACCCCAGAAGTGACATCAAGGACATTCCGTTAGATGGCCTGCTGGAGGAAAGGGATGGTGATGAATGCAGGACTTTCTGCTGCCGCTGGACCTAGTGGAGGGTAGCATCCTTTGTGATGACTCCTAAACTTCCTCTCTCACCCCAGGAGTGACTCCATGTTCGTTGGATGGTCTGCTAGGGAAAGAGACGCGCCTGAACGAAGGGTTGCAGGACCTTCTGTTGCCACCGGACCTCAAGAACACCATTGCTCTTAGCTTACTCAGCTAGGGCGCTTTCGACTTTTGCGTCATTGCCATGGCGCAATCGGTTCCAATTGTGCACCTGGGATCAGATGCGGTTTCAAGGAGTGAGTACGGCCTCTGAGAGAGAGGGACTTCTTTGTACTCCTTAATTGTAACACTCATCTAATTGTATAAGAGAGCGTTTTGTATCACTTTCATATGCTTGAATATCAATAAAAGTGACACTTTTCTTTTTGCCTCTTTCTGTTGTCTTGAATGTTTTGTTTTAGAAGCAAAAGAATGATTTTGGTGGACCCGCCACTTTATAAAAGAAAGTGACAAGTAGAGTGTGTACCCCAGAGAAGGTGAACTTTTATCAAGGATTTGGGATTAATTTGATTTAAGATCAGCTGGGGATTTTGATGGAAGCATTGTTTATCGGTGTAATGTTAACCAACAATGCCTCCAAAATGAATTTGATACTCGGTTGGGGAGAATATCAAATGAAACTAGACTCGTGGGGAATCTAGTGAGATTTTTACCGCTAGAGGTGTGATATTAACTTAACGGTTTAGAAGTAATCTTGTCAGAAGTGTAATGTTAACTTGACAAGGACGTGAGTTAGAGGTGTGATATTAACCTAACTCATCAGCATCTCAGTTTTATTTGGGAAAACTGAGGGTGTCACTGTCATAGGTGTGATGTTTAACTTAACAGTGATAGTAATGCTAGAGGTGTAATGTTGAACTTGGCATTAGTCGTCTCGGCTTAAAAAAGTCGAGGAAAGGTCATAGCCATAGGTGTATTGTTGAACTTAGCAATGACTCGGATGCTAGAAGTGTAGTGTTAACTTGGCATCGTCCGTCTCGGCTTGGACAAGGAAGTCGAGGAAAGGTCATAGTCATAGGTGTATTGTTGAACTTAGCAATGACTCGGATGCTAGAAGTGTAGTGTTAACTTGGCATCGTCCATTTCAGCTTCGATATGGAAGTCTGAAGAAAGGTAACTGTCAGAGGTGTGATATTAACTTGACAGACACTCGATGTACCGCTTAGAGGTATAATGTTAACTTAAACAGTAGTTTGTCAGAGGTGTGATATTAACTTGACAAGAATTTGCTTGCGATAGGAGCAATTTGAGGACCTGTCATTCTATTGATGAGAATTGACAAGTAGAATTTGAAGTGCCAGAGGTATAGTGTTAACTTGGCAAATTTGAGAGTTTGTTACTCTATGCAGAGTTAACAAGCCAGGTTTGTACTCGCCGAGGAGTATTCATTACTAGAGGTATAGTGTTAACATAGTAATGATTGCATTTTGTGGTCCTACCATTCTATGGATGAGAATTGGTAAGGGATTTTTGGAGGGAAGAGTGGAATCAAGTCCACTTAGGATTTTTAGCAAACCCTCAGCTATCAACGGATTTGAGGTGCCTTTACCAACTACCGTTTGGGTTGGGCTAGCCATGCTATTCCCCTCAGCATGATAAGTTGTCGAGGACTTATGTTGGGCTTAAAAGCCAACATTTTCCTCTATCCTTAGCCGTCGGAGGCGTTGGATGTTTTTGATCAGAGGTGTATTTTTTAACTTGATCGGTGGAAGAATGCCATCTAGGGATAGTATTTCTTCAGGAATTTGCCATTGATTGGCATCATGAGTGTATCGCCATTTGAGGTTATGAGGCGATACGATCCATTTGAGTAGACTGACTCTACCACAAACGGTCCTTCCCATTTGGGTTGGAATTTTCCTTTCGTCTTGTGCGTCATGACCATGGGTCTTCAGACGGCTAAGACGAGGTCGCCTTTCTTGAAAGTTCGCGGTTTGACTTTCTTGTTGAAGGCCCTGGTGATACGAGCTTGATAAAGCTCGATTTGTTGTTGGGCCTGCAGACGCTTGTCGTCCAAGGCTTCCAATTCTTGGAGTCGCTGTCGATGCTTCTCCTCTGTTGTCATTTCCGCTGTCAAGGCGACGCGTAGAGAGGGAATTTGTATTTCCAATGGAAGGACGGCTTCGCATCCGTATACCAAGGAAAATGGCGTGGCTTTAGTTGGGGTTCGCACAGTCGTGCGATAGGCCCATAAGCATTCACCCAACTTATCGTCCCAGTCTCGTTGACTTTTCGAGACGAATTTCTTGAGAAGCTTGCCAATAGTCTTATTGAAAGCTTCTACGAGGCCGTTAGCGGGCGGATAGTATGCCGTTGATGACACACTCTGGATTCTGAACTTGGCGCAGAATCTCTGAAAAGCCTGGCTGATGAACTGGGGTCCATTGTCATGGACAATCCGCCGAGGCACACCGAAGCGGTAAATAACGTGATGTTTCACGAACTTGATCACGTTAGATGATTTTACCTCCTTCAAAGGGATAGCTTCGGCCCACTTTGAGAAGTAATCGGTTATCGCTAGGATGAACCGATGTCCCTTTGATGATGGTGGGCTGATAGGACCAATCACGTCCATCCCCCACATTTCGAACGGCCAGGTAGAGGTCGTAGAGTGGAGGTATCCTGGTGCTTGATGGATGAAATCGCCATGTATTTGACAGGCGTGACATCTTTTGGCATAGGCAACAGCATCGGCAACCATCTTGGGCCAGTAGTAACCCAATCTTTGGAGTCGGTTTGCCAGCTTCGGGCCAGGTTGATGAGCTCCACACGTACCATCGTGGGCTTCTTTCAACACTTCGTGGGCTTCTTTTGATGAGAGGCACCGGAGCAGGATCCCGTCATGCGATCTACGATACAATGTTCGCGAAATCGCATTGTAGTAGAATTTGGAGGCTTTCCTTCGGATGGCAGCCGCCTCCCTGGTGTCTTCGGGTAAGATGCCGTACAAGACAAAATCAATGTAGGGGAATCGCCAGTCTTTAAGCTCTAGATCGGTCGACACTTCAAGTGTTTCCTTACTGCGACGATCTCCTGTTGACCTCTGGTAATCTCCGAGGGGACTTTTTGGGCAGTATAGGTCGTGGCTATAGACGAATACCTTCTCCATTGCTCCAGCTGGAAGAGCTAAGGAGGCAGCAAGGGATGCAAGTGCATCTGCATGCGCATTTTGCTTGCGCGGTACATGGTCGATGTAGAAGTTTGAAAACCTCTCGGCCATGTGGATTGTCGCGTTGTAGTAGGGTACTAGATCTTCATGCCTGACCTCATACTCTCCGCGAACTTGGCTGACGATGAGTTTGGAGTCACCATACGCCTCGAGATTTTTAACGCCAATCTCATCGGCGAATTGCATCCCAATCAAAAGAGCGTTGTATTCCGCCACATTGTTGGAGCAGGGCTCGGTTAACGAGATAGCTCGGGGAATCACATAATTTTGTGAGGAGACGAGTACTACTCCTACCCCCGCAACTGCGTGTCCCTTAGGGCTTGTTCTTGATGCACCATCGAAGAAAAGTTGCCATACTTGTCCTTCGAACAATGTCTGGGTTTGGCAGGCTTCGGCGACCTCGTCTGGGAGATCCTCGTAGAGTTTGGCTGCCCTCGGATCTGGGTGTTCGGCTAAGAAGTCCGCCACCGCTTGTCCTTTAATGGCTTTTTGGGGTAGGAAGTGCATCTCATATTGAGAGAGCAATATAGCCCATTTCGCCAGTCGGCCGTTCAATGATGAAGGCTTTGTCATGAGTAACCTCAGGGGGTTGACTTTGGATATGACATTTATGGTTTGGCCCACCAGATAGTGTCGCATTTTCTGAATAGCGAACACCAGTGCCAAACATTCCTTCTCGATCGGGTTGTACCGATGTTCGGCTCCGATCATCGTTCTACTTAGGTAGTAGATTGCTTGTTCTCGCCTTTGGTCATCATTCTGAGCTAGTAGAGCTCCTAAAGAATGATCCATTGATCGGACGTACACCAGGAAAGGCTTTCTGGATACCGGAGCTGCAAGGACTGGTGGTTGGGTGAGGTAGTGTTTGATCTCCTCAAACGCTTTTTGACAAGCGTCGTCCCAAATGAATGAAACACCCTTTTTCATCAGCTTGGCGAAGGGTTGGCATCTCCCGGAAAGGTTTGATATGAACCTGCGGATGTACGCCAATCGTCCTTGTAATCCCCTTAGCTCCTTGAGGCTTCTGGGGGGTTGCATCTCTTGGATAGCGCGGACTTTCTCTGGATCCAAATGGATTCCTGTGAAAGTCACAACAAACCCTAGGAATTTGCCGCTGGCTACCCCCAGGAAGGACTTGGTGGGGTTCATCTTCAATTGATGAGCCCGCATGATGTCGAAGACCACCTTCAGATCAGCTATGTGATCTCCTTTAATGCGACTTTTCACCGCGATGTCGTCGACATAACATTTCACCGTTTTGCGTATCTGCTGATGGAAAATGGCGTTCATGGCCCTTTGGTATGTTGCCCCTGCATTTTTTAGACCGAAGGGCATGACGGTGTAGCAATATACCCCTAGAGGTGTCCTGAAGGAGGTGTGCTTTTCGTCATCGGGATACATCTTGATTTGATTGTATCCTGAGAATCCGTCTATAAAGGACATTCGCTCGAATCCACAAGTGTTGTCAATCATGACATCCGTGATTGGCAATGGGAATTCGTCTTTGGGGCAGGCCTCGTTTAGATCGCGGAAGTCGATGCAGATCCGGATCTTCCCGTTCTTCTTGGCAACGGGTACGATGTTGGCTACCCAATCGGGATGCTGTTCCTCCCTGATAAAGCCGGAGTCAATAAGCTTCCTGACTTCTGATTGGATTGCCTCCATTATTTCGGGACGGAACCGTCGCTGCTGTTGTTTGACAGGTTTTACATCCGGATTGATGTTGAGGCGGTGCATAGCCACTTGAGGATCAAGTCCAGGCATGTCCTCGTAATTCCAGGCGAAGACGTCTATATACTCTTGTACAAGAGATATAAGATCCTTCTTCTCCGAAGGTGACAGGCCGTCACTTATGAAGATGGGTTTAGGATTGGCTTCATCTCCTAGGTTGACTTGAACAACCTTGTCTTCTGTGGGTGGCTCACGCTGTTCAAAGCGGATATCCCAAAGAGCATTCAAATGTTTGATCCAAGGGTCTGTATCAGATTGGATCATTTCTTCATCTTCATCCTCCATATGGCTTGTCGAAACCATGTTTACTGAAAGCCCTTTGAAGATGTTGCCGACACTGACATCTGATTCCACGACGACGTGTCTGATGAGCAGTCATGACTTGACAGTCTCTCCGAATCAGAGGCTGATGGCACTGGAGTTGATATATAGCCCAACCCCCGGCGCGTCTGATGATAGTAATCAGGGGTTTTCCCTTTCGGTACAAAGGATCGAAGCAGTGTTCTTCTTCCTTTTCCGAAGTTCAACCCAGGCCTGTTGGTTAGATCATACCCCATGCGCTTCATCATCCTGAGCGTTCTCGGTTCATAATGATCGAACTGAGGGGATTCATCCTCACCTTCCGATTCTTCGTGGGGCATTGGTTCAGACGCGATTCGCCCAAAAAGTATTGGTCTTTGGCCTTTTCGTCTGGCTGGAACCATGAATACAGACTCTTGCGCGTCTCCATTATCCTGGTACGTCCCGAAGGATGATTTTATTGGTACATGCAATGATGTCAAAGCATCCATTGCCGACCAGACATCCTCATCTACGTCGGTACTAGTATCCGACGGTATTGAATCAGACTCACACGCAGGGAAATACGCGAAATCTAAATCTTCATTAATATACCAACCGCCTGCATCGTCGGTGGTATCAACATCGAGCTTATTAGTGCTCTTTACAGGTGGTTCCAACTCCCACAGGCACTCTTCTTTCTCCGGCTCAATGTCAGCTTCATTACCAGAGTCTGGCTCCTCTGGTTGTGGGGTTTCATTAGTCTCCTCCGGATCCTGATATAAGAGGGAGTCCGTGAAATAATTTTCAACCCCTTTAAACGGATGCCTTTCGGCAATCAACGTTCGGACCTGTCCACTCTCGTCAATGTATTTCATGACTTGGTGGAGAGTAGAGGGAACGATGGAATTGCGGTGAATCCATGGTCGTCCCAGCAACAGGTTGTAGGAAGTGTCCGCGTCAATGACGTAACACGTCACTTCCGACTTGAGGCTCCCGATCTGGCATTTGAGCTTGATCTTCCCCATCGGGCGGGAGCTGTTGGCATTGAACCCGTAAATAGTTGTCTGGGTAGGGCTCAGACGATGGGTAGGAATGCCTAGAAACTGCATAACCCGGCGAGGTATGATGCTTAGCGCAGACCCTGGGTCTACCTGGATGCGGTTCACCTCGGATGACCCAATATACCCTGTGAAGTATAGGGGTCGGTCATGCTTCCCTTTAACCTGCATGTCATCTGTTGTGAAGGTGATGCAGGGAGCATTTGGGGAGGTGTGGAGGCAATCCTCTACATCTTCCTCCCTTGGCACGCGGGTCATAAAGACCTCAGCATTTGCCAAAGCTTCTTGTAGAGCCTCTCTGGTTGACTTTGATAGCCTCAGGAGCTCATACAAGGTAATGCGTGCCGGGATGTTGGCTAATTGAGCCAAGACATCAAAACTGTAAGGTGTCGAGGATCCTTCCGTTACACCTTTCGCAAGAACTCGAGAAAACCGAGTTTCTTTCTGTTTCTCCCCAGGCTGTTTAGAGGAGGGCTTTGCTGGCTCTGCAGCTGGTTGTGGAGGAGCTATTGCTGTCTCGCCATACTGTTTCAGGTATGCCTGCCCCGAACGGGTTCCTGCCGTTGGTGGGTTGGGTTCCGCGGCCAGGACTATTGTCTCCTCTTCCGAGTCAGTCAGCGAGGGAACCTCAGTATCTGCTTCTCGGGAGGAAGCGCATATCACATGGCAAGATGAAGCCTTCCCTTTGCCTTTGGACTTCCTATTGGTCATAGTCGTCCATTGTTGTTCGTCGACGAGGTCAGGGTGGACCCACATGATTTCCCCTCGAGGTGTAGGGACGGGTACCAAGCCTTTCTCCCGCTGCTGATGAGGGTCTGTGTTGACCACCCTCAGTTCTCCTTTCGGGACAGAGATCATCCCACGGGTGTCAGGGGTCGTGTCCCAAACTGGAGAATCGACGTCATGTTGGCCGTCATCTTCTTCTGCTCCGGTCGGAGTTTTAATACCTCCGCGTCAATCAGAGCTTGAAGGATGTCCTTAAAGACGTAGCAGCTTTTGGTAGGATGTCCGAGCATCCTGTGGTATAAGCAGTAGGTGGGATTGTCGGTCTTACCGACTTCCTCCGGGCGCCTAATTTTAGGGAGCTTCAGTCGATTGCTCTTGTTGAGTAGCTTGAAGAGCGAATCGACGTGTTCCTCTTTGAAGGAGTACTGCTTGTTGGGGCGTGGCTGGCTTGAAGAGCCACTTGCACTGCCTGTTTGAGGTTTGGTGGGAGATTTGGTCTCCGTCGCCAAATTATCCTTCCGCTTCGTCTGGAGGGAGGTGTAACGCCCCGATCCTGACGGATACGGAGACATTACTGCAACGTATATACGCAAGTCAGAAGTACCTTCACGTATATACGCTAAGCATCAGTACAGGCAAGAATCAGAGTACGGAAGCAAGTGGTGCATTATACATTCCAACACATGAATACAATTACAAGGTTATCACCAGAGGTGATCCAATATTACATGAATATTACATCACTGACATGCGCAATTGCGAGATTACAAGCAGATGTACATGGATGAATAGTACAAAAGAGCACTCACGAGTTTACTAAAGGAAAACTCGAGAGGCACACAGGGGGGCCTGGAAGGATAGAGCTCTGAACGGTCTGCTGGAGATCCACGCTTCAGCTGCGCCACTCTGATCAACAACAGGGAGAATTCACACGCTCCAAGCTCCTTGACCTGGACATGAGGATCCAGGGGAGTCAGATGAAACTCCCCAGGCGAGTGGTGATACAAAAGCCAAGTGGCGAGCAGGGGGTAAGTATATGTAAAGCAATAAGACCAATAAAGCCGAGGACGAGCAAATCTGATTGTATGGTTTCAGATCACGGCTCCATAAGACTAGTACGTCGAAGGAATAATCCAAACAAGGAAACCCTCATCTATATACCCTTATCTTATGTCGCCATAATCTAAGCACATACAACCCGACTGCACTCAGGGCATGATAAGATAATAAGCAGGAGGCAGGTGGTACAAGGAATAGAGCAGAGCATGAGCAGTTAATATAATAGTACTCATAAAACCGGAAATCCGATGTAAAACCAGTACAAGCAAATATGATGAGGCATATCACAGATTCAAAGCCGTTTAAGCTGCAGGCTTCAGTATGCGTCCCATTCCACATACCTCTACTTACAACTTAAAGAGCCGGTTATTAGACACTTTATTATTACTCGTCTTACCCTGATATCTAGCTATGTGGACTAGCGTCCCAGCACACATAGATCCATATCCGAGTAAAGCAAGGTTGTTATTGGAAACTAGCGGGGGTATCAACGAACTATGTTTACAGTGGGTCCCGTACATACCCGGGACCACGGCCCAGGATTGTTCCGTTGCTTGGTGACGGAACCTGCCGCAAGGCTAACAGGAGGGACTTATGTATGCCCTTATCATGATTCAGGAGGAGGGAGCCAGCACTCCCCTCGGTTGCCTGGAGGCCCACAGGTCAGACCGGAAGTTTTAGTTGCACAACATGCCTAATACCACTGTAAACACGAACACATATTGATATCCGCATGTTTCCCCCGACCCGATGCAAGTTGTTCCTTTTATGATTTATTAGGTTAATTATTAATTTACGGGAATAACAGGAACAGGACATGATCAGGAATTCAGGAGTTCAGGTCACTGTATATAATACAGGATAACAGGTCACTGATCATGATACAGGATATCAGGTCACTGTACATAGTACAGGATAACAAGGCAGGGTTCCCGTAAATGTGATAATCACAGGTCAAGAATATCATGCTGAGTGTCAAGTGATAGCATGACAGGGTGATGATATTTAGACAGGTAACCAGTCATGTCAAGAGATTGATATAAGTCTGGTGGCAAGTCATGTCATAACAAGGGGCCTTGCCAAGAAGTAGCATGTCAGGTGTTAGATGATAATACACCAGTTGACAGGTGATATACATGTGTTAAAAGTAATATGAAAACGACAAGTAGTATAGACAGGTGTCAGGCATGAAGTAATGGCATGGGGTAGAATAGTAGCTGAGCACAAACAAAGCGGAGCTGAGCAAGCTGGAAGTATAGACAGCAACAGTATTTAACACTGGAGCATCTGGCGAGGTTACCGGGACGACTCGACTGAAGTACGAGCAGTAAATCCGGCAGCAACTCGCCTAGACGAATCTAGTGGTAAAGCGCTGAACGCTGATCATGATAACCAGGCGGAGCCAAAGACCTGACGGTCCCAATCACTTGACAGTGAGTGACCGGAGGCTGTAGAACTGAAAGACCTGCCGGTCACAATCACTAGACAGTGAGTGACCGGAGTCTGTGGATACCTACAATGTTAGGGCCACAACATATGAAAACATGGAGGAAGTCAAGAGGAAAGCGAGATCACTCGTCCAACCAATAAATAGGAAAGCAAGAGGATAGCGAGATTACTCGCCTAAAATATGGTGAAATCTCTGATACCCGGAATCCAGGAGATCAACGCTTCAATGCGTTAGAGAGAAGGTAATAGGTAGAGGGGGGATCAGGAGAGAGAGAATAAGAGAGGGAAAGAGGAGAGAAGGTGACATCCATCAAGTGATAAGCCATGTAATAGCCATATACATAATACATGACCCGAGAATAATGTTCATGTACAAAGAAGGAATCAACAATAGTCAACAGCCAAGATTAGTCGACTAGGGGTAATAATTAGTCGACTAATAGGGGAGTTAGTCGACTAATAGAAAGGGCAAGTCGACTGATAGGCTGCGTTTCAGAAAAAGGCTGGCGTTTCAAGAATGGCGTTTCAGGATGGGTTAGTCGACTAGGAACAGGGGTTAGTCGACTAGTCTGCTGCGTTTCGCAAAACGGCGTCTCACGAAGTCGCGTTTCATAGGTCCGCGTCTTGCCACAAGTCCGCGTCTCATGAATCCGCGTTTCATAAGTCCGCGTCTCACCAGAAAGAGTTGGCCAATTTGGAATGAAAGAGCAGGTCGCGTTTCAAGAAAGAGCGCGTTTCTCAAGGTCGCGTCTCAGGAAAGTTAGTCGACAAGGGAGAAGGATCAGTCGACTAGAAGGTTGCGTTTCAGAATAACAAGGCAGCGTTTCACAGGATTAGTCGACTGGGAAGGAGGGCTAGTCGACTAATAAGGGAAGTTAGTCGACTAATGACCAAGTCAAGTCGACTAACAGAGTGCAAATCAGGGAGCAGGATTCTGTTAAGTGCTGAGTTCACTGATATGAAAATGCAAGGGCTCTGATGAGTCATCCAAGTCTTGGAGAGTGAAGTTACTCGTCCAAAACGCCATCTAGAAGCAGGGAAAAACACAAGTGAAGGAGATGGGTCCTTGGTTGAGTTGTCGTTAACTATCACCAAAACGATCACCGGAATAATCGCGAACGATTATTGGAAGATCCACGGCGATGTCTCCAACGAAGAGAAGCTCGGCCCCAATCCAAAAGGAGTGGCCGGCCCCCAGAGTCATGCAGGTGATGAAGAAGAACACGGCCCTCAATCCGAAGGAGTCGGCCGGTCTTTACCAGAGAAGGAAGGAGATGGTGATAGCGATGATGCTTGTTTCACTGCTGCAAGAAATGGAGGAGAAGATGAAGGGAAATGGTGGAGAACAAGTTGGCCAAAGGAGGGAGCATCAAGGCTGCGTTTGCTGCCTTTGCTCTCTGGAAACAAAGAGGAAGAAGAGAGAAAGAAGAAAAATGAATGGAAAGAGAGGGAGAGGGTATTTATAGGCAAAGGAGCAATAATGGCAAGTTTGACTTTGGGGATGCCAAGTGAGACTTGTTCTCCCCACTCAAACGCAGCCCACAAAAGCAAGATGGCGTTTAGGCCAAAATTAGCCTAACGCGGGGATAAATGCGGCGTTTCAAGGGAGAAGCAAGGTGGCGTTTCACAAAAGGACAAAAAGGCATGATGCTTGATGGGAGTTGGTGGCAGCACATTAAATGAAGTGTGGGGAGAAGTGGGGGAGAAGTGAAGAGAAGATCTTTGCATTAAATGCAAGATCCAAGGATGGTGAAGCCGGCGTTTGAGGAAGGAAAAAAATGGAAAAAGACAAAATGGAATATCAAGGCAAAATCCCGGTATCTGGGAAAACACCAAAAACTCCGGAAAACCTCAAAAATAAAGTAATCCAGAAAGCTTCCCAAAAATTCTCAAAAATAATAAATATTATAAAATGATTTTTGGTGAAATCAGTTTTCAGAAATTCAATGCCATGTTCAAATTAAAAATCCTGAAGTCCACCGTCAATCTCGGTCTACACCGGGTTGGCCGGGTTTTGATAAATTCTGAAAATTCTCAGAAAAAGTATTTAGATAGAAAATATTATTTTAAGAAATAATGTCTAAAGACACTATTAGAAATTCTAATCTGTTCGCAAATTAAAAATCCAGGAATCGGTCAACGAAACTGGCCGACACCGGTTTTGAAGATTTACAATTAAATCCAGGAAAATTCCAGAAAATTACAGAAAATCCAAAATATTGGAAAACAGTATTTAAAACTAAAATCGGTCAATTTGGAATAACCAAAGATCAAATCGAGAAATCTACTAGGATCGAGTTCCCGGTTCAGACTAGGGCTGACTCCGAGTTCACAAATCCTAATCCAAGGCAATACGATCATATGCATAATTCATAATACAAAACAAATACAGGAAGTAAATCAAAAATACGATCAGAAAATACGAATACGCAACTAAGTACGTATTCCGGGAACGGGTGTTACACTCCATCCACCTTACAAAAAATTGCGTCCTCGCAATTTCGATAAGGGGTGAAATGAACACAAAAAGATAGGAATGAGGATTATGCCAATCAAGATATGAATAACTATGAGTTGTTCCCCAGATCGACTGAACGGCTAACTCAAGACTGAGACATCTCTGCACTTCTGCCGTATATATACATCCTCTGACGTGCCATAATAATACTGACCTGATGTCTGCTTATAAAAGAACACTGCCAGAACTTCAAAGGACTAACCCATTCTGAACAATATAAAGTGAGCTGACTTGGTAAGATAATTAATAATACTTCGATCGGACTGTGAGCTAAAGCTAATGAAATCCATAGTGCTGAAGTCCATATTATAATATAAAACCCTGCATAGTAAGATATTATCCTTCTGCAGTAGAATCGCTGATGTGCTGCATACATACTAATCCTCCGAGAATAGACCAGAATACCCACGGTAAGGAAAATCCTGGCAATACTGAATATAATTCAAGAAGGCCAATAATTAAGAATTTCTGTATACTGGGCCTTACTAACTTTAAAAGACATAGCCAAGAATATAGAATAACCATGGAGAGTTCTGAATATTGACTTCTGAATGATAACCTGACTGTAGATAGAACATGTAGAAGATAATCTGGGCCCTGCAAGATTTGTAGAATGGATCATTGACAAGGCCATGGCGATAGCTCAGATATAGTGATGAAACTCTGTTCAGCAGATCCATAAAAGTACGCTAGAAGAAATCCGAGGAATGGCTAGAGTGCCAAGCACTGAAGGGACTAGCCACGGATGAAACCAAGCCTGGATGAGGTTATCGCGTAACACAGCTCAGGTGTTAAACATTAGGGTGCGGCGAGGCTAACGCTCTGCGAGACTCGCATATAGCGAAGTTCACGCGACGAAGCCAGCGCGTAACACAACGCTAAATGCTAAGCACCAGGGTGCAGCGAAACTCACACCTGGTTAGGTTCACGGATGACTAGAACACGACCCTCGCTTGGCGAGGCTAGCGGGGCCTTTGGTCCACCAAATCAATAAAAACTGCCAGGAGTTATTGGCTCTGAGAATATGATCAAGAAATCACAAGAATAGAAACGAGTCTCGAATTCTGTCTTCTAAATAGTAACTTGACTGCAGATTAGCTCTGAGAATACCCGAGTTCCATGAACATAGTCCAAGAAATCATGATCGCTATTAGAGAAATAAAAATAGAAAATACCATAACTCTGTCTGCCAGAAGTCCTGATTCTGAATTACTGTTCTATACTGACACTCCTCGCGAAATGATTGCGATCTATCTGACTATATAAGTGACGACTATTCTGCTTGATGTATTGGTCTCCCATGAGGTATCCATAAATATAAGAATAAATGCAAGACCGAAGATCTGCCCAATATAAGAGAGTGTGATATACCAGAGTCAAGGAATGCCAGAACATACTGAGAACGAACCATATCTGCCCTGCTGTTACCTCACTAGTCTACGCATATCTTAAGTTGGCATAAAGATTATAAAAATCAGAATAGCAAAAATAGGAGAGATAGGAATCGTAAAACAGGGAGAGAGATAGGACGGACTAGGATTATTGGTGATGGTGCAATGAGGAGGATATGATATAGAGAAGTTTACCAACTCCCGGACATATTAAAATGGGGATAATAATTACGGTCAGTACTTCAAGGATTCCTCCTTCAGATATCGAACACCCTTTCTGTTCTTCCCCTTCAGCCAGATCATATGTTTGCTTCCCTTCACCATGTGCCCTAACTCTTAGTCTCCTTTGTATATGACTCCATGCTGGATGCTGGGGATGAAGTGAGGTTATTCTGACAGTAGGTCTTGGATTTCCTCACAACGGTGATACTGGATGAGTTGATCTGATTGGTGTGATGTTCTCTGTCTCCTTGAACAGTCAGTCACATTTCAACTAATCTCTGAACCCGTGTATGACATAATTCATGACCTCTCCGGTGGTTGTGTTATAAGTGCTCGGCTTCAGATGATACTCCCATGTCATGTGTTGAGGGCAAGGTTGGAGGGATGGCTTAGCTAATAGGGCATCCAAGGGCTTGTCTGAGCCTTCACTTCCATCAATTAAGAGGGTCTCTTCACCAACTTCATCTGCAACTCATCCTAATCTTTCTTCTCTGGGTCCATTCTACTTCCCGGATGATGACAAAAGAACTTGAAAATACTCCTTGGGCTGCTTGGGGATAAGAAACATCCTGCTCTTCATCTTCATTTCTTACTAAAATATTGCTTGTTCAGTCTTCCTTGTAGGCCACTATGTAAGACACTGACCGACTATGCCTTAGGAATTTTGCAGTGTACATATTTACTATTCAATCTCCTTACTGCAATCTGATAGATCATTCTTTCATTTCTTTTTGTGCCATTACAGAGAAGAATCTTCCTATAGAAATCCTTCGAGAACTAGTCCCAAGTGTTGGGCTTTCCCAGTCTCGCTGCTTCCGCCAACTACTATATCCAGGCTACATCTTCTAACTGAATCTCGATCATTTTCACCTAGTTCTCGTCAGGGACCCAAGTTGACTTAGAAGATCCATCAGGTTTACTGACCCCTGCTATGCATCCAGGGCTTCTCCATGCTTGAAAAGATTGCCGGCAAGAATTTCCTGGAATCCGATAGGTTGTCTGGCTTCTGTTCCCGGAGTGCAACCAATAATCCTTGGTGCGGAACCTTCGTCTGTACTTGATCGTGTCTCATCATGTTTTGCAGAAACAGTCCCAAATTAAGATTCTCTCCGCTAGGGCTACCCTAAGAAGAACCAGAACCATTACGATTTCCCCATCTTTTCATGTCCGAGTTGGTCCAAGAATAACAAGAAATTGAAGTATGAAAGGATGGGAGAACTTCAGAATTCCAGAATGAGATTATCAAGAGAGAATGGATAACCTTGTACTTGTAGTTGGATTGTATAACCAAGACTCATGCATTCCAGTTGCAAATTTCTTTACCATTAATTTGCCGTCTGGACGTACTGAGGAGGTGAGAGCCTAAGCTCTGATACCAACCTGTAACGCCCCGATCCTGACGGATACGGAGACATTACTGCAACGTATATACACAAGTCAGAAGTACCTTCACGTATATACGCTAAGCATCAGTACAGGCAAGAATCAGAGTACGGAAGCAAGTGGTGCATTATACATTCCAACACATGAATACAATTACAAGGTTATCACCAGAGGTGATCCAATATTACATGAATATTACATCACTGACATGCGCAATTGCGAGATTACAAGCAGATGTACATGGATGAATAGTACAAAAGAGCACTCACGAGTTTACTAAAGGAAAACTCGAGAGGCACACAGGGGGGCCTGGAAGGATAGAGCTCTGAACGGTCTGCTGGAGATCCACGCTTCAGCTGCGCCACTCTGATCAACAACAGGGAGAATTCACACGCTCCAAGCTCCTTGACCTGGACATGAGGATCCAGGGGAGTCAGATGAAACTCCCCAGGCGAGTGGTGATACAAAAGCCAAGTGGCGAGCAGGGGGTAAGTATATGTAAAGCAATAAGACCAATAAAGCCGAGGACGAGCAAATCTGATTGTATGGTTTCAGATCACGGCTCCATAAGACTAGTACGTCGAAGGAATAATCCAAACAAGGAAACCCTCATCTATATACCCTTATCTTATGTCGCCATAATCTAAGCACATACAACCCGACTGCACTCAGGGCATGATAAGATAATAAGCAGAAGGCAGGTGGATACAAGGAATAGAGCAGAGCATGAGCAGTTAATATAATAGTACTCATAAAACCGGAAATCCGATGTAAAACCAGTACAAGCAAATATGATGAGGCATATCACAGATTCAAAGCCGTTTAAGCTGCAGGCTTCAGTATGCGTCCCATTCCACATACCTCTACTTACAACTTAAAGAGCCGGTTATTAGACACTTTATTATTACTCGTCTTACCCTGATATCTAGCTATGTGGACTAGCGTCCCAGCACACATAGATCCATATCCGAGTAAAGCAAGGTTGTTATTGGAAACTAGCGGGGGTATCAACGAACTATGTTTACAGTGGGTCCCGTACATACCCGGGACCACGGCCCAGGATTGTTCCGTTGCTTGGTGACGGAACCTGCCGCAAGGCTAACAGGAGGGACTTATGTATGCCCTTATCATGATTCAGGAGGAGGGAGCCAGCACTCCCCTCGGTTGCCTGGAGGCCCACAGGTCAGACCGGAAGTTTTAGTTGCACAACATGCCTAATACCATTGTAAACACGAACACATATTGATATCCGCATGTTTCCCCCGACCCGATGCAAGTTGTTCCTTTTATGATTTATTAGGTTAATTATCAATTTACGGGAATAACAGGAACAGGACATGATCAGGAATTCAGGAGTTCAGGTCACTGTATATAATACAGGATAACAGGTCACTGATCATGATACAGGATATCAGGTCACTGTACATAGTACAGGATAACAAGGCAGGGTTCCCGTAAATGTGATAATCACAGGTCAAGAATATCATGCTGAGTGTCAAGTGATAGCATGACAGGGTGATGATATTTAGACAGGTAACCAGTCATGTCAAGAGATTGATATAAGTCTGGTGGCAAGTCATGTCATAACAAGGGGCCTTGCCAAGAAGTAGCATGTCAGGTGTTAGATGATAATACACCAGTTGACAGGTGATATACATGTGTTAAAAGTAATATGAAAACGACAAGTAGTATAGACAGGTGTCAGGCATGAAGTAATGGCATGGGGTAGAATAGTAGCTGAGCACAAACAAAGCGGAGCTGAGCAAGCTGGAAGTATAGACAGCAAACAGTATTTAACACTGGAGCATCTGGCGAGGTTACCGGGACGACTCGACTGAAGTACGAGCAGTAAATCCGGCAGCAACTCGCCTAGACAAATCTAGTGGTAAAGCGCTGAACGCTGATCATGATAACCAGGCGGAGCCAAAGACCTGACGGTCCCAATCACTTGACAGTGAGTGACCGGAGGCTGTAGAACTGAAAGACCTGCCGGTCACAATCACTAGACAGTGAGTGACCGGAGTCTGTGGATACCTGCAATGTTAGGGCCACAACATATGAAAACATGGAGGAAGTCAAGAGGAAAGCGAGATCACTCGTCCAACCAATAAAATAGGAAAGCAAGAGGATAGCGAGATTACTCGCCTAAAATATGGTGAAATCTCTGATACCCGGAATCCAGGAGATCAACGCTTCAATGCGTTAGAGAGAAGGTAATAGGTAGAGGGGGGATCAGGAGAGAGAGAATAAGAGAGGGAAAGAGGAGAGAAGGTGACATCCATCAAGTGATAAGCCATGTAATAGCCATATACATAATACATGACCCGAGAATAATGTTCATGTACAAAGAAGGAATCAACAATAGTCAACAGCCAAGATTAGTCGACTAGGGGTAATAATTAGTCGACTAATAGGGGAGTTAGTCGACTAATAGAAAGGGCAAGTCGACTGATAGGCTGCGTTTCAGAAAAAGGCTGGCGTTTCAAGAATGGCGTTTCAGGATGGGTTAGTCGACTAGGAACAGGGGTTAGTCGACTAGTCTGCTGCGTTTCGCAAAACGGCGTCTCACGAAGTCGCGTTTCATAGGTCCGCGTCTTGCCACAAGTCCGCGTCTCATGAATCCGCGTTTCATAAGTCCGCGTCTCACCAGAAAGAGTTGGCCAATTTGGAATGAAAGAGCAGGTCGCGTTTCAAGAAAGAGCGCGTTTCTCAAGGTCGCGTCTCAGGAAAGTTAGTCGACAAGGGAGAAGGATCAGTCGACTAGAAGGTTGCGTTTCAGAATAACAAGGCAGCGTTTCACAGGATTAGTCGACTGGGAAGGAGGGCTAGTCGACTAATAAGGGAAGTTAGTCGACTAATGACCAAGTCAAGTCGACTAACAGAGTGCAAATCAGGGAGCAGGATTCTGTTAAGTGCTGAGTTCACTGATATGAAAATGCAAGGGCTCTGATGAGTCATCCAAGTCTTGGAGAGTGAAGTTACTCGTCCAAAACGCCATCTAGAAGCAGGGAAAAACACAAGTGAAGGAGATGGGTCCTTGGTTGAGTTGTCGTTAACTATCACCAAAACAATCACCGGAATAATCGCGAACGATTATTGGAAGATCCACGGCGATGTCTCCAACGAAGAGAAGCTCGGCCCCAATCCAAAAGGAGTGGCCGGCCCCCAGAGTCATGCAGGTGATGAAGAAGAACACGGCCCTCAATCCGAAGGAGTCGGCCGGTCTTTACCAGAGAAGGAAGGAGATGGTGATAGCGATGATGCTTGGTTCACTGCTGCAAGAAATGGAGGAGAAGATGAAGGGAAATGGTGGAGAACAAGTTGGCCAAAGGAGGGAGCATCAAGGCTGCGTTTGCTGCCTTTGCTCTCTGGAAACAAAGAGGAAGAAGAGAGAAAGAAGAAAAATGAATGGAAAGAGAGGGAGAGGGTATTTATAGGCAAAGGAGCAATAATGGCAAGTTTGACTTTGGGGATGCCAAGTGAGACTTGTTCTCCCCACTCAAACGCAGCCCACAAAAGCAAGATGGCGTTTAGGCCAAAATTAGCCTAACGCGGGGATAAATGCGGCGTTTCAAGGGAGAAGCAAGGTGGCGTTTCACAAAAGGACAAAAGGCATGATGCTTGATGGGAGTTGGTGGCAGCACATTAAATGAAGTGTGGGGAGAAGTGGGGGAGAAGTGAAGAGAAGATCTTTGCATTAAATGCAAGATCCAAGGATGGTGAAGCCGGCGTTTGAGGAAGGAAAAAAAATGGAAAAAGACAAAATGGAATATCAAGGCAAAATCCCGGTATCTGGGAAAACACCAAAAACTCCGGAAAACCTCAAAAATAAAGTAATCCAGAAAGCTTCCAAAAATTCTCAAAAATAATAAATATTATAAAATGATTTTTGGTGAAATCAGTTTTCAGAAATTCAATGCCATGTTCAAATTAAAAATCCTGAAGTCCACCGTCAATCTCGGTCTACACCGGGTTGGCCGGGTTTTGATAAATTCTGAAAATTCTCAGAAAAAGTATTTAGATAGAAAATATATTTTAAAAAATAATGTCTAAAGACACTATTAGAAATTCTAATCTGTTCGCAAATTAAAAATCCAGGAATCGGTCAACGAAACTGGCCGACACCGGTTTTGAAGATTTACAATTAAATCCAGGAAAATTCCAGAAAATTACAGAAAATCCAAAATATTGGAAAACAGTATTTAAAACTAAAATCGGTCAATTTGGAATAACCAAAGATCAAATCGAGAAATCTACTAGGATCGAGTTCCCGGTTCAGACTAGGGCTGACTCCGAGTTCACAAATCCTAATCCAAGGCAATACGATCATATGCATAATTCATAATACAAAACAAATACAGGAAGTAAATCAAAAATACGATCAGAAAATACGAATACGCAACTAAGTACGTATTCCGGGAACGGGGTGTTACAGGAGGTGTCTGGTGCACGCCTTGTCGACCTCTCTGGTCTGGGCTTGCCTTCTTCCGCTCTGACGCGGGCGACAATCTCCTCAGCCTGTTCACCTTGCTGGACTAATTGTTTCCAGGTGCGGCTTTCAGCAACTCCTATTTGAGCAAGGAGTGAGGTTTGGAGATTATGGCGACATGTTTCCACCAGGGTGGCCTGGGTCATGCCGCTTGGACATCGGAGTGCCATGTTCCGAAATCTTTCTACGAAAGACTTGACGGACTCTCCCTTTCGCTGTTTTGTAGCTAAAAGGGTAGGCATTGTGACTTCGGAGTCGTCTTCGAAGAAGCGTGTCAAGAACAGCTTCTCTAGATCCCCCCAGTTCTTGATAGAACCCTCCGGGAGCTTCATAAACCACTCAAAAGCCAACCCTTTCAGGGTGCCGATGAACAGTCGCGCCAGGATGGCGTCATTATCTACCACATTCCCGGTCTGGGATTTGAAGTAGTAGATGTGCTGGTTGGGTGACCCCTTTCCGTCGAATGCTTGGAGGGTTGGAGCCTTGAACTTAGGAGGGTATGGAACTAAGTCCCACTCAGCCGGATAGGGCCGGACCACTCCTGCTTCTTGGAGGTCCTTGCGATTGGCAAGGGCCTCGAGGCGTCGTTCCAATTGACTCACCCTCTTAGCATGAGTCTTCTCCTGGTCTTGGTCGCTTCTTGCCTGCGACGAGGGCTTGGACACATCCGAGGTAGATCGTCGTGTCTCGTCAGAAGATTCGGAGGGTGGGCTTCCTCCCTTTCTCCCTTTCCCCTTCGGTCGTCTAGGAGGAGATCTCGCTCTTTCTTCAAGCAATTTCTCAAGCATATGCTTAAGGGAGTCAATGGATCTCTGTTGAGAGGCGATTATATCCATCTGGTGCTTCTGCGTCTGTTCTAAACGCCTGGTCGTCTCCTCAGGAGTGTCGGCCATGTAGGCGGAAGCCTCCTTCTCGACGGAAGAGTTTGAAGCCTGCGACTCCACTATAGCGGAGTGAGAACCACCCATTCTAATGCCGCGGGCTAAGGCATTATAGTCAATTGGGGGAATGCCCCTGTCCGGGTGCGAGTGTGTTGATACACCCCCTCCGGTTCAGAGTCAGATTCCTCTGAGTTGACCATTAGTTGTTTTCCCTTGCTTCTGCTAGTCATGTTTGCAGTAAGCTCCGGGTATTCAACATCTGAGAAGGTTCTCCTCCTGTGGGAGCGTCTTCTTTTGGCTGACGGGGGAATCAGGGTCAGCTGTCTAATTAAAGACGGCTGGTGCACGCCTGACTTGCAATGGCATCCAGAGAGCATCTGGATGAGCTGTTGACAGCAGCATGGAGAAGTGGCCTGATTGGCACTCCTTTTCCTTGTCAAATAATCCCTCAAATCCGTGGGAGAGGGATTAAATAGACTAGCCTCGCGACGTGGAAGACGGGAGGAAGTCATGCGCTGTGCTGTCTGGACACAGGTTTCAGAAACGCGGCTGTCGCGTCGTTGCTGCGTCACGCGCGTCTGGTGTCTCTGTTGATATGAGACGCGACTTTCACGTTGCTATCTGCTGCGTTGGAGCAGAGAGACTTGGGAGAGAGTGGGCTGCTGGGCCCCACGCCTGCGGGCGCGTGCTTCCTGCGTTTGACGAGACGCAGAAGCTTCGCTTTGGCGTTTGGCAAGTTGGTCTTCAGAAGGCTCAACTTGGGGAGTCTCGCGTTTGGGTCTCCAAACGCGGATCTCTCGCACTGGACAAGGTGCGGGCAAGGCATCGGATCGTGCGCTGCGTCCAACCCCAGTCAGAAAACCAACGGTTCCAACTGAGTGTTGACGCGCGCGTCTTCTCTGTCGACGCTCGGCATTCCGATTGCGTCGTGGAGGAAGAGAGAAGCCAACAACTTCCTGGTTTGTAGAACCAGGGGTGTTTGCCACGCGGGTCTCCTGAGAGACGCTGACGCGGGCGTTCTGTGCGACACGGTCGATCGCACCAGTAGATGTGCCGGGGACCACGCGGGCCTTCAGAGAGGTGTTGGCGCGTGTGTTCTGCGCGACGCGGTTGATCGCAGCAGAGGTGTCTGAGGTTACGCGGGCCTTCTGGGAGGCGTCTGCGCGTGAACCAAACTTGGCACAGTGGGCAGCAGGAGCACCCGATAGAGCCTCAGATTGGGCTTCAGGGGGCTGTCCACTTGAGACCCTGCGGCAGACGCGGGTCTTTGGGCTCTTGGAGCCAGAAGAGAGGAACTCTTCATACTTCGCCTGGTCGAACTCGACGACGAGTGATTCGACCATTTTCCCCTTACGGAGAACGTCATCTTGCACCACGGTGCGCTCGTCAGTAACGAAGGTAGTCCCCAGCGGAGTCGCCATCTCTTGTTTGCGCCGGAAAAAGAAAGAGGGAATTGTTGTAAAGATTTCTTTGAATCAGATGAAAAGATTACAACAAGACTTTTCCTTCCAGTTACAAGGGAGGGAGGATGTTGAAGCTTGAATCCCCCTTTGTTTAATGCTGGGTTCTTCGTGTGGCGGTGGAGAGTGAATCTTGTTCTCCGTTGACCAGATGACCGTCCTGGACCGTCGGGGGTCTTCTCTTCGGTCGGTAGAAAGAGTAACTCAGCTCCGTCTACCAAAACTCTCAAAGAGGAGGTAGGCGAAGAGCGGCTAGTACTCAGTAAGCTCGCTGAAGAGTCTCCTCCCTCTGTCTGTTGCTGAAGTTGTGCTTCCCTCTTGATGATCCTCTTGCCTGGATTTGATCGATCTTGATGATGCCTTGACCTTCTTAATTCTCGACTTCTCCAAAGCTTCGATCTCTCCAAAAGCTCTCCCCTTTCCTGATAGCAAACAAGGCTATTTATAGGGGTCTCAGGGGGTGAAGGTGCCTCCTGAAAACGCTCCCGAATGAGGGGCCACTACCCGCTACATGCGCGGTGACTGGCCCCGCAATCAGGGCAGTTGCAACTGAGACGCGGGCGTTGGGCCAAACGCGCCTTAAAGTTTGAGACGCGGGCGTTGAGACAAACGCACCCTAAAGTTGAGACGCGGGCGTCGAGCCAACGCGCCTTAATGCTGAGACGCGAGCTTCGGGCCTTCACGTCTGGACGCTGAGGCGCGGGCGTCGGGCCGACGCGCCTTGATGCCGAGACGCGGGCTTTGGGCCGACGCGTCTGGACGTTGAGACGCGGGTGTAGAGCCAACGCGTCTTAATGCTGAGACGCGGGCCTCAATTCCTCGCGTCTAGAGCTTGAGACTGCTTCCTTAATAGCTTGTTTGTTAGTCATTTTTAGACAGCCTACAGAGACAACTCGAAAGAAAAGGACCAGCCGAGCCAACAAAATTGGTGTGGTCAAGGACGCGGTCGTGGTAGAGGCGGCCGGTCAAATCGTCAAAATGTCCAGTGTTACAAATGCGGCAAATATGGACACTACGCAAAAGAGTGCTACTCCGACAAAAAGATAGAAGAAAATGCGAAACTAGTCACGGAAGAGAAGATAAGAGACGATGATATTCTCATGATGGCCTATGAAGACATTATTCCTGATAGCGACTCGGTCTGGTATCTCGATACAGGCGCTAGCAATCACATGAGTGGGCACAAACATCTCTTTATGGAGATCCAAGAGATAGAAGATGGGCACGTGTCATTTGGAGATGCGTCGAAGGTTCAAGTCAAAGGCCGAGGAAAAATACGCTTTTCTCAAAAGGATGGCAAAGAAGGGACAATTGAGGATGTCTACTATGTGCCTGACATGAAAAATAATATCCTTAGCATGGGCCAACTATTAGAGAAGGGATATTCGATCTTCATGAAAGATCGAATGTTACACTTGAAGGACAAAGGAGGCCGGTTACTTGCACGAGTGGAGATGGCCAAGAATCGGATGTTCAAACTCAACTTGAGAAGTGTGCGAGAAAGGTGCTTGCAAGTCAACATGGATGACAAAGTCTCGTTGTGGTACTTGCGGTTCGGACACTTACATTATGGCGGCCTAACAGAATTAGCAAAGAAGCATATGGTCCACGGGTTACCAGATATGGACTACACCAAGAAATTTTGCGAAGGGTGTGTACTTGGCAAGCAAACAAGGAACACTTTTCAGAAAAGGGCGGAATATCGTGCAAGGAGTTCTCTCGAGTTGGTACATACCGATATATGTGGCCCGATCACACCTAAGTCATTCAGTGAGAAGAGGTACTTTATCACCTTTATTGACGACTACACAAGGAAGACTTGGGTTTACTTCATGAAAGAAAAGTCCGAGGCACTCGAGGTGTTCAAGAAATTCAAGATGCAAGTAGAGAAGACAACTGGTCTTTATATCAAGGCCTTACGATCGGACAGAGGCGGAGAGTACATGTCAACTGCTTTCAAAAGCTACTGCGAGGAACAAGGAATCAGAAGATTCTTGACTGCACCATACTCACCTCAGCAAAATGGTGTGGCCGAGAGGAAAAACCGAATTATTCTTGATATGGTTCGGTCGATGTTGAAGAGCAAAAACATGCCAAAAGAATTTTGGGCAGAAGCGGTGCAATGTGTTGTGTATGTGCAAAATCGGTGCCCACATGCGAAGATGGGAGATCAAACACCCCAGGAAGCTTGGAGCGGACGAAACCAACCGTATCACATTTGAGAGTATTCGGTAGTGTGGCCTATGCGCACGTACCGGATCAAAGAAGAACCAAGCTAGATGACAAGAGTAAGAAGTACGTGTTCATCGGGTATGACGAGAAGACAAAAGCTTTCAAGTTATTCGACCCGATCGAAGAAAAGGTGGTTGTAAGCCGAGATGTGCAAGTGAATGAAGAAAGCGCATGGGATTGGAACAACAAAAAAGAGGTGACGCAGGAGGAAGAAATAGAAGAATCAACCTCTGCACCGATAATCAAACAGACAAGCCCTCCGACATCTGATGATGAAGAAGAACCAAGACAACCGAAGATGCGAAGCTTGCAAGATCTATACGAGACAACAAGCGAAGTACACTTAGTATGTCTTCTAGCGGATGCTGAGAATATCACTTTTGAAGAAGCAGTGAGATATAAGAAATGGCAAGCCGCGATGGATGAAGAAATAAGTGCTATTGAAAGAAATGAAACTTGGGAGTTGGTGGAGCTGCCGAAAGGACATCAACCCATAGGAGTAAAATGGGTGTTGTAACGCCCCGATCCTGCGGGTACGGAGACGTTACTGCAACGTATATACGCATGTCAGAAATACCCTCACGTATATACGCTAAGCATCAGTACAGGCAAGAATCAGAGTACGGAAACAAGCGGTGCATTATACATTCCAACACATGAGTACAATTATAAAGTTATCACCAGAGGTGATCCAATATTACATGAATATTACATCACTGATAGGCGCAATTGCGAGAGTACAAGAAATATACATATATGAGCAGTACAAAAGGGTGCTCACGAGATAGCTAGAGGTATCGCGAGCCAATCAGGAGGTGCAAGGATGGGACTGGAGCTACAGCTGATCTGACCGCTCCACAGAAGTAAACTTGGTCCTCAGCAAGAACTGGAAGAATCCACACGCTCCAAGCTCCAGGACCTGGACGTGAGAATCCAGGGGAGTCAGATGAAACTCCCCAGGCGAGTAGTAATACAAAAGCCAAATGGCGAGTATGGGTAAGCACATGTGTATCAGTAAATCTGGATTATAAGCATGAAAGCCATATTGTAGGCATAAGCATGCTGGAACAAAAGGAAAGTAGTAGGTGACATCCATAGTATAACAAGTTAAAAAGTAAAGTAGATAGGGCAATACCAGTTATCTCCTAAGCTAATATAAAACCGATAAAACAGAATAAAAACCGATTACGAGTAAATCTAATTGTACAGGTTTAGGTCATGGCTCCATGAGATTAGTACCTCAAAGGAATAATCCAAACAAGGAAACCCTCATCTATATACCTTTACCTCATGTTACCGTAACCTGAACTTGTACAGCTCGAGTTACAAATCAATACAACAGCATTACATATTAATATATTATTATACTTAGGCCGTCTAAGTTGTAGGTTTTAGTATGCGTCCCATTACACATACTTCTGCTTACAACTTATAGAGCAAGTTATTTGGAAACTGATAAAGTGCGATGAATCATGCTCTGGATGGGCCCCGTACATGCCCGGGACAACGGTTCAGGAGTATCCGGTGCTGAGCCGGAACGTACCGCTAGGTACCGGGACTTATGGACGCCCGAACAGGAATAGAATATCGCAGATCCCATAGAAATAGGTCTAGGGCGTGTGCATACCCGGCATGAAAATCAGGAGTAGGGGTGCCAGTACACCCCACGGAATCCCTGGTGGCCGCCAGGTGATCCCTCAAGTATTTGGCCACGCGCGGCTCGATAAGACCACCATAAACATGATTAATCAGGGCCCATCAGTTTTCCCCAAACCGGGTGCAAGTTGTCTAGTTATAATAATATATCAAGTAAGCAGGACATGATCAGGAATCCAGGATTTCATAACAGGAATTATAACAGGTAATCAGGTACAGACAGGAGGTGCTCCTACAGATTCAAGAGGTGGCCCCCACAGATTCAAGAGGTGGCCCCACCAAGTGTGTGGTGTGGCACTTTGTTCCGTGTGGCACTTTGTTCTGAGGGGATGGATTCTAGAGGTGGCCCCCACAGATTCAAGAGGTGGCCCCCACCACGAGTGTGATGTGGCACTTTGTTCCGTGTGGCACTTAGTTCCATTCAGGACTTGACGGGAACAGGTAGTACAACATGAGTAAGTGTCAAGTAGGAGTATGCCAGACGCAGGAAATAGCAGACGCGGGGTTCGCGTTGCAAGAATGGTAGACGCGGAAATGGCAGACACGGGATTCGCGTCGCAAGATGCCTCAAACGCGAGGTCTGCGTTCAAGTCAGGACGCGAGGAGAACGCGGACGCGGACATGGTTTCTGCGTCGCGTTAATGCAAGAAGAACACTGATATGGGCATAGCATACGCGAAAGTAGCAGACGCGAAAGTAGTAGACGCGGAAATAGCAGACGCGGGGTTCGCGTCGCAAGATACCAAAACGCGAGGCTCGTGATCTGCGTTTAAAGGAGGAGAACGCGGACGAGAGTATAACTCCGCGTCATGTCAATATAGATAGAACACAGACGCGAGCTTTAGCTTTGCGTCGCAACGATACAATAACGCGAAGGCCGCGTTAAGGAATGCCTAGACGCAGGAGGTAACTCCGCGTCTAATCAGTTTAGCCACACCGCACGACATAAAATACAATAATAAAAAGAGTATACAAATCCATGTCTTGGCGAGCGAGGTTACTCGCATAACCAATGAAATAGGTAGTCAAGAGGAAAGCGAGATCACTCGCCTAAAACTGATGCTTGAAGCTTTATGCGTCCGAAATGATCTATGTCGCCGAATATCACTAAATCGATCACCGGAATAATCGCGAACGATTACCGGAAAGATCTACGGTGATATTACCGACGAAGAAGGCTCGGCCCCAATCCAAAAGGAGGGTACCGGTCTTCACAAGATGATGGGATGGTGGTTTTGTGGAGAGGTTTGATGGTGGTATACTTGGTGGTGGCTAAAGTAGTGTATATGGAGGTGGAGATGGTGGACAAGGAAGCAAGAGGAGGAGGCTCTCTTGGTGGCTTCTCTGTTGGAGGCTGCAGGAAGCAAGGAAGAAGAAGAAGAAGAAGAAAAATGAAGAAAGAAAGAAGGAGAGGGGTATTTATAGGAGTTGGATTATGAAGGTGATGCAAATAAATAAAGGGAAGGGGGTTTTTGTAAAATTGGGGGTTATGTATCTCTCTTGGCCACTTGGCCGGTTGTGATGATGAGAAAGGAGTTGGAATATCAAGGAGAAGACTTTTTGGAAGAGAGGTAATAAATGAAGAGAGAGAAAGGGATGGGGTAAGATAAAGGTATATGAATAAACTAATGTTGCACACCTTATAACACAAAGAAACAATGGAGGGGATTCTTGCGTTTCCCCCATGAAACGCAGCACTCTTCTGCGTTTAGGCCAAATGGGCTAAACGCAGTGATTAAAGCTGCGTTTAGAGAAGGCTGCGTCCAACAGAGGAGAGAGAAAGTCATGATACTTGATGGGGTTTGATCTGAAGTGCATTAAATGCAACATGGGGAGGATCTTCACAATAAATGCAGAATCCCAGGTAGGTGAGATCCGCGTTTCAGGAAGGAGAGAGAAAATGGGAAAAGACAAGGTGGAATATATGGGACAACCTCCTCGGTATCTGGGAAAACACCGGAAAAGCCCAAAAATGAAGTAGTTCGGAAAGTTTCCCAAAAATCCTCAAAAATCATAAATATTATAAAATGATTTTTGTGAAATCGATTTTCAAAGATTCAATCTCATTTTCCAAATAAAAATCATAAAGTCAGCCGTCAATCTCGGTATACACCGGATTGGCCGGATTTTAATAAAATCTGATAAATCCCAGAAAATGCATTTGGATAGAAAATAGGATTTTAAGAAATAATGTCTAAAGACACTTCTGGAAATTCTAAACCGTTTGTAAATTAAAATCCGGGAATTGGTCAACGGTACTGGCCAACACCGGTTTTGAAGATTTACAACTTAATTCAGGAAAATTCCAGAAAATCATATAAAATCCAGAATATTGGAAAACGATGTTTAAAACTGAAACCGGTCAAATCGGAATACCAGAATGTCCAAACCGAGCAATACTCTGGGATCGGGCCTTCGGTTCAAACTAAGGTTGACTCCGAATCCACGAATCCAATTCCAAGACAAAAGAATTCATAATACAAAACAAATACGGAAGTAAATCACAAAATACGATCGAGAAATCTGAACACGCAACTAAGTACGTATTCCAGGAACGGGGTGTTACAATCCATCCACCTTACAAAAAATTGCGTCCTCGCAATTCGTTAAGGGGTAAATTGAACACAAGGAGGACAAAGGTTGGAATAAAGGCTTCATAAAACCAAAACAGGATTAAGATGAACACAGGAAGGACCAGGATGGACAATGAGAACAGGATAAGGAGGAATATCCACGAAGGATTACCAACTCAAAATACAAAAGGTCAGGGGGTTGCTGTTACAGTGACATCCTCAAGGTTCCTGTTCCAGACACTGAGCCTCATACTCCGCTGCTGCTTCATCTGATACCTCTGCTGCCATGTTGTGAACTTGGCCCCTGCCATAATCTGCTCTGGGTCTTGCTCCTCTCTGTGGGTGATCATGTTGCTGAGGCGGAAATGGAGCTCTTCGGTCCACGGGTTCTGGGTTCCTTCTCAGTGGTGGAGCTGGAAGTGCCGGGGGTGCTGCTCGTGCTGGAAATGTTGGTGGTGCTGGATAATTCCTCTTGAATGGACAATCACCTATAGAGTGATTTCCAGATCCACATACCAAGCATAGCCTATTAGCTCTTCGGCAATTGCGTTGGATGTGTCCGGGCTTCCTGCAGTACCCGCATATCATCTGTTGAGGGGGAGGTTGGAATGGTCGCTTGATCATCGGACCATTGATTGTCCTGGCTGCATCTTCTTCGTTCATCAACTGAAAGGGTCTCTTCGCTGACTTGTTCTGCACCTGGTTCTCACTCTTCTTCTCCAGTCCTCGTTCCACTTCACGGGCAATGGAGAGAACCTGAGAGTACGTCTTCAGCTGTTGAGGAATAAGGAACATCTGGACATCCATCTTCAGTCCTTGTTGAAATCTGCTCGCCCGCTTTTCTTCATCTGACACCATGTAGGGAGCAAATCTGCTGAGCCTTAAGAATTCAGCAGCATACTCATCCACTGACCGATTGCGCTGCTGCAGGCGGATAAATTGTTCTTCCATTTCCTTCTGAGCTGTTGCCGGGAAGAATCTCTCGTAAAAACCCCTTGAGAATTGATCCCATGTGTTGGGTTTCTCCAGTGTCGCCTCTTCAGCCAACCACCAGGTTCTGGCCACATCTCTCAGCTGTATCTTAGCCACTTCCACTTGGTTCTCATCAGGAACTCGGGCCGCCTTCAAGAGATCTGTTGTGTCTATCAGCCACTGTTCTGCATCCAGAGGCTTCTCCGTTCCCGAAAAGATTGCCGGCTGTAATCTCCTGAAATCTGACACATTGCCTGGCCTCTGTTCTCGGGGTGCAACCAACAGTCCTTGACGCAGAAGCTCTGTCTGCTGTTGTTGACTCTGCATCATCCCTTGAAGTATTCTTATCATACCATCACTGTCTCTGTTGGGTCCATCTTGAGAGGCATTAGGACCATTGCGTGTTCCCCGTCTTTCCATATTTGAGTTGGTTGAAATGGGTAACAAGAAGGAACTGGAAGGTAAAAGATTGAGAGTTTCAGGATTCAAGAAATAGATTAGAAGGAAGAAATAGATAACCCTGTACTTGTAGTTGGATTGTATAACCAGGACTCATGCATTCCAGTTGCAAATTGCTTTACCAATAATTTGCCATCTGGATGTACTGAGGAAGTAAGAGCCTAGGCTCTGATACCAACCTGTAACGCCCCGATCCTGCGGGTACGGAGACGTTACTGCAACGTATATACGCAGGTCAGAAATACCCTCACGTATATACGCTAAGCATCAGTACAGGCAAGAATCAGAGTACGGAAGCAAGCGGTGCATTATACATTCCAACACATGAGTACAATTACAAAGTTATCACCAGAGGTGATCCAATATTACATGAATATTACATCACTGATAGGCGCAATTGCGAGAGTACAAGAAATATACATATATGAGCAGTACAAAAGGGTGCTCACGAGATAGCTGGAGGTATCGCGAGCCAATCAGGAGGTGCAAGGATGGGACTGGAGCTACAGCTGATCTGACCGCTCCACAGAAGTAAACTTGGTCCTCAGCAAGAACTGGAAGAATCCACACGCTCCAAGCTCCAGGACCTGGACGTGAGAATCCAGGGGAGTCAGATGAAACTCCCCAGGCGAGTAGTAATACAAAAGCCAAATGGCGAGTATGGGTAAGCACATGTGTATCAGTAAATCTGGATTATAAGCATGAAAGCCATATTGTAGGCATAAGCATGCTGGAACAAAAGGAAAGTAGTAGGTGACATCCATAGTATAACAAGTTAAAAAGTAAAGTAGATAGGGCAATACCAGTTATCTCCTAAGCTAATATAAAACCGATAAAACAGAATAAAAACCGATTACGAGTAAATCTAATTGTACAGGTTTAGGTCATGGCTCCATGAGATTAGTACCTCGAAGGAATAATCCAAACAAGGAAACCCACATCTATATACCTTTACCTCATGTTACCGTAACCTGAACTTGTACAGCTCGAGTTACAAATCAATACAACAGCATTACATATTAATATATTATTATACTTAGGCCGTCTAAGTTGTAGGTTTTAATATGCGTCCCATTACACATACTTCTGCTTACAACTTATAGAGCAAGTTATTTGGAAACTGATAAAGTGCGATGAATCATGCTCTGGATGGGCCCCGTACATGCCCGGGACAACGGTTCAGGAGTATCCGGTGCTGAGCCGGAACGTACCGCTAGGTACCGGGACTTATGGACGCCCGAACAGGAATAGAGTATCGCAGATCCCATAGAAATAGGTCTAGGGCGTGTGCATACCCGGCATGAAAATCAGGAGTAGGGGTGCCAGTACACCCCACGGAATCCCTGGTGGCCGCCAGGTGATCCCTCAAGTATTTGGCCACGCGCGGCTCGATAAGATCACCATAAACATGATTAATCAGGGCCCATCAGTTTCCCCCAAACCGGGTGCAAGTTGTCTAGTTATAATAATATATCAAGTAAGCAGGACATGATCAGGAATCCAGGATTTCATAACAGGAATTATAACAGGTAATCAGGTACAGACAGGAGGTGCTCCTACAGATTCAAGAGGTGGCCCCCACAGATTCAAGAGGTGGCCCCCACCAAGTGTGTGGTGTGGCACTTTGTTCCGTGTGGCACTTTGTTCTGAGGGGATGGATTCTAGAGGTGGCCCCCACAGATTCAAGAGGTGGCCCCCACCACGAGTGTGATGTGGCACTTTGTTCCGTGTGGCACTAAGTTCCATTCAAGATTTGACGGGAACAGGTAGTACAACATGAGTAAGTGTCAAGTAGGAGTATGCCAGACACAGGAAATAGCAGACGCGGGGTTCGCGTTGCAAGAATGGTAGACGCGGAAATGGCAGACACGGGATTCGCGTCGCAAGATGCCTCAAACGCGAGGTCTGCGTTCAAGTCAGGACGCGAGGAGAACGCGGACGTGGACATGGTTTCTGCGTCGCGTTAATGCAAGAAGAACACTGATATGGGCATAGCATACGCGAAAGTAGCAGACGCGAAAGTAGTAGACGCGGAAATAGCAGACGCGGGGTTCGCGTCGCAAGATACCAAAACGCGAGGCTCGTGATCTGTGTTTAAAGGAGGAGAACGCGGACGAGAGTATAACTCCGCGTCATGTCAATATAGATAGAACACAGACGCGAGCTTTAGCTTTGCGTCGCAACGATACAATAACGCGAAGGCCGCGTTAAGGAATGCCTAGACGCAGGAGGTAACTCCGCGTCTAATCAGTTTAGCCACACCGCACGACATAAAATACAATAATAAAAAGAGTATACAAGTCCATGTCTTGGCGAGCGAGGTTACTCGCATAACCAATGAAATAGGTAGTCAAGAGGAAAGCGAGATCACTCGCCTAAAACTGATGCTTGAAGCTTTATGCGTCCGAAATGATCTATGTCGCCGAATATCACTAAATCGATCACCGGAATAATCGCGAACGATTACCGGAAAGATCTACGGTGATATTACCGACGAAGAAGGCTCGGCCCCAATCCAAAAGGAGGGTACCGGTCTTCACAAGATGATGGGATGGTGGTTTTGTGGAGATGTTTTGATGGTGGTATACTTGGTGGTGGCTAAAGTAGTGTATATGGAGGTGGAGATGGTGGACAAAGGAAGCAAGAGGAGAAGGCTCTCTTGGTGGCTTCTCTGTTGGAGGCTGCAGGAAGCAAGGAAGAAGAAGAAGAAGAAGAAAAATGAAGAAAGAAAGAAGGAGAGGGTATTTATAGGAGTTGGATTATGAAGGTGATGCAAATAAATAAAGGGAAGGGGGTTTTTGTAAAATTGGGGGTTATGTATCTCTCTTGGCCACTTAGCCGGTTGTGATGATGAGAAAGGAGTTGGAATATCAAGGAGAAGACTTTTTGGAAGAGAGGTAATAAATGAAGAGAGAGAAAGGGATGGGGTAAGATAAAGGTATATGAATAAACTAATGTTGCACACCTTATAACACAAAGAAACAATGGAGGGGATTCTTGCGTTTCCCCCATGAAACGCAACACTCTTCTGCGTTTAGGCCAAATGGGCTAAACGCAGTGATTAAAGCTGCGTTTAGAGAAGGCTGCGTCCAACAGAGGAGAGAGAAAGTCATGATACTTGATGGGGTTTGATCTGAAGTGCATTAAATGCAACATGGGGAGGATCTTCACAATAAATGCAGAATCCCAGGTAGGTGAGATCCGCGTTTCAGGAAGGAGAGAGAAAATGGGAAAAGACAAGGTGGAATATATGGGACAATCTCCTCGGTATCTGGGAAAACACCGGAAAAGCCCAAAAATGAAGTAGTTCGGAAAGTTTCCCAAAAATCCTCAAAAATTATAAATATTATAAAATGATTTTTGGTGAAATCGGTTTTCAAAGATTCAATCTCATTTTCCAAATAAAAATCATAAGGTCAGCCGTCAATCTCGGTATACACCGGATTGGCCGGATTTTAATAAAATCTGATAAATCCCAGAAAATGCATTTGGATAGAAAATAGGATTTTAAGAAATAATGTCTAAAGACACTTCTGGAAATTCTAAACCGTTTGTAAATTAAAAATCCGAGAATTGGTCAACGGTACTGGCCAACACCGGTTTTGAAGATTTACAACTTAATTCAGAAAAATTCCAGAAAATCATATAAAATCCAGAATATTGAAAAACGATGTTTAAAACTGAAACCGGTCAAATCGGAATACCAGAATGTCCAAACCGAGCAATACTCTGGGATCGGGCCTTCGGTTCAAACTAAGGTTGACTCCGAATCCACGAATCCAATTCCAAGACAAAAGAATTCATAATACAAAACAAATACGGAAGTAAATCACAAAATACGATCGAGAAATCTGAACACGCAACTAAGTACGTATTCCAGGAACGGGGTGTTACAGGTGTATAAGAAAAAGATGAATGCCCAAGGTGAGATAGAAAGATATAAGGCACGTCTAGTAGCAAAAGGCTATAGACAAAAGGCTGGGATTGATTATGATGAAGTCTTTGCTCCAGTCGCGAGGATAGAGACAATTCGGCTTCTTATATCCCAAGTAGCACAATTCAAGTGGCCAATCTATCAAATAGACGTGAAGTCAGCATTTTTAAATGGTGTGCTTGAAGAAGAAGTATATGTGGAGCAACCTCCTGGATACATGAAAGCCGGGAAGGAGAAAAAAGTGTTGAAGTTAAAGAAGGCGCTATATGGGCTGAAGCAAGCGCCGCGAGCATGGAATACCCGAATCGACACCTACCTCAAAGGGAACAGATTCATGCAATGTCCTCATGAGCATGCATTATACGTGAAGAAGAAAAAAGGTAACTTGCTGTTTGTTGCTTTTTATGTTGATGATCTCATATTCATGGGGAATAATGAGGAGATGATAAATGACTTCAAAGAAGCGATGACTCGGGAGTTCGAGATGACAGATTTGGGGCTGATGAAGTATTTTCTTGGTCTTGAGGTTAAGTAAGGAAAATCGGGAATATTTGTGTCCCAAGAGGCGTATGCAAAAGACATTTTGAAGAAAAACAAGATGGAAGATTGCAACCCGGTAGCAACACCAATGGAACTTGGTGCGAAACTCTCAAAATTTGATGAAGGAGATCGAGTGGATGCAAACAAATACCGGAGCTTAGTTGGGAGCCTACGGTATCTCGCATGCACAAGACCTGACATTGCATATAGTGTCGGGATAGTGAGTCGGTTCATGGAGGAACCGAAATACTCACATTTGAAGGCTATCAAGAGGATTCTTCGATACATTCGAGGAACTGTATCACTCGGGTTATTCTACTCGGAGACACATGAATACAAACTGGTGGGTTACTCCGACAGTGATTGGTGCAGAGATATAGATGATCAAAAAAGCACATCGGGATATGTGTTTTATATGGGAGACACAGCTTTCACATGGGTCTCAAAGAAGCAGCCAATAGTAACCTTATCAACATGCGAAGCAGAATATGTGGCAGCATCATGGTGCGTGTGCCACGCAATCTGGCTGAGAAATTTGCTATATGAGCTAAAACTCCAGCAAAACGAAGCGACCGAAATACGAGTTGACAACAAATTAGCAATTGAGTTGGTAAAGAATCCGGTGCACCATGAAAGGAGTAAACATATAGATGTTCGTTTCCATTTCATACGGGAACATGTGAAGAAAGGTAAAGTGCGACTGAGTCACGTTGCGAGTCGTGATCAAGTGGCAGATATCTTTACAAAGCCGCTACCAACAGTGCTATTGGAAAATTGCAAGAAGATGATTGGAATGAAGGATGGAAAATGTTTGAGTTTAAGGGAGGAATTTGTTGAAAGATAAACTCAAACAAAGTCCCTTGGAGTTCCCAATACAATATTAATTAAGGAGATGAGAGGTCAAATGCATTATGTAGTTTGTAATTACCAAGAGTTATTGTGAAGAAGTTTAAGAGTCATTGTGAGGAATTTTAAGAGTCATTGTGTGTGGAATTCCAATGTGTGTGGAATCTCAAGAGTCATTAGGAGTCTATAAATAGTGTTGTCATCCTTGAATGAAAAGAGAAGCAAGAATAAGCAAGAATTTGATAGAAAAAAAATTTTGTGTGCTTGCTCCTTACTCCTCCTCCTCATATTTCTAGTTCTTCTTGTGCTAACATGGTTTCCTACTTTTTTCCTTATATAGTGGACCATTGCTATGGTTTCTCATCACATAACTGTAAGGTGGTTGTTTTTCTTTTACAAATAGTGTTGACATCAGTTAATATCTTATATCGTGCATGTTCTATGCTGACTTTCTGATGACATTCCCTATTACAACTTAAAGTTCAGTGATGGTCATTAATTATATCGTCGAAAGGTTTTTCTTCTTTTTTTTAATGCTACTCCATTTTTGAATTTTTTTTTTCATGTGCGTTTCTTCACTAAATTGGACAATAGAGGACATATTCTATCTTTTTTTTTTATCAAATGGCGAAAATTGGTTAGATTTAAGTTTTATGTGAACAGTGCTAGTTTTTATCGTTATATAACGCATGGGTTCATGGCAAATGATCACCTAAATATTGCGCATGCATAGCTATACAGGATTAAAGGGAAATGTGAAATATATATATAAAAGATGATTCGATTTGTAAATTTTGGCAATTTTAGGTGTCGATATGGAATACCCTTTTGTATGTCAAACTAATACCATCAACATTTGTATAGACCAGCGGCCATACATATATAAGCCTTGTGCTGTTATGTTACTATAATGTAGCGTTTATATGTTGGTCTAGTTTATAAGACACATCCTTCTAACTTAATGATGCCGTGAGTTTCCAGAAACAATACTTCTGATATGGAAATCTGTCATCTAGAATAATTGAACATCACTGACATTGAACAAGGGGAAAAATTCGGGGAAGGACTTTGAATAGAGTATGACGCATTGCCAGATTAATAGCATCTATTTTCTTGTATGAATCTGCGAATTTTCCAAGTTTCAGTTAAATAAAATACTGCTGATGTATTTTCTGGTTGGGTGTGCGCATTTCAAACTGAAGGAAATTAGCTCTTGCTTTTATAGCTCATAGATTTGGTATCTTTCAGTACTAATACATTCGGTCGAGGAGCCAGATTTTGGTCTCAACTTTGTATTTAAGTCTATATATTCTTCTGTTGTTTTCGGATATCAGACTATATTCACCATATGAATGAATACTCCAATTGCTTGTTTATGAAAGAGAGATTATTATCAAATCACACTTGGGCAGGGGTTAATTTCAGGCCTGTAGGACTACTATTCCTAGACATCTTGGTAGGTCAGTGTCACACACTTTGTTTTGTTCAAGCATTCAAATTGATGCTAGAAGTATTCCTTCTGATCACTTGTCCTTGAATACTTTTTGGGAGCTTTGTCAAAGAGACAACCATTTTGGTGCAATGTATCCTCTTATGAGTAGAGCAGTAACCCTCAGTATTGCCTTGTGATGCAAATCTAGTTACTGTATGTCTGCGGTATAGCTTGTATTTAGGGGCCGGAATGGGCCGGGCTAGGAGTCCAGGTTCATTTATCTTTCCTCGGTCCAAGCCCGATGCATTTACATAATGCGGCTAAATTTCTAAGCCCAAGTCCACGTCTAAAATAAACGAGCAAAGCTCTTTAAACCAAACTCGGTTCTTATATTGTATGTATTACAAATGAATGCCCCAAACAAAATTTTTGAGGCAAAACTGTTTGCAGACATCATAGTGTGTGTGTTCACTAGAATGAGAGCTAAGGCATACAAGATTGCTTCACAGGCCTGTGGGCCTTCAGGTGCGCAACGAAATGCTTCACATATGGGCCCTGAAGCACACTTTCAGCTCCTCGGCCTTGGCCCTGTAGGGCTCCCCCTCTTTCTCCATCATAACCAGCTTCAATGTGTTTGCAATCCCAATTGCAACAAATTTCCCACCCTCATCTCTTGGCACTTCTAGTCCTACTCCCCTCTCTGCCAGCATGAGTCCGGTTATCGCCACCCATCAAAGTGATTAAGGCACCCATCAAATTAAAGCATCACCCACCCATGGATGATCCGAACCGTTCATCTTGATTTACATACTCTAATTAGGCTACAAATGAAAAATCACGCGATTCTGAGTCTTTTTACTCATGCATTAAGCGGTTACAAAAAAAAAAAATAGTCGTCAAATAAAGATGGCATTTGATGAATGGGTAAAAAAGTTTGGAATCACGTGATTTTTTATTGTAGGCTAATTAAAGTATGCAGATCAAGATGAGCGGTTCAAATCATCCATGGGATGGCTGGTCGTGGAGTTCGAACGAAGCTCCGGTGAGAACCGGTTCTTACAGGAAGAGTCCCGGTGGGAAGGGGAGGTGGTCCCTAACCCGTTGGGCCTCTTCAAGGCCCAAATTAATGGGAGCCTGGATAGTTCAAGCTCGTGGGCTATCTCGCAAATATCCTTTTTTTTTAGCCTCACCTCACTCCCAAGCGCAACATAGACTAACTGATCCATAGACCTGTTTATTCAACTACTCAAAGGCCTCAGTCCACTCGTCGGAGTCTTCGCCAGCGGTTGCCAGAGGGAAGTGACCAATGGGGATCACTGGCTCTTTATAGAGCTTTTTGAGCAGCTCAAGCTCTTCTTTCTCAAGCTCAATGCAGCTCAGAATGGCGACAATGTCAAATTGGTATGTGAGCATTTTTAAGTATTTAGATCATGATGAAATGTAAGTAATGTGCTGTTTTCGACCGTCCGTTTTGCGTCTACTTGATGGATGAACAAAAAAAATTCAAAATACATGATTTTTGGTTTTTAATTACTTGAAATAATGTAGATCAATTTCAACGGAATGAATCTTGCGTTCAAATGTTGACGGGTTGTATTTGAGTGGGAAGGATTCAGCCTCGATTCCTCCCGGAATGACACAAGTTTCTCTCTCCCTCTATATATATATATGCATGAGTTGGATAACAAAATAAACGTTTATTTTTGGGTCCAACTCTTAACGGTTCAAATCTCATGCTCTGGCATCCAAATGCAAGATCCACTCTATTGAAGTTTATCTACATTATTTGAAGTCTCTAAAAATTAAAAATCATGTAATTTGAATACTTTTGGCTTATCTATCAAGTGGACGCAAAATGGACGGCCGAAAATAACATTTTGCTTAGATCTATATCTTAGACATACAAATTCTCAATTCGATGACTTCATCATGATCTAAACACTTAAAAACCCTCATAAACCAATTTTTATTAGATTTCAAATATTATACACCGTTAAACTAAACAACTTACTACTTTCGACCGTCCGTTTTGCGCCCTCTTGATGGATGAGCAAAAAGTAATTAAATGACATGAGTTTTTATTTTTAGAGACTTCAAATAATGTAGATCAACTTCAATGGAGTGAATCTTGCATTTGCATGCCGGAGCATGAGTTTGAACTATTTAAAGTTGGATCAAAAAGTAAACGTTTATTTTGTAGCTGACTCTGCATATACATATATAAGGTTCCTGTCCCTCAGCAGTCAGCTAAGAGAGACTTTCAGCTGGCACCGGCGTGTCTTAATCTCTGTCACAGATCTGTGGCAGAGTAGTAAGCGGTAATTATGGGGAAAAATGAGCAAAAAGACCATCAATCACTTTAACCGTAGCAACTGACCAAAATACCCTCATTTTTATGTTTAACCAAGCCAAAAACTCATCTTCACTAAATTTTCGTTTGAAATTTTTTTTTGGTGAATTTCAAAGATTTTTCATGAAAATAATCTGGAATTAGAAATTTCTAATTCATCTACATCAAATTCTAAAGTGATAAAAAAATCGAATCAGGATGACGAGCAAGAAAGCAGCAGCCGAAAAACGTAAAATTCAAGCGAGAAACCCTAAATTTTTTTTTAAAAAAATTGATATTTTTTTGTTTTGTCAGATAGATTTTAATGAACTATTTCACACTTTACACATCATTTTGGTTTTGATCGCAGTCCTGACGAACAACTTCATCTTGCGTCTTGAATTTTGAAACGATCACATAACAAAAACTTCAAATAAAATAGTTCTTTTCATCACATTTCTAACTTTAGAATTTCAAATTCAAAAAAAAATTTATGTTTGTTTTTAAACAAATGTGACCAAAGTCGCAGTATTTCAAAAATACTAATTTAGAGTAAAAAGCAGTTTTAATCACAGTTCAAACTATAAATTGCGACTTGAAGCTTTTTTCAATTTGTTTGTTTCAAGAAAACTGCAACCAAAGTCGCAATCTTTAAAAATTATAATTTTGAATAATATTTCAAACTTTAACTACGACTTTCAGCTTTTTTTTTTAATTTATTTGTTTTAATAAGACTGCGACCAAATTACATAAATTAATCAATATATTGGATAATGAATTCTTTTGTACATATTATTCAATGGGAATAAGAACTGCGACCACGGTTGCAATTATTTACAAATCACATATTATTATAAATCATATTGTGCAATAACTCATGTCATTTAAAATGAACTGCTACTATGGTCACATTATTTACTCAGAAATGCTTGGTTCCATTGTACATCAGAACAGCGACAAAAGTCACAGTACACAAACAATAAAAAATTTGTTATCATTAAGCACTGCGATCATAGTCGTAGTCCTTATCGCAATCAGCACATTACATCATATTTTTAGTTTATAAAATGCGACTATGGTCATAATCCTAAAAACATTCAAATATTCTCAAATATATTAGCACTGCAACCATGATCGTAGTCCTCATATAACACAACTTCTAATCTTATATTGTGATTGCGACCATAATCGCAGTCATTGAAATTCTGTCTATCTGATACTGCGACCTTATTCGCAGTCTCTATAAAATACAAGTCAAATTAATCGGGATAAAGTAAAATGTTGCACCATAGTAAAATTAAATATCTGAAAAGAAAAAGTTAATAAAAGTTGATTTGTAATTCATGTCATAAAATTCTGGGAAAAAAAAAGTAGTCTTGGAGTTCTCCCTCCATAAATGCTTCAATTAAATATTTAATTGATATTTATCCCATCTTCAAAACTCAATTGTCACCTATAATACTTATTTTTACTATTTATATCATTTCAGAGTATTAGCCTTTTAGAGTGCCTGTAAGTAATATATATTAAAGATTTGATTTCTAAAAATCAATCGTCACAATTTGCTCTCCAAACTTTCTCATGAAATTTATCTTTGAATCATGTCTTTCCCATCTTTTTACTCTGAACAAAGCAAGTCCTCTGATGATGAAGGCGCGATTTCTTCCAGCATGTCCTCTCGATATGGATCAGAGGACGAACTTGATATAGACGGCCCATTCTGAGAGTTTATCAATGAACCAAAACACCCTCCAAAAGAGGAGGAAAGCGAGGAGGAGAACGAGAAGGTCGACGAGGGAGAAGACGAGGAAAGCAAGGAGGACGAGGAAGACCAGGAGAATGAAGAAGACGATTCTGATTATGATGGTGATGACGATGAGGACTAGAATTTTCTGGTCTTTTGATATTCACTTTCTTTTGTCTTCTTTTTAGAACTTTTAATGTTTTTTTTTTTTTTTTATAAGGTCTCTTTCTGATCATATTATGTTATAAATAAAATTTTCTTCTTTCTAAAAATGTTCTTCCATTCTTTTTAAATAAATGTACAACAGTACAAGTATGTATCTTTCATGCTTTTTAGTTCGCCGTGATCACAGAACTTTGAGCGGTTTCATAAATACTGGTATCATGGTTGCAGTCCTCATATATAACTTGTAATTTACGTCATCATACGATGACAAATATAATCATGGACTACAAACAGTGCAAATTTTATACTAAGACTGGACTATGATCGCACTGTGTAATTAGAAATGAAAAGTTAACATTGTGCATCCGAATTGCGACTAAGATAGCAGTAAACAAATAATATATAAAATTATATTAGGGCAGCTACTCAGTCATAGTCAGTAAAATCCTACGACTATGATCGCAGTCTTCAGTTACATATATTCTATCAAGTAAATACTGCGATTATGGTCGCAGTCCATAATTAACTATATTTATGCTTGATACTGCGACCATAGTCACCGTCCTAGCAAAATACTAAGTTCAGTATATTCAATTAAGTAAAATGTTGTGATTATAGTCGCAGTCCATAGTTAACTATATTGATACTTGATACTGTAACCATAGTCGCAGACCTCACAAAACATAATAATTCAATATATTCAATAAAATAAAATATTGTGAGTATGATCGCAGTGTGCAAACAGAAATGCAAAGTTCTTATTGTACATAAAAATTGCGACTAGGTCACAGTACAGAAACAAATATATAAATCCATTAATGAACGACTCCGATCACAGTCCGTAAAATTCCGTTTAAAAGATAATGCGATCTTGGTCGCATTCCTCACAAAACAATACAAATCATATCATAAAGTTTTGGGGAAAAAATTAATTTGTATCACAATTAAACAAAAATATGACATGTTTATGAGTTCCACACGATATAATTCATTGCCAAATATTCTTATTAAATTCAACTCATGCTTCCTTTATGGTTGCTAACATCTGATATTATTTCCTCTGTGAATAAAAAAACAAAGATAAAGATCAATCCATGTGATAATGAAAAAAATATACATGAAAATAAAGACAAAGTGTAAATGTTTGAAATTTGAAGTAAAATATATAAGATACAAGAGCAAAATATCATACTAATAATGGATAACCAGTCTTGTAATGGTCCAATTGTTAACAGTTTTCACATTTATGATGCTTCACCTCTTTTTGTGATAGAAACTCTCTAAATTTAGACTTTATCCTGTTAGCACTTTTGGGCCTCCCCTTTTTCGCCGCAGGACCAAGAGGATTACGGATTGTTATTTCTTCACTGTCTCTAAAAACCACTGTCTCTCAAAATCACCACTGAAGCGCTAGATCTAACATTACTTTCATTCTGCAATAATTGAACATTTCCTGTCTTGGATTTGAAGTCTTTGGTTTCTATAGTGAAGCCTTTCAACTTATCATTCAATTTGAAAAGATGAATATCCGAATCTGATATCATTTCAAGTATTTCATTAAATTTGGATCGAAGTGACCACAATCATATAATTCCATGCAGATCTATATTATCTTGATTTTAACACATATTCATAGCATTTTCAAATCCAATATTCATGTATTGAGCATCCAATCTCTATCTGTATAGTATAAAAGATTCTGGAATATAAGTAACATGATTACACCATAAGATGCCCAAAATATGTTTACAAAGGATCTCGGTTTCAAACAAGGCACAATTACACATAACATGAAGCTCACCGCAAATCTCATAACTGACTTTATCCCATTTATCTTTGGATTCAGAGAAGTCAACCAAATAAGTTATTCTTGATCCTTCATATGCCAACTCTTCGGGAAAAAGTGTCATCACAATGGCCCATTCTTTTTGAAACATCTTAAAAATCTTACTAGTATAACACTTTGCAACTTGTGTCTATATGGATTTGAGGGACAATTAAGCACACAATTAAAACACAGGAAATCTTCTTGAGACTCAGCTCTACGACGAGCAGTAATAGCTTTATCATATTGGTTGATAAATATAGTATTTCAAAATTCATCCCAGTCAACCGCGAAATTTTGAAAACTTTGGAGGGAGTTCTGTAGGCTGTCTAAAATTAATGAAGACAAAGCCTCAGACGCGAATCTCGCAGATGCGGAGGTCGCGTTCTAGCCTCAGACGCGGGCCTCATGACAATGCGAGGGTCGCGCTTCAACCCAAACGTGGACCGCGTGTCTTTTGTCAAACGCAGAGGTCGCGTTCCAATCTCAGACGCGAACCTCGCATTCTCTGCCAGACGCGATGGTCATGTTCTTTGAGACGCAGACCCAGGGTCGCGTTTCAACATTAAAACGCGAGCCTGAGTAGATTCGTGTTTCAACTTCAATGCGAGCATGTGAGCTCCGCGTTCCAACACAGACGCGAGCCTGTGAGCTCCGCGTCTCAACATCAGAGTGAGGTCCGCATCCAGCACGAGACCTGCATTTCTGTTATAACTGACAGTCACGAACTTGTCAGTTACACCCCATGTTCTCTTCACATAATAGGGAATAACTTCCCATTATGGAGAGATTTAAGAGGTTGGTTACACCCCTCCCATTATGGAGAGATTTAAGGGGTTAGTTATACCCCAGAATCCTCTATAAATAGCTATGAATAGCTAGGGAAAAGGAGGAGAATCTGGAGGAGGAACTCAAGAAGCCATAAGTTAGAAGAGGAGAATCCCTAAAAAGCATATAATGCTTGATGCTTGAAGCTGGATAACTACAGAAGGCTGAAATCTAAGCATAAGATTGTTGAACACACATTGTGTTGAAGGAGAATACTTTTTATAAACTTGTTGAGTTCAATTTTAGTTTCTAATCTCTTTGAGATTTTAGCCACTGATTTAAGTTACATACCTTACCAGTGCGCTTCTAACGAGAGCAAGAAAATCCGAAGATCAAGTTTCTAATTCAGCTGGTCAATGGAGAATAAGAATCACTCTCCACCGCTACATGAAGAACCCAATCTTAAACAAAGAGGAGATCCAACCATTCTTCTCTTTTGTAATCAGATTATTGATCCCTTGTAAATTTTTTTATAATCAAGCAAAAAATTTACACGCCTTCAATTTTTCGAGGAAACAAAAGATGGTGACTCTGCTGGGGAAAGTTTTCTCTACCATGAGAAAGTTGTAGCACAAGCCGACCTCAAGCATCTCGGATCAACCATCGAATCGCTCATCGTCGAATTCGGCCAAAAGAAGTTCGAACAACTTCTCTCCTCGGCTCCATTAGCCCCAAAGTCTCAAGCAAGACTCGCTCCCAAGTCTTTTCGTAGACTTTTCAAAAAGAAGCCCATATACTTTTTGACAAAGCAAGTGGCTCAACCTCTCTTAAGGTTCTAACAACCTCCCGTGGAGCTAACATGGCTTGGGACAACGTCTCTAAAAAGACCCGTAAAGCCAATGTCTTGGTTCATGACCAACACAGTGGCGGAGGCGAATCTCGCCACCAAACTCCTCCCAAGGATCAGCAAGCTCAGTTTGTAGGGGGTTCGCAACAACTCCTGCGAGCCAAGTAAATTGATCGTCGACGAAGACGTCAAGCTCGCCATCAGCAAACAAAGGCTGAAGACAGTGTTGTTGGCACCAAACGTGAAGCTCGCTTTTAACTCCACATTTCTGCAACAAAACGCGATGCTCGCGTTCACGAGCTGCACATTTTAGCGCCGAAACGCGAAGTTTGAGTCCAGCCTCAAGTTGTGCCGAAACGCGAGATCTGCGTCTCACTTCAAGAATGCGAGACCCTTGTTCAACCTAAGGTCGCGATAGAACACAACTTTCGCGTTTCAATTCTAAAACGCGAGAGCCGCATTCAACAGCTGACGGTGTCAAAATGCAACCTTCACGTTTCTCATCAGAAGCGCGAGACCCATGTTCTGCAGGAGGCTGCGTCAGAATGCGACCATCGTGTTTCACTTCAAAAATGTGAGATTCGCATCCAGCCCCAATATGCCAAGTTCAAATGTGAATTGGTAAGCCCTCACTCTTATGGGTTTGAGGCTAATTCTTCAGGTACCCTTACAACAGATCTGAGGGACCACTTGGCGAGAAAAAGGAGTGCTCATCAAATCGCTCCTCAGTGCCATTGCGCACAGCTCATCTCGGCGGTGCTTTCTGATTGTCACTGCAACTTTCAGATGACCAAGTCGTTAGTTTTTAGCCGATTGTCAAAAGCTTCAAACTCAAACTCTGCCAAAAGACGGCGATCTCGCAAGTCATTTTCTGACGCTGAGTACCCGGAGGTAACTTCCAACATGGTGGGCCCAAGCACCACACCAAGCAAGTCGAATGGGGAGCAATTGGCTCTTAAGCTCTAGGGAATCGGATGCGGAATATTCCTCGAGCTTGAAAGAAATATTGATCGAGGCCGAAGGGATTTACAGACATACCCGGATCCGAACAGGAGCAATAGCCCCAATTGACTACAACAACCTGGCTAGGGGGTTGAATCGGACGATGAGCACTCTGCCATAATAGAGTCCCATTTGTCAAACTCCTACATAGAGAAAGAGGCCTTCACATATATGGCCAGCACTCCAGAAGAGATAGCCAGGAAGTTTGAAGAGCAAGCTCAAGTGCAACAGGCGCAACACGAGATGCTTCAAGCCCAACAAGAGTCTATCAACGATCTCAAGAAGATGATAACTCTTTTGCTTAAAAAGTCAAAAAAGAAGATAAAGAGTCCAAAGACTAAAGCTTCTTCTCGCAAAAGCAAGGGTAAAAAGGAGGGTGAGAAAACTCAATCTCCGAACACTCTGATGGCAATGAAAACAACTTTCGATATGAAAAACCCTAAGTCTTCTTCTGAAGAACCAAATAATTCAGAAGATAATCATGCCAAGAAGATGAACGAGCTTGAGAAACGTCAGGAGGTTATCTCAATCGAAGCAATCTTCATGAAGTGGGGGTGGTCAGACCATACCCGGTCGATTATGATTCAGCTCCTTATCTTCCCAGGTTTGAGGCACCGAATCTGCATGCCTTCGATGGCAAAGGTTCGTTGAACTAACATATATACTACTTCAAATCCCAAACAGGGAATGTAGTATCAAACAATGCCATCATGGCTCGTTAATTCATCGGCACTCTCAAAGGGGTTGCCTTTGAATGGTTCATGAAGCTTCTTACCGGCTCTATCAAGAAATGAGCCGACCTCGAGAAGCTCTTCCTGGCGTGGTTCTTCGAAGATGACATCAAAGTATTCGTGCCAACTCTCTTTGCTACAAAGCAAAAGAAAGGAGATTCAATCAAAGCATTTGTGGAGAGATTTCGGAGTATGGTGCTCCGATGTCCAAGTAGCATGACACAGTCTACATTGGTAGAGACTTGTGGCCACAATCTGCAAACAACACTCCTATCTCAAATAGGAGTAATTCAAAGTCGCACTGAAAGCAACTAGTCTTACAAGGCGAGCGAACAGAAGACATAGTTGCAAGAGTAGGCCAGGAAGATTACAAGAGCATGTCGCATTGAATCTACTGGGCAACGAGGTGATTCGACTCCTACGACTGTCACGTTCAACATTTACCTATGAACAGTCTAAACCATTCCATCGAAAAGTACTTTCCATGATCAAGTTAACATCACACCTCTGATCAAATAAGTACTCAAAGGGAACCCTGTCAATTCTCCACAGAGTTAGTACTTCTTTAATCCCCAGCAGAATTTTAGAAGTTATCTGTGGAACAACGATTCAACGCCTCCGACGGCTAAGAATAGAGGAAAAAAGTTGGCCTTTAAGTCCAACGAAAATTCGTCAACAATGCATCATGCTAAGGGGAATAGCATGGCTAGCCCAACTCAAACGGTAGTTGGTAAAGGCATACCAAATCCGTTGATAGCTGAGTGTTTGCTAAAAATCTTACAGGACCTGATTCCAACTTCCCTTCCAAATCCCTTACCAAATCCCTTCCATGGAATTGTAGGACCACAAAAATTTTTATTCATTTTCCCAGCGAAATGATTACAGATCGAACCTGTCACGTTAATATTATACCTCTAACAGTAAAACTGTCATATCCCCAGTGGATCAAACCCCATTTGTCGTTCTCTTCCACAGAATAGCAAGTCCATTCAAAATACTGTTATGTTCAAAATCACACCTCTAATAGTAAATGAACCCTTGTCAAGTTAACATCACACATCTGACAAGTCATTTCCTAATCTCTAACGGAGTCCGTCAAGCTAACACTAAAACTCTGATGATAAAACTTCAATAGATCCCTAATGGATCCAATATCCTCTTGTCATTCTCCTCAATAGAAAGACAGGTTCATTTAAATTGCTTAAATCACAAAATCTCATTACTGTTATGTTAAACATTACACCTCTAATAGTAAATCTTCATTCCCTAGAGAAATCAATGTTTGTCACGTTAATAGTTACCTCTGTCAACTCAATCCCTAAATCCCCACCAAAATCCTCTACAATTCCTTTCCATGGAATGATATTTCCACAAAAAGCCTTTCTCACATCCACAACGGAATGAATTATAGATCGAACCTGTCATGTTAACATTACACCTCTGACAGTAAGACTTTGATGTATCCCCAGCAGGTAAACTTCACTTGTCATTCTCCTCAATAAAATGGCAGGTCTACCACCAAACTTGCTCAGATAGCAAGATACATCCTGGTCAAGTTAACATCACGCCTCTGATCAAACTTGTTTTACTTAAATTGTAAATTTATCTCACTGTTAAATTAACATTATACCTATGACAATGATCTTCTCTCGATTTCCCTAGTGAAATTGAGACTTTCAAATGCTAAGTTAATATCACACCTCTAGCAATCATTTCACTATTAAGTTAACATTACACTTATAATAATGACCTTCTCTCGATTTTTACAACAAAATTGAGACTTTCAAATGCTAAGTTAATATTACACCTCTAGCATTCATTTCACTATCAAATTAATACTACACCTATGACAGTGATATTCTCAGTTTTCTCAATAAAAATGAGACCTTAGTAGTGCTAATTTAATATCACACTTCCAGCACACATCCTTGTCAAATTGACATCACACCTCTGACAATTCAATTTTCTCAAATCGTAAAATCAACCTGTCACATTAACATTATACCTCTGACGGTAAAAATCTCTATGGATCCTCAACAAATCCAATCCCGCTTGTCATTCTCCCAATAGAATGACAAGTCCATTTAAATTGCGTAAATCGCAAAATCAATCGTTGTTATTTTAATATCACACCTCTAACAGTAAACTTCCATTCCCAGCAGAGTTCTAGTCATGTTAATACTAAACCTCTGACGATAAACTCTCACATAATCCCTAGCGGATCAAACTTCACTTGTTATTCTCATTCATAGAATAGCAAGTCTACAAAACTTGTTCAAATCACAAGTCGAGATCCCACTATCAAGTTAACATCACACATCTGACAGTAACCCTCTCAAATTCCCCCAGTGGAATTATTTAATTTGCTAAGTTAATACCACACATCTAGCAATTAAACTCTTTGTTTTACTCAGTCTAGTTTTCTAGTGAAAAAGGAAACAGACATGATTCAAGAAGCTTTGAGCATGACCTTCACGTCTCAAGCACAGAGCCGCGTCTCAAACACCAAGGTAAAGTCGTGTCTCAACATCAAAAGAAGATCGCGTCTTTTAGAGTCCACGACATCCGCACCCAATGACAGGCGCGTCCAATGCGACATTCGCAAGAGTCGCATCCTCACTTCCAATGCAAAGATTATGTCTTTGCTGCTGCAATCAGTTCAACAGTATATTGGCAAAGACAATTGACAACTCTACCGGTTCAATAGTACACCGACAACCAAATTAGAGCTCAAATAAGACCTAGACTGTGTATCTAGATACTTACAACTATCTTTCCTGGAGGCTTCAAGCAGTTCAACAGTACACTACGAAGACCAAAATCCAGACAAGATCAAGCTTAGGACATCTCAAAAGATTATCAGTCTGATCATGAGTCCAAAATCAACATGAAGTCCAAAGTATTCCGAAATCCGTTCCAGTCAACCGCAAGTTTCGAAAACTTTGAAGGGGGTTTTATAGGCTGTCTAAACATTACTGAAGATAAAGCCTTAGACGTGAACCTCGCAGACGTAAAAGTCGTGTTCCAGCCTCAGACGCGGGCCTCATGACAACCGCGAGGGTTGCCCTTCAACCCAAACGCGAACCTCACGTCCTTTGTCAAACGTAGAGGTCGCGTTCAAATTTCAAATGCGAACCTCGCAGTCTCTGCCAAACGCGATGGTCATGTTGTTCTTTGAGACGCAGAGCTCAGGGTCGCATTTCAACATTAAAACGCGAGCTTGAGTAGCTTCGTATTTCAACACAAATGCAAGCGTAAGAAGCTTCACGTTTCAACTTCAATGCGAGCCTATGAGCTCCGCGTTCCAACATAGACGCAGCCTGTGAGCTCCGCGTCTCAACATCAGAGCGAGGTTCACGTCCAACGCGAGACCCGCGTTTCTGCTGTAACTGACAACCAAGAACTTGGTCAGTTACACCCTATTTTCTCTCCACATAATGGGGAATAACTTCCCATTATGCAGAGATTTAAGGGGTTAGTTACACCCCTCCCATTATGGAGAGATTTAAGGGTTAGTTGTACCCCATAATCTTCTATAGATAGCTATGAATAGCTAAGGGAAAAGGGGGGAGTTCTGGAGAAGGAACTCAAGAAGCCGTAAGCAAGAGGAGAATCCCTAAAAAGCATACTTGATGCTTGATGCTGGATAACTACAGAAGGCTGAAAGCTAAGCACAAGACTGCTGAACACACATTATGTTGAAGAAGAATACTTTTTATAAACTTGCTAAGTTCAAGTTGAGTTTCTAATCTATTTGAGATTTAGCCACTGATTAATGTTTCATACTTGACCAGTGTGCTTCCAACAAGAGCAAGAAGAGCCGAAGGTCAAGCTTCTGGTTCAGCTGGTCAACAGAGAACAAGAATCACTCTCCACCAGTACACGAAGAACCCAGCTTTAAAAAAAAGAGAGATCCAACAATTCTTCCCTCTATTGTAATTGGATTATTGATCCGTTATAATTTTCTTTATAATCAAGCAAAGAATTTACACACCTTCATTTTTCCGAGAAAAAACTTATTGCAACAATATTTTATACAAATAACTTCATGCGGAGGCCTCAATGATTTATTTATTCCTTTTTTTCCTCACTTTAAATCCCCTGTTCCTTGCATTGTAGAAGTATATCTCATCGTCTGATACAAATTCCTGTCTTATAAAATAATTTCGCTTGCAGACATGTCACCATGCAAATTCATTTCCTACAAAAAATAAGCTCACTTCCATTTAACAGAGATTACAACATGCAAAAATTATTGAATTAAGGATTGCGACTAGTCCTAATATAATAAAGGACTGCGATTAAGATCACAGTTTACAACCATGTAACGAAAAATTAAATCGCAAAGGACTGCGACTAAGATCGCAGACCTAATAGAAAATGAAAAATTGTTTTATTGAGCACTGCGAGTTTAGTCACATTACTAAAATAATTTATAATATCTGCATCTAAGAAAGTAATTAGCAAGTATTCAAATTGCTTTAGGACTGCGATTAAGGTCGCATTATTACTACAGAAAAAGTAAAGATTATTTATGAGGATTGCGACTAAAGTCCCATTCTTCATATGAATCTTGCGAGCGCGACTGAAGGTTGCAGCCTCAATATAAACATAAAATTTGTTTTTTTCTGTGAGGACTGCGAACAACAATGACATAAATAATATATAAATAAGAAAAAATAAGTTAACCTCTGCCTTAGAATCCAAAGTTCACTCTGTTGTTGTTGCTTCATTAGGAGCTACAATTATACTTGAAGAGACCGAATTCATAGTAAGTCGGGGGAAGAGTGGGCAGGGCCGGCGGCGAGATGGGGTCGGGAAGAGAAATTATGACTGGGGCTCGACATCAATAAAGATAGGGAGGTACAAGCGAGAGAGATCTGATAGAGGGAGACATATAATAGAGAGGGAGAGATCGATGGAGATCTGATCGATGAAATCTGAGAGAAGCCATCTGCGAATTTGAAATTCAGATCTGAACTTGCGAGAGATAGAGAAAATAATGATAAAGAATATAAGCTGATCCCAAGAAAATTGTCATTTTTGAAAAACAAGGTCTTTTAGTAATTTTAGTTTTTCTAGAAAAATGGGATCTTTTTGAAGATTACCCAATTCTGTGGCAAAAATTTAGGCACATCGCCGTAAGCTGAGAGACTCTTTCAGATGGCGGCTGGGGTACATTTTTCTTTATATATATAGGAAAATATTCGGGTGAGTACTAGTTCTCACCGGAACTTCGTGCGAACCCCACAACTGGCCACCCCATGGATAACCTGAACTGCTCATCTTGATCTACATACCTTAATTAGACTACCAATGAAAAATCACGTGATTCCAAGCTTTTTACACATGCATCAAATGTCATCTTTATTCTACGACTAATATTTTTTTTTGTAACTACTTAATGCATGAGTAAAAAGGCTCAGAATCGCGTGATTTTTCATTGGTAGCCTAATTAGAGTATGTAAATCAAGATGAACGGTTCAGATCATCCATGGGTTGCCGGTTGTGGAGTTCACACGAAGCTTTGGTGAGAACCGGTTCTTACAGGAATAGTTCCTTATATATATATATATATATATATATATATATATATATATATATATATATATATATATATATATATATATATATGAGTTAGACTACAAAATAAACGTTTATTTTTTTTGTCTAACTCTACACGATTCAAATCCCTTGTTCTGGCATCCAAATGCAAGATCCACTCCGCTGAAGTTGATCTACATTCTTTGAAGTCTCTAAAAACTAAAAATCATATCATTCTACTTCTTTTTGCTTATACATAAAGTGGGCGCAAAACGGACAACCAAAAGTAGTGAGTTGGTTTGTTTAATGGTGTAGAATATTTAAAATCTAACAAAATTAGTATGTGAGAGTTTTTAAGCGTTTAGATCATGATGAAATAGTCGAATCAAGAATTTGTATGTCTAAAGAAGTAGATCCAAGCAATATACTACTTTCAGCTGTCCGTTTTGCGCCCACTTGATGGCTAAGCAAAAAATATTATAGGAAAATATTCGAGTGAGAACCGGTTTTCACTGGAGCTTCGTTCGAACTCCACGACCGGCCATCCCATGGATGATTCGAACCGCTCATCTTGATCTGCATACTTTAATTAGCCTACCAATGAAAAATCACGCGATTCCAAACTTTTTTACCCATTCATCAAATGCCATCTTTATTTGACGACTAATATTTTTTTTTGTAACCGCTTAATGCATGAGTAAAAAGACTCAGAATCGCGTGATTTTTCATTTGTAGCCTAATTAGAGTATGTAAATTAAGATGAACGGTTCGGATCATCCATGGGTTGCCGGTCATGGAGTCACGATGCTCTAGTGAGAACAAGTTCTTACAGGAATACTTCCCTATACATATATACATACATACGTACATACATAAATACATACACATATATGAGTTAGACTACAAAATAAACTTTTATTTTTTGATCTAACTCTACACGGTTCAAATCCCGTGTTCTGGCATCCAAATGCAAGATCCACTCCGTTGAAGTTGATCTACATTCTTTGAAGTCTCTAAAACCAAAATTCATGTCATTTGAATCCTTTTTGCTTATACATCAAGTGGGCGCAAAACGAACGGCCAAAAGTATTGAGTTGGTTTGTTTAACAATGTAGAATATTTAAAATCTAACAAAAATTAGTGTATGAGAGTTTTTAAGTGTTTAGATCATAATGAAATAGTCGGATCAAGAATTTGTATTTCTAAAGAAGCAGCTCCAAGCAATAAGCTACATTCAGTCGTTCGTTTTAGGCCCACTTGATGGCTAAGCAAAAAGTATTCAAATAGCATGATTTTTAATATTTAGAGACTAAAATTAATGTAGATCAACTTTAACAGAGTGGATCTTTCATTTAGATGATAGAGCATAGGATTAGAACCGTGTAGAATTAACACAAAAATAAACGTTTATTTTGTAGTCCATCTCTCTCTCTCTCTCTCTCTCTCTCTCTCTCTCTCTCTCTCTCTATATATATATATATATATATATATATATATATATATATATATATATATATATATATATATATATATATAAAGAGAATTGATTATGTTAGTGTGATCACACACGCATATCCATACATAAATAAATAAATACATACATACATACATAATGTGGGCTCGCATACATATAAACACATATGCATGCATGTATCCATACATCCATGCATTCATACATCAGTATATAAAAATATCCATACATGCATACGCTGATGCATGCATCCATACTTACATACATACATCCATACACGCATGCATGCACGCGCACGAACAGAGATATATTCACACACACACACACACGAACAGAGATATATTCACACACACACAAAAGAATCTGTATTAGACTTTTCACAAATTAAAATTAAATTAACAGATTAACATCTTCCTAGTAAAGGATCTCAATTTTCAAAAATAAAGAGTGCACACGCACGCATATATGGACACACGCAAATTTTCAAAAATTAAAATTAAAATATAGACATAATCAGGGACATGTACGATGGAATAGTAGTAAATGTAAGAACTTGTGGAGGCGTAACAAGTGATTTTTCTATCACAATTGGATTGCATCAAGGATCTGCATTGAGTCCATTCTTATTTGTCATAGTGATAGATGAGCTTATTAGAGCTATTCAGGATAAGATACCGTGGTGTATGCTATTTGCTGATGATCTTGTCCTAGTCGATGAAACGAGAGCTGGGTAAATGTAAAATTAGAGTTATAGAGGCAAACTTTAGAATCTTGAGATTTTAGATTACGTAGGACCAAAACAGAGTATATGGAGTGTAAATTCAGTAAATAGGGAATTCGAGATTATAGTTGTACGGTGGGAGATGTTTCCTTGTGAAATTTCCTTAAATCAAATGAAAGATTACAGCGGATTAACACTCCGACTACAAGAGAGGGGAGATGTTTAGACTTGAATCTCCCCTTTGTTTAATACTGGGTTCTTGATGTGGCGGTGGAAAGTGAATCTTATTTTCCGTTGACCGGGTGAACGTCAGGACCTCTTGGGAATCTTCTCTTTGAATGACAGACGGAGCAACACAGCTCCTGTCAACTAAGAATCTCAAAGAGATTGTAGGCAAAGATCGACTTGTATGCAGCAAGTTGCTTGAAGAGTTGAACTCTCTTTCCTTTTCTGTGGAAGCTCACAAACCAAATTCTTCTCCAAGAATTATCTGATTGACCGACCGACCCCCTTCTCCATAGCAACGGGGCTATTTATAGAGGTTTCAGGGGTGAACGTGCCCCTAAAAACGCTCCATAATGGGGGTTAACTTCCTCATTATGTGGGCAGTGATAGACCCCATAAGAAGGGCAGTTGTAACTGAGACGCGGGTTTCGAACCTTGCGCCTTGGTACCGCAATGAAGCTGAGACGTGGGTTTCGACCCTCGCCTCTTGACGCTGCAGTGAAGCTGAGACGCGGGTTTCGACCCTCGCGTCTTGGTGCTGCAGTGATGCTGAGACGCGGGTTTCGACCCTCGCGTCTTTACGCTGCAGTGATGCTGAGACGCGGGTTTTGATTCTCGCGTCTTTATGCTGCAGTGCTGGCTATGATTAGCCCTGCGTCTGGAGTTTGGACTCTGCTTTTTGATGACTTATCTTTAGTGATTTTTAGACAGCCTACAGAACCCTCTCCAAAGTTTTCGATATTCCGCGGTTGACTGGGACGGATTTCGAAATACTTTAGACTCTAGTTGAATTCATACTTCTCATGATTGGACTGACAATCATTTGAGATGCTCCGAGCTTAATCTTGTCTGGAATATGGTCTTCATGAGTGTACTGTGAAACCCTTTGAAGCTGCCAGAAATGATCGGGGCGTGTGTCTAGATACACAGTCTAGACCTCCCCAGTGCTCTGAGCTTGTTGTTGGTGCACTTTGAAGCAGGGGTGAACAGTCATCTGCTTGTGTTAGTATACTGTTGAACTGAATTGCAGAAGCAAGAACTGAATGCAAGTCCTATAGACGCAGTGGTCATGCTGCTTTAAAGACGCGCCTCTTGTAGGAATGCGTCTTTTGGGATGAAGACGCGGCTGTCGCTCTGTGAAGTAGACGCGGCTTTGGCCTAGTTGAAAAGGCGCGACCTTCGGAGGGACGCGATTTTTCTGTTGAAGACGCAGCTTTCGCTCTATGAAGTAGGCGCGGCGTTGGCCTAGTTGAAAAGGCGCGACCTTCGGAGGGACGCGATTTTTCTGTTGAACACGAATCCGTGTTGTGGGCGCGTTGCCACGTGTCCAGTAAAATTGAGGGGACTTCTTTTTGGCACGCGAATTTCGTGTTGCATTTAATATGCTTGCCACGCGTCAGACAGGGATTAGGCGTCCAGCCAAGCGCCGCAACAGTCTTTCAAGAGTCATCATTAGACTCTTCTTCGTTTGAGCCTCTTAGGGTTAAGAAAAGCTCGAAGCTTTTTTTCCGTTTTTACCATCTTCAACACCGATTCTACGGTTGCAATGGCACCAAAAGCCAAGCATACTGCTTCGTCTTCGAAGGCTGTTATTCCTGAGACCCAAATGGGTGGTTCCTCCATGCAGGAACCCCTATTTCAGGTAATAAAACCATCTGATTTGGTTTCTATCATTGAAGGGGCTTATAGAGTTATTTTAACTCTTAAGTCCCTTTTGAATGTGAACTGCCAACGCGGGCTCATGCCCGTGTTTGATCTTCAGGCGCGATTCTTGAGTTGATAGACAAGACGGGGGTTTGACGACCTCTGCATCTTTTATCAACTTGAGCCCGTATCTGTTTGTTGAACGCAGGGCCCCTTGCGTTTTGGACTTGATGCTCAGAATATTTCTAAGTGTGGGGAGTTCAGACGCAGACTTCTTACGATTCTTGCGTCTTGTAAGATCAGACGCAAGTTTTAATGAATCTTGTGTCTGAGTCCGATACTTAGAAATTTTTCTAAGTCCTGGATTTTTAAAATGCGGGCTTCATGCTAGCTTCGCGATCTTTGAATCTGGACGTAGATTTTGATGATCTCCGCATCTGGATTCATTCCTGCGTTTGAGTTTCAAACACTTAACCATTTTCTTTCAGATTTCTGATCAAGTGTTGTTCTCTTTTGCAGTACGATACTCCTCCAACCCTTTATCCAAAAAGTGCCACTTTGGACATGTAGGCGGCGCTGATCATAATCTGACCTTTGTGCTACAGAAAACTGCTCTTGTGACTACTGGTAAGTCGAAGGAGCGAAAGGAGAAGATCTCCAAGGCCAATATGATGACCTTCAGGGAGATTATCTCTGACGGAGTGTTTGAAACGGATTCGCGCACTCCATTACAGAAGCCTGTCTTCTTCTTTGGTGATGACATCGACGAAGATGATAGCACTTTGCATGACGGGGATTATAAGTGGCTTCGTCAGATAGGGGACAGGAGGTTCTTTCTTCCTAATATGGAGAGAATGTATCCCCTATCTTATCTTCAGCATATGTCCGTTCACCGTGTGATGGACTGAGATCTTTCCCGATTTGTCTCCGGTGTCTCTCTTGGCAGACTAGGTGCCAAAGAAATACACTCTGCCGGTCATGAGAAAGAGGTCCTTGGTTTATTCTCCAGATTGGTCAGGTCTGAATATCCGAGAGGGGAAACCCCTCAGCTCGGCACCACCTTTATCAACCAGTTCATGAAGGTCAGGGGTGATTTTCTCGTCGACTTCCGCCCGCTCAGGTGGGTTCATTCTTCCAACAGATCTTGGTGGGGCAGGATGGTTGGATTTGTCCTTGTCGAACTTGGAGCTCTGCTGGAACAGGTGGGGTTGTACCACTCGGTCAATGCTGTGCAATATGGCCTCCCGCAAAGTTCTCATAATTTCTACGGCATCCTGGAGCATTATAATCCTTTGACGGGGACATTTTTTACTCCGGCCGGAGAGATGGGGCTCGCTCTTCATGAGCTGTATGAAGTTTCGGGGCTTGTTATGGGAGACGCCCCTTATGAAGAATACGTCCCAACTTCTGAAGAACTTCATCTCTTGAAGAAGGAGAGCTCTCAAGTATACGAGATATACTGGGAAGTGTTGTGTCACTTCCACATCTGCGGTCAAATAACCTCCTGGAAAACCAGGGGTGTAAAGCAGATGTCCTGGGCGAGTTACCTATTCAATGGCATAAATGAGAAAGATAGCCCAGTGACCAGTCTGGCTCCTAGTACTGATGAAGAAATTGCTGAGAGGATTGACGCCTCTGCGAGCTCTTACACCACGGAGTCAAATAAAGATACTTTCAAACCTGATACGGTCTTTGAAAGTTTTCACCATCAAGCCCGAGTTCCCATTTCTGACCGGGTGCTATTGGCGGGCTTTATTATGCTATGGCTAAAGCGCTGCGTGGTGCCAACACTGCCGCATGAAGTAATTGTCGCCAATGTGGTGTACCCGGCGGTTTTGTTGGCCTACGACAAGTCTATCGTCCTCCTTCCAGCAATGGTGGCTGGAATTCAAAGTGGATTACGGGCTCTGGTTAAGAGCCTGTGCCAAGTGGAAGCCATTGTCGACTCCAAGGGCAGACCAGAGGTTGACTCGGAGGGAAGGCCAAGAGTAAGGACTCCTAACCCCAGGATCGAGCTTCCATATACATACTTGATGGCTTGGTACGTTATGCACTGCCATTCACTGATGACGGCGGTGCCTCTATCCGAGGGGTTTGTCCCTTTTGTGCAGAAGCTGGAGAACTCAAGCTGGTGTTGCTATTACATGTTCTACGTTCGGAAATGTATTCTGAGCGCTTCGAACTATCATCTCGACTGTTGCTTCCCCGAGATTGCCGGTGTATGGGGATAAATTCGCCGACTTTGTAGGACCAGATGATTTCACAAGGTTACCATCGGGAGTCTTCTGGTTGCTGATTAATATTCGGCCCGTGTATTTGCTCTTTCGGCAAGGGAACTCATGTACGATCGAGCCTTATATGCCGAGCCATTTTGCTCGACAATTCGGCTATAATCAATTATATGTCGGTAACCCCAATGCCAAACTCTCCTTCAACGGGAATTTGTTTGAAGGTGCTCGGGCATGGTATTATAGTGTGGCTGGAGGGACAAAAGCTGTTTTCAGCTTGCCTCACAAGACGCCCAACTGTTACACTAGCCTCTGCTTCTGTACTTGGTACTCCCTGGCTAGCAAGATGCCTGGTTTCTCAATAAATATCTCATGCATTAAGAGCATCAAGGCGTCATATAAGGACAAATTGGAGTCCAATAAACGCGCGCGAGGCATGGAGGAATATCAGGCAGCCGAGAAAGAAGCAGGAGGGGAAGCAGAGACGGGATCGAGAGCAGCAGCGCTCAAGGAGCAGCCTGCTAAAAAGAGTCGGCAGGCTGTGTCCAAACGTTCCCATGGCTCTACTTCCAAGGGTGAGCCTATCCCCAAGAAGGCTAGGAGAGAACCGGAGGCTGAAGCTTCAATGCCCGAGGTAGTCCCTTCTGGTGTTGAGGAGCAGAGGGAGGAAGAGGAAGAGGAAGAGGAAATCCCCCTTCTCCGTCCTCGCGGACTACGCAGCATGGGCCCTGTGATCTTAAAAGAAGGGGAGCTTGCAGGTGAACCCGTCATGGCTGAGAAGGCTGAGCGATCCGAAGTCGATCTGGTGGGAAGGGATGATGTTGAGATTCCAGGGGTCTCAACTCGGCCATGGTCTTCTTCAGTTCAAGAGAGAAAGGGTGAGGTGCAACAGCCTGTGTCTCCTACTGTATTGATACCCAGCTCGCGGGATGTCGATCCCAGCCCTACTACTGGGGTACTTGGTGGTAAGGTCTCGATCGCTGAGGCCTCCTGTGTTGAACTGTCGTCTTCATCGTCCGAAGAGCATGGATATTATTCTGGCGATGAAGTCGATTTTGGCGATGAACCCGCTCTTCCAGATACGAGCAAATTCTCGCATATTTCGGAGGAAGAGATACAAGGGTGTGACCCTGTGACGGTTTCACCAATAGCAACGATCGCTGCTACTGAAGGTACTCTCCTTGTCTTTTCGAACAGGCTTCTCCTTTAGCTAGGGAAGGGTTCTGACATTTACTTTTGATTTTCAGGGCTGGCTGTCGACGGTGAGGCCACCACCTCTTCTCATATTGAAGAGATGATTCAAGAGCTTGTCCAGCAAGAGGGCCCTGAGGCTCCTATTACCGGGATGCCTCAGGAAAGTGCAATCGTTGAGGTTGGGGAAGCCTCAACCCTACATGACCTATCCAGGAACGTGCCATTTTCAGACCCTCAACTTGGTAAGAGAATACTGATGCATTGAATATCCTCCTTTTTATTGTCATGGTTGATGTTTCGATGGTTTGCAAAGAGTGCTGGAGTAGCTCAAGCAGAGAACCCTGCGGCAGGCATTGACGCAGAAGGCAGTACGGTTCAAACCTCGACCGGGGAACCCGATGTCGAAAGGTTTGCTGTTACTCCAGTCGCAGTAGAGGCTGCTATAACAATAACCGCCCCGGAAGTGTCGGCGACCATCTCAGCACCTGACGAACCTATCATCGGCCTCACTCCTGCACAAGATGAACCGATTCCCGTTTCTCGTCCTATCATGGAAAGGGGGTCGGGGAGTACATCCGCAGAGTTCTATCCAGTTAATGACATCATGGAAGAGCTAGAACGTCAAATGGTGCAACAATTTTTTGCTTCCATGAGATCTTGTATTGACCTCATCCTTTCTAGGGGCAGCTCTTTCGAGTTTGCCCGAATACTTCTCGAAAATCAGATCGAGAATATTGGCCATACTGGAAGTCGTTCGCAGGCTAGGGCATGCCTGATGCTGATGGAGCAACTGGGGAGCCACCTAAAGGAGCTCAAGACTCTGGAGAACGCTAGCTCAGTAGACGAGGCTCGGACAACCCTGAATAAGCTTCTTGCCGCTCAAGAACATGAGCGAAAGGAGATGGAGGAACAAATAGCTGAAGAGACCCTCCACCTCCAGCATTTTCAGGCTGACCACCAAAGGTTGATTGGCGATTCCAAGGAATCTGAAATCGTCATACAAAGTGCAGAGGAGGTTATTGCCATTGCTCGAGCTACCATAGCCAGGGCACAAGCCTTGATCAAGATCAATGAGCAGAAGCTTGCCGCTGCTAGAAAAAGACTAGAGGAGCTGGAAAATGCTAGAACGCAGGCTGAAGAAAGCCTCTCCGTTCATTTCTCCAGGTTGGAGTTTCTTCAAGCGCAACTGGCTGCGAAGAGATTTTTATCTGAGGAGGAACTGCGGGTCCAAACTCTGATGGAGGCTGAAAAGGCACGTCAACATGAGATGCACTGTCTCAGAGAATAAATCCGTTCTTTGGCGAAGTAAGATTATTAGCCTTTTTCTCCTTTGTTCACCTCCATGAATAAAAGTCTTCAAATTTTTGCTCCATCTTCATCCCTTCTAGTTTTTTTTTTGCTCGCTGTCGATGAACTCAATTTTCATAGCCGTGGTCTTTGACTGTTTGTAGTCTTTAGTCGGCCATGAACAACAAACTCAGGCTGAACTGAGTTCTTGAGCGATACGCGGCTCTGATTAATAGTGGAGACGCGGTTCTGGGAAACGCTACTCTGACCTGCTAGTGGAGACGCCATGAAGACGCGCGAAATCTCCTTTTTGATAAAGACGTGGCTTTGATTATAGAAGGACGTGGATCCCTGGACGCGGCCCTTAATTCTATCAGGATGCAGAATTCAGGATGTAGTGGGGGATGCGGTCTTAAGCTCCTCAAGACTGACACATGGATCTCAGCTAGTTGATGGGGACGCGATACTGGCTCAGTAGAAACGGGGATCTGATCCCTTGACAAGGCGCAAACTCAAGCTATATTGAGTTTATGATAAAAACACAACTGTCCTCTCGTAATGGAGACGCAGTTCTGGGCTCCTCGTGAATGACATAGGCCTTCTCTGTTGAGGACGCAAGCTTCAGAATGCAGCTTTCAAGTTAATGCGGACTCAGGATCCAATTCGCTGAGGAGACGCGGCTCTGAATTATTCTCCGAAACGCGATCGCGGGTCTCTTAGCAGAAATGAATGGAACGCAGCTTTTGGGTTTATAAAAGGACGCGGGTTTCAGGACGCGACCTTTGAGTCTGCGCTTGACGCAACTTCCCAAGCGTTGCATGCAGCTCGTCTTAAGGATCCTGTTAGATCTTTAAATGCCAAATCGGCGTTGATGATTGGGGACTTGTGTCTTCCGCTGTTTCCCGAAGCGGCAATCCACGCGTCAGCTCTTCATTGGGCTTTGGCATTAATCTCTTTAAATGCCAAGTCGGCATTGACGATTGGGGACTTGCGTCCTTGACGTTTCCGAAATGGCAATCCACGCGTCAGCTCTCTATTGGGCTTCGACGTACGTGCGGGAATTAGGCCAATGGTTCTGATTTTTACGCCATTAATTATAGGCCTTACGGGTTGCCTATAAATAGGCCTCGCCCCCCTTAACAGTCCATTGCTTAGACTGTTTTCGCTCGAGAGCGGCGCTCTCTGAGGGACTTCATCTTCTTCCTTTAATGGGATTTGCCCCCATGCACAACGAAGACCCAAAGCTTTCATGCTTTTCTCTAATCTCTCCTGAAGATTATCACTGTCAAGTGATTTCAAGATCAAAAAGCGTCCCTCCGAGCACCTTTTATATCCACACCTTGATGCGGGAAGTTCAACCTTTAAAGGGTTATTCTACGGGTAGGAATTACTTGTCCATCATGAAATACTCAGCCCCACTGAGTTTCAGTTTTGCTGTCCCTTGAAGAGATTCACCTTCTTGACCTTCTCTTGAAGCCTGACTAGTGCGCTCATTATTTAGAAGTTGCGCCTTTTAGACTTCTTGATAAAGCGTGAGTTGATTGAGTCTGAACTCTAGCTCAAAATTCTCTGGATGCGAGTGTAATGGACTTTGCACCTGGACTGTGAGACGCGAGCTTTGCATATAGAGCTCGCGTTTGAGGCTGTTGACTTAGAAGAATTTTAATTCCAGCCGAAGGTTTCAGACTTGATGTAGCAACCCTTGTTCCTCAAACAAGGATGTGGCAATTTTCGCGTCTGGTTCTCTTCGCGTCTCATATTTTAGACGCGGGTCTAAAACTAGACCGCGTTCAAATCTGTGTATATTCGAAGTCCACAACTTTGATCGCGTCTGTTTCTATTGTGACAGAATTTTGACTTTCTGCGTGGGTCGTCCCTGCGTCTGAAGTTCACAGCTATGCCGCGTCTGTCCTTCAGTTTTTTCTGTTCCAGAATTCTAAACTTCTGGTTTTTACTTCTCGCAGGTAGCCTCAATCATCCTTTCGCATATTCGCTGGGCACTTGACCATTGGAGGAGAAGTCACGGCTCCTATTTATGGGAGACGAGGATTTGCGCGGGTGATGACATCCGTCGAGACCTCATTGGATACGATGCACCAGTCATGCCCTGGGTTGGCCATGGTCACAGTGGGTATGGCAGTGGATATGGTGGTGGGTATGGTCCTCTTGCAGGTCACTGGAAAGAGGACGTCACCTGTAAGGTCTCGAATCCTCTCTTCACCAATCTTTCCCCAGAAGTGACATCGACGAAAAGTCCATATTCATTAGATGACTTTCTGGTGGTAGAGATGCTCATCAACGAAGGATCATGGCCCACACCAGTTGGCGGGTGGAATCAAAAGGCCTTGCTGCATTCTGACCCCAAGAAACACTGTTGTTCTTGGCCAACGATGGACTCCTTCGATGTTTACGTCATGCATCGTGATGTAATCAGCATCTGATCGTCACCATAGTGCTCAGCCCTTCTTTGGCGTCCTTCCAAACATCTTGTATTTGGAGCGGTGAGCATGCTTCAAGGAGTGAGTGCAACCTTTTACTGAGAGAGGGACTTCTTTGTACTCCTTTATTGTAACACTCAATCTTATTGTATAAGAGAGCGTCTTGTATCACTTTCATATGTCTGGACATAAATAAAAGCGATACTTTTTTTTGTCTCCTTCCATTGTCTTGAATTCCCTTTTTGTATTGAAAGTCAGATGAATAGAGGTAAAGGATCTTTGACTTGCTAAAAATATGATAATAATCTTAACGAGTCAAAGTTTGTAGAAAAATCCTGTTTCAAGAAATTCGACAATGCTGTCAGAGGTGTGATATTAACTTAATAGGTTGAATATAGTCTTGTCAGAAGTGTGATGTTAATTCGACAAGGGTGTGAGTCAGAGGTGTGATATTAACTTAACTCAAGAGTGTTTCAGCTTCATTTGGGAAAACTGAAAACGTCACTGTCATAGGTGTAATGTTTAACTTGGCAGTGAGGGTAATGCTAGAGGTATAATTTTAAACTTGGCATTGATCATCTCGACTTCGATAAGGAAGTCCGAGGGAAAGTCATGGCCATAAGTGTATTGTTGAACTTAGCAATGACCTGGACGCTAGAGGTGTAGTGTTAAACTTAGCATCGCTCATGTCAGTTTCGATACGGAAGTCTGAGGGGAAGTGACTATCAGAGGTTTAGTATTGAACTTGGCAGCAACTTAATCACCGTTAGAAATGTAATATGAAACTTAACAGTAATTTGTCAGAGGTATAGTATTAACTTGACAGAAATTGGCTCGAGACAGGAGCAATTTGAGGACCCATCGTTCTATTGATGAGAAGTAACAGGTAGAATTTGAAATGTCAGAGATGTAATGTTAAACTTGGCATTGAATTGATTTGCGATACAAGCAATTTTGAAGACTTATCATTCTATTGATGAGAATTGACAAGTGAAGTTGGAAGTGTCAGAGGTGTAGTGTTAACTTGACAAATTTGAAGGCTTGCTATTCCATATAGAGTTGAGACAAGTAAAGTTTGCACTCGCTAGGGAATATTGAAATTTTTCATTGCTAGAGGTATAATGTTAACATAGCAATGATTGTATTTTGTGAACCTACCATTCTATATATGAGAATTGGTAAGGAATTTTGGAGGAAAGAGTGGAATCAAATCTACTAGGATTTTTAGCAAACCCCAGCTATCAACATATTTGGTGTGCCTTTACCAACTACCGTTTGAGTTGGACTAGCCATGCTATTTCCCTCAGCATGATGAGTTATCGAAGACTTATGTTGGGCTTAAAAGCCAACATTTTCCTCTATCTTTAGCCGTCGGAGGCTTCGGATGTTACTCAAGAGAGTAGCTAATACTAATACCCAAGTTTCGCATTTTGTTTCTTTCTCAATATGTACATCATACATCCTGGTATAGTCAGTACTTAATTAGTTTGTCACTGATCTATAGTGATGTGACCTAGTAAGGAAAGAAACTTTTCTTGGATCTGGAACTTTGATCAGAGGTGTAATATTAACTTGATCAGAGGAAAAAATACTATTAAGGATAGTACTTCTTCAGAAATCTGTCGTTGATCGGCATCATGAGTGTATCACCGTTTGAAGTAATAGGCGGTACGCTCCATTTGAGTAGACTGACTCTACTACAAATGGTCCTTCCCACTTGGGCTGGAATTTTCCTTTTGTCTTATGTGTCATCACCATATGTCTTTTGACAGCTAAGACAAGGTCACCTTTCTTGAAAGTTTGCGCCTTAACTTTCTTGTTGAAGGCTCTGGTAATCCGGGCTTGATAGATCTCGATTTGTTGTTGGGCCTGCAGACGTTTATCATCTAAGGCTTCCAACTCTTAGAGTTGCAGTCGATGCTTCTCCTCTTTTGTTATCTCTGCTGTCAAGGCAACGTGTAGAGATGGAATTTGGATTTCTAGTGGAAGCACGACTTCACACCCATATACCAAAGAAAATGGCGTAGCTTTAGTTGGGGTTCGAACAGTTGTGCGATAGGCCCATAAGCATTCACCTAGCTTGTCGTCCCAATCACGCTGACTTTTCGAGACGAATTTCTTGAGAAGCTTACCGATGGTCTTGTTGAAAGCTTCTGCGAGACCATTAGCAGCGGGGTAGTATGCCGTTGAGGATACACTTTGGATTCTGAACTTAGCGCAGAACCTCTGGAAGGCTTGACTGATGAACTGGGGTCCACTGTCATGGACGATTCGCCGAGGTACACTAAAACGGTAAATGATGTGATGTTTAACGAATTTGATCACATCAGATGACTTTACCTCCTTCAATGGGATGGCCTCAGCCCTTTTAGAAAAGTAATCGATTATGGCTAAAATGAACCGATGTCCTTTTGATGACGGTGGACTGATGGGGCCAACTACATCCATGCCCCACATCTCGAATGGCCAGGTAGAGGTTGTAAAGTGAAGGTATCCTGGTGCTTGATGGATGAAATCACCATGCACTTGGCAGGCGTGACATCTTTTGGCATAAGTGATGGCGTCAGAGATCATCTTAGGCCAATAATATCCCAACCTTTGGAGTCGATCCTCAAGTTTTGGGCCAGGTTGATGGGCTCCACACATACCGTCATGGGCTTCTTTCAATACCTCTTGTGCCTCTTTCTGTGATAGGCAGCGAAGCAAGATCCCGTCATGCGATCAACGATATAATGTTCGTATGATTGCATTATAGTAGAACTTAGGAGCTTTCCTTCTAATGGCAGCCGCTTCTTTGATATCATCAGGCAGGATGCCATATAAGACATAATCGATGTAAGGGAATCGCCAGTCTCTATGCTCTGGGCCGGTGGATGACTCAAGAGCTTTTTTGACTTAACAATCTCCTATTGGCTTCTGGTAACCCTTAGAAGCGGTTCTTAGGCAATACAAGTCGTGACTGTGGACAAGTATTTTCTCTACTACTCCAGCTGGAAGGGCTAATGAGGCAGCGAGAGACGCCAATGCATCTGCATGCGCATTTTGCTGGCGGGGTACATGGTCGATGTAAAAGTTTATGAACCTCTCGGCCATGTAGACAGTTGCGTTGTAATAGGGTACTAGATCTTCATGTCTGACTTCGTACTCCCCGCGAACTTGGTTGACAATAAGTTTAGAGTTACCATATGCCTCGAGATTTTTAACGCCAATTTCATCGGCGAGTTGCATTCCAATCAAAAGAGCGTTGTACTCCGCTACATTGTTGGAACAAGGCTTGGTTAACGAGAAGGCTCGAGGAATCACATAGTTCTATTGGGAGACGAGTACTACTCCTACTCCCGCTATGATATGTCCTTTCGGGCCTATTCGCGATGCGCCGTCAAAGAAAAGTTGCCACACCTGTCTTTCAAAAGATGTCTGGGTTTGGCAAACTTCAGCGACCTCGTCCGAGAGATCTTCGTAAAGTTCGATTGCCCTTGGATCTGGATGCTCAGCCAGGAAATCCACCACCGCTTGTCCTTTCACGGCCTTTTGTGGTAAAAAGCGCATTTCATATTGGGATAGCAGTATGGCCGACTTTGCCAGTCGGTCGTTTAACACTAAAGGCTTTGTCATGAGTAACCTCAAGGGTTAACCTTTGATATGACGTTTATAGTTTGGCCTACCAAATAGTGTCACATTTTCTGAACAGCGAATACCAACGCCAAACATTCCTTCTCGATCGGGTTGTATCGATGTTCGGCGTCGATCATGGTTCTACTTAAATAATAGATTGCTTGTCCGCGTCCTTGATCATTGTTCTGGGCTAGTAAAGCTCCTAAAGAATGATCCATTACTCGGACGTATATCAGGAAAGGTTTTCCGAACACCGGAGCTGTAAGGACTGGTGGTTGTATGAGCTACTGTTTAATTTCCTCAAACGCTTGTTGGCAAGCATTGTCCCAAATGAACGAGACACCCTTTTTCATTAATTTGGTAAAGGGTTGGCATCTTCCGGAGAGATTTGAAATGAACCTTCAGATGTATGCCAATCGTCCTTGCAATCCCCTGAGTTCTCTGAGATTCTGTAGAGGTTGCATCTCCTGAATGGCGCGAACCTTTTCCGGGTCCAAATGAATTCCTGTGGAAGTTACCACGAACCCTAGGAATTTGCCGCTGGTCACCCCAGGAAGGATTTGGTGGGGTTCATTTTCAACTGATGGGCCCGCATGATGTCAAAGATAGCCTTTAAATCGGCTATGTGATCACCTTTGGCGCAGCTTTTTACTGCAATGTCGTCAACATAGCATTCCACCGTTTTGCGCATGTGTTCGTGGAAAATGGCATTCATGGCCCTCTGATATGTCGCCCCTGCATTCTTTAGTCCGAAGGGCATAACGGTGTAGCAGTATACGCCCAGTGGTGTCCTGAAAGAGGTATGCTTTTCATCATCAGGAAACTTTTTGATTTGGTTATACCCTGAGAATACATCCATGAAGGACATGAAAGGAAACACCTAGAGGGGGGTGAATAGGTGTTAGTGCTAATCTAAAACTAAATGCAAAACTAAGTGCGCTTAATGCGGAAGCTAATGCAAATCTTGCACAAACTTAATACAACACAACAAGTGTAGCCGAATTCCCCATGAAGGGCTCTGGACTAACTCCTCTTGATTCCCCTTGAATGGGTTGAGGTGCTATGTGAAGCTCTTGTTGGTTAAGTATAAGTTAGGCACACACACAAGCAAGCCGAGCAAATAAGGATGAATAGCAATAAGAATATATGCAAGGCAACACAAGCAAATAGATATGTATGATATGAATTATGCTCAACACAAGCAAATATGATATGATGTTATGTATGATGCTTTGCACAAATAAATGAGAGAGAGTTGAGAGATATTGGATCAAACGCAAACACACGGATATGTTTCGAGGTTCGAGACCCTAGCTCTACATCCCCGCCTACACCACCGTGTAGGATTTCCAATCCACTATAGGAGTACCGAACTCCTCTCTCAATCCTTACAAAGCCACCGAGGCTATACAACCACAATCCACCTCTACCGAAGAGGGATAAGGCCCGTAGCCAATACAAACACAATCACCTCTACCGAAGAGGGATCCAACCACAATACCACTCCGATCAACCTCTACCAAAGAGGGATACAACAAAAGCAAGGAGGGTTTACAACTTAGAGGCTTAACCTCAAACACTTCTCTTCTTCTCTCTTTTCCACAAAACAAATAATCCTAATAGATTAGGATAGAAGATAGCTCAAGTGTGGAAAACTAGGTGTTTTTGGAAACAAGCAACAAAGAAAATACTTGGGAAAACTCTTGTTAAAGATAGAGAGTGAAAACCAATACAAATATCCCAAATTCCTATTTTCTTTGATTTTCCAAAAACCCAAAATAATAAAGATGAAATCTTTTTAGCACAAAAACTATTTTGAAAACTTGTTTAAACACTAGAGAAACACTGAAATTTTTCTTTTTGAAAACCTTAACAAAACAGCCCAAGAGATGGGGTATTTATAGCCCCCAAACAAAACTAGCCGTTAGAGCTGAGCTGGCAGCTCTGACAGGCAACTGTCGACCGGCCCGGTCGACCGCCAACGGTCGGAAATATGACCGTTGGGCAACTGCGATCGACCGGCCCGGTCGACCGAAACAAACAGAGAGCACTGTAAGTGCCCCGGTCGACCGGAGCGGTCGACCGTCCCAGTGCCTCCAAACGTGCACAGATTTGTGCACGTCGGTCGACCGGCCCGGTCGACCGACTCCTCCCCTAGTCGACTAGTCAGAGGACCAAGTCGACTTGGTTGAAGCCTGGAACAACAATCTGGATCAGAAAAACATGTTAAAATATTTTCTAAAAATCTTTTAACACTTCTAAAAATCACCAAAAATAATTTTATCATTTTATATGGAAACACAAACTTGTGATAAAATTTTCAAGACATATATTAATCATATCAATTCATTTTTGAGTCTTGCAAATTTTATCAAAAACAAAACTTGTATTTTTATCAAACTTGATTTTTCAACACATGAATAGGGATATCAAAATAAGTTTGTTTTAGCAAGTTAAACCATGTATGTATATTTAGAATGCATCTAATATACATAGAAATAAAGTAAACCTGTTTTGATCTACTATTCATGAAAACCAAATCCAAAACATGAAAACGTGTGTGTTTGTGCACTTGAGCATATCAACTATACTAAGCTTTACAAATGGATCTAAAACACACTAACTAAACTATGGATACCTAAGTCTTCTTGATGACCTTCCATCTTCAAGTTGACTTGCTCCAAAACTCCATCCATGGGCTAGGCAATGTGTGATCTTGACGCTTTGGCCCTGGAATCATCATGAAAAACTTCTAAACACCTTGTTGAAGCTAATCACCAACTAATATCTTGGTTAATGATCTGAAACTTAAACAACACAAGATTATTAGTAAACATAACTACATGAGTTAATCATCATCAAAACTAGGGTGGAAGGCCTTTGGGCCAACAGGACATTCGCTCGAATCCACACGTATTGTCAATCATGACATCGGTGATTGGAAGTGAGAATTCGTCTTTGGGACAGGCCTCGTTCAGATCGCGAAAATCAATGCAGATCCAGATCTTTCTGTTCTTTTTGGCAACAGGAACGATATTGCTACCCAATCAGGATGTTGTTCTTCCCTGATGAAGCCAGAGTCTATAAGTTTTTTGACTTCTGACTGAATTGCTTCCATCACTTCTGGACGGAATCGTCGCTGCTGTTGCTTGACAGGCTTTACGTCCGCATTAATGTTGAGGCGATGCATAGCCACTCGAGGATCAAGTCCAGGCATGTCCTCGTAATTCCAGGCGAAAACATCTATATATTCTCGCACCAGAGATACTAAATCTTCTTTCTCGAAGGGTGACAAGCTTTCACTTATAAAGATGGGCTTAGGATTAGCCTCATCTCCTAGGTTAATCTGAACAACCTTATCCTCCGTCGGTGGCTCGCACTGTTCAAAGCGAGTATCCCAAAGAGCATTTAAGTGTTTGATCCAAGGATCTGTATCAGATTGGGCCATTTCTTCATCCCCATCTTCCAGGTGGCTTGTTGAAAGCATATTCACTGAAAGTTCTCTGAAGATGTTGCCGACACTAACATCTGACTCCCACGATGACGTGCCCGATAAGTAATCATGGCATAATGACTCTTCAGAGTCAGAGGCTGATGGGATCGGGGTTGACACATAGCCCAACCCCCTGCGAGTCTAATGATAATAATCAGGGGTTTTCCCTTTTGGCACAAAAGATCGAAGTAGTGTTCTCCTTCCTTTGCCGAAATTCAACCCTGGACCGTTTGTCAGATCATACCCCATGCTCTCCATCATTCTGAGTGCATTTGGCTCATAATGACTGAACTGAGGGGGTTCCTTCTCGCTTTCTGATTCTTCACGGGACATCGGTTCGGATTTAATCCGTCCGAAAAGAATTGGTTTTGGCCTTTCCGTCTTACTGGAAGCATGAATATTGATTCTTGCGCATTACCGGCATCTTGGTACGTTTCGAAGGACGACTTCACTAGTACATGCAATGATGTCAAAGCATCCATCGCCGACCAGAGGTCATCATCCACTTAGTACTAATGTCTGACGGTACTGAATCAGAAGTGAACACAGAAAAATAAGCCAAATCTAATCTTCATTAATATACCATCCGCCTACATCATCAGCAGTGTTAACATCGAGCTTATTAATGCTCGTTACAAGTGGATCTAGTTCCCACATGCACTCTTCTTTTTCCGGCTCGGTGTCGGCTTCATTACCAGAGTCTGGCTTCTCTGGTTATGGGATCTCGTCTGTTTCCAAAGAGTCCTGGTACAGGAGAGAATCTGTGAAATAGTTCTCGACTCCCTTGAACAGATGCCTTTCAGCAATCAACGTTCGTACCTTTCCACTCCCGTCGATGTATTTCATGACTTGGTGGAAAGTAGAGGGGACGATAGAATTACGATGAATCCATGGTCGTCCCAGCAGCAAATTGTATGAGGTGTCGGCATCGATCATGTAGCATGTTACTTCCGACTTTAAATCCCCAATTTGGCATTTGAGCTTGATCTTCTCCATTGGACAAGTACCATTGGCATTGAACCCATAAATGGTCGTCTGGGTAGCGCTCAACCGGTGGGTAGGAATTCCTAAATGTTACATGACCCGGCGAGGCATAATGCTCAATGCAGACCCTGGATCTACCTGAATACGGCTTATTTCAGATGATCCGATGTACCCTGTGAAGTATAGGGGTCGATCATATTTTCCTTTAACCTGCATATCATCTGCCATGAAAGTGATGCAGGGAGCATTTTGGGAGGCATGGAGGCAATCCTCTACATCTTCCTCCTGTGGTCCAACTGGCACCTGGGTCATGAAAACCTCAGCGTCAGCTAAAGCCTCTCTCAAAGCTTCTCTGGTTGACTTTGATAGCCTCAGGAGCTCGTAAAGAGTGATTCGGGCAGGGATATTGGCCAGTTGAGTCAGGACATCAAAACGGTAAGGTGTCGTGGACCCTTCCGGGATGTCTTTTGAGGGAGCTTTGAAAAACCGAAGCTCTTTCTGTCTCTCCACGGGTTGTTTCGTGGAAGGCTTGGCTGACTCCGTAGCGAGTTTAGGAGGAGTGGCGCCATTTCGTCATACTTTTTCAAATACGACCGACCCGAACAAGTTTCCGCTACAAGTTGGTTGGGTTCTGTAGTGAGAACTATTATTTCCTCTTCTAAATCAGTCAGTGAGGGAACATCAGTTTCCACTTCTCGGGAGGAGGCGCACACCACATTACAGAACGAAGCTTTCGCTTTGCCTTTGGACCTTCTGCTGGTAACAGTGGTCCATTGTTGGCCGTCCACAAGGTCAGGATGAACCCACATAACCTCTCCCTGAGGTGTGGAAACTGGTACAAGACCCTTCTCTTGCTGATGGTGAGGGTCTATGTTGATCATTCTTAGCTCCCCTCTTGGGATGGGGACTACTCCAGAGGGTGTTGGAGGTTGTTTTCCAAACTGGAGGAATGATGTCATATTGGCCGTTACTTTTTTCTGCTCTGGACGGAGTTTTAATACCCCTGCATCAATCAAAGCCTGAAGGATGTCTTTGAAGACATAACAGCTCTTGGTGGGGTGTCCCAACATCCTATGATACAGGCAGTAGTTGGGATTATCGGTTTTACCGACTTCTTCAGGGCGTCTGGCCTCAGGAAGTTTCAGTCTGTTGCTCTTGTTAAGTAACTTGAACAGCGAGTCAACATGTTCGTCCTTGAAGGAATACTGTTTGCTGGCGCACGGCTGACTTGAAGAACCACTTCCCTTGGCCGCTTGAGTTTTGACGGGAGATTTGGTCTCTGTCGCCAAGTTATCCTTCCTTTTTGTTTGAAGGGATGCGTCTGACGCACGCCTTGTCGACCTTTCGGGTCTGGGTTTGTTTTCTTCTACCCTAACCCGAGCGACAATTTCTTCAGCCTGTTCACCTTGTTGGATCAATTGTTTTCAGGTGCAGCTTTCGGCAACTCCTATTTGGGCGAGGAGCGAAGTTTGTAGATTATGGCGGCATGTTTCCACCAGGATGACCTGGGTCATATCGCTTGGACATCGGAGTGCTACATTCCGAAATCTCTCTACAAATGATTTGACGGACTCCCCTTTTCACTGCTTTGTAGCCAAAAGAGTAGGCATCGTGACCTCTGAGTCGTCTTCAAAGAAGCGTGTCAGAAAGAGCTTCTCCAAATCGCCCCAATTCTTAATGGAGCCTTCTGGGAGCTTCATGAACTATTCAAAGGCAAGCCCTTTTAGGGTGCCGGAACAAACGTGCCCGGATGGCATCGTTATCTATCACATTCCCTGTTTGAGACTTAAAATAGTAGATATGTTGGTTCGGTGACCCTTTACCGTCGAATGCTTGGAGGGTCGGAGCTTTGAATTTGGGAGGGTATGGAACAAGGTCCCACTCGGCCGGATATGGCCGGACCACTCCTACTTCTTGCAGGTCTTTCCGGTTGGTAAGGGCCTCAAGACGTTGCTCTAATTGATTCATTCTTTTAGAATGAACCCTTCCCTGGTCTCGGTCGTCTTTTCCCTACGACAAGGATTTAGACGAACCAGAAGTAGGTTGCTCTTTCTCCTCAATATGTACAGAAGATGAGCTTTCTCCCTCTTTTCGTTTGCCTTTAGACTTTTTAGAGGAGGCTTTGTCGGTTGACTTCCTCTTGTCTTCAAGCAATTGTGCCAGCATCTGCTTGAGGGAATCGATAGATTCTTGTTGAGCACGAATCATCTCGAATTGTTCTTTCTGGACCTGGGCTTGCTGCTCCAAGCGCCTGCCTGTCTCCTTAGGAGTATTTGTCATGTATATAAAGGCCTCCTTCTCTATGGAAGAATTCGAAGCCTGTGACTCTGCAATAGCAGAATGCGAGTCATTTACTTCAATGCCCCGAGCCAAGGCACTCTAATTGATTGGGGGAATTACCCTAGTCTGAGTGCGAGTATGTCGGTACACTCCTTTTGGCTCTGTGTCAGACTCGTCGGAGCTGACCACTGGTTATTTTCCCTTACTTCTGCTTGTCATATTTGCAGTGATTTCAGAGTACTCTGTGTCAGAGAAAGTCCTCCTCCTGTGGGATCGATACCTTTTGGCTGATCGGGAAGTTAAAGTCGACTGTCTGAATATAGACTATCGGCTTGCACGTGAACTGCAACGACACTCAGAGAGCATTGTAATAAGCCATTTACAGCAGCACGATGAAGTGATCAGACTAGCACTCCTCTTCTTTGTCAAATAATCTCTTAGATCCATGGGAGGGGGATCGAAGAGATTAGCCTCGGATGGTAGAGGGCTTTTCAACTTGCGAGAATTATCATTGCTTCGCAAAGGTAAGACGCAAGGTTCTGAGGCGCGGAGCTCATGTCCTGAGAAATGAACGCAGCTTTCGCGTTGTGGCTCTGAAACGCGGACCTTGCGCCTCTGCTGAGAAAAGACGTGGCTCTCGCGTTGTGGCTCCGAAACGCGAGTCTTGCGCTTCTGCTGAAGAGAGGCGTGGCTCTCGCGTTGCTGATTGTCGCATCTGGGTAGAGATGCTTGGGAAATGCGGGCCTTCTGGGTCTCGCGTATAAAGGTAAAGGCGCGGGTCTCATGTCTTGGATGAGGAGCACGGACCTCGCGTTGCTGCTCATGGCGTTTAGGAAGCGGTGCTTTAGAAACGCGAGCCTGGTGATTCTCACGTTTAGGTTGCCAAACGCGGACTTCATGTGTCTGAAATGGTTCAGAAGAGACGCCGGTCTGAACTTCGCGTCCTACCTCTGTTGGACAAACAGTTGTTCCAACTTGTAGTTGACGCGCACGCCATCTCTGTCGCCGTTCAGCGTTCCGGTTACGTCGTAGGGGTTGAAGGGAACCCCCGGCAACCTGGCGCTGAGGAAGGGGATGGACTGGCTTGACATCAGGAACGTTAACCACGCGGGTCTCCTGAGAGACGTTGACGCGGGCGTTACGCATGATGCGATTAGCCATGACATCCTTCTCATCATTCGCGTCTGAGAGGATCTCAAAGCGGACTTGAGAGCAAGTCCCCGAATAGACTATGCGGTAGGCCCGGACCTTAGGGCTCTTGGAGCCGGAAGAGAGGAACTCTTCATACTTTGCCTGGTTAAATTTCACGACAAGTGATTCGACCGTTTTCCTCATGTAGATGACGTCACCTTGCGCCACCACTTGCTCGTCAGTAGAGAAAGTAGTTCCCAGCGGAGTCGTCATCTCTTGTACGGTGGGAGATGTTTCCTTGTGAAATTTCCTTGAATCAAATGAAAGATTACAGCGGATTAACACTCCGACTACAAGAGAGGGGAGATGTTTACACTTGAATCTCCCCTTTGTTTAATGTTGGGTTCTTGATGTGGCGGTGGAAAGTGAATCTTGTTTTCCGCTGATCGGGTGAACGTCAGGACCTCTTGGGAATCTTCTCTTTGGATGACAGACGGAGTAACACAGCTCCTGTCGACTAGGAATCTCAAAGAGATTGTAGGCAAAGATTGACTTGTACGCAGCAAGTTGCTTGAAGAGTTGAACTCTCTTTCCTTTTCTGTGAAAGCTCACAAGCCAAATTCTTCTCCAAGAATTATCTGATTGACCGACCGACCCCCTTCTCCATAGCAACGGGGTTATTTATAGAGGTTTCAGGGGTGAACGTGCCCCCTAAAAACGCTCCATAATGGGGGTTAACTTCCTCATTATGTGGGCAGTGATGGACCCCATAACAAGGGCAGTTGTAACTGAGACGCGGGTTTCGAATCTCGCGCCTTGGTACTGCAGTGAAGCTGAGACGCGGGTTTCGACCCTCGCGTCTTGGTGCTGCAGTGATGCTGAGACGCGGGTTTCGACCCTCGCGTCTTTACGCTGCAGTGATGCTGAGACGCGGGTTTTGACTCTCGCGTCTTTGTGCTGCAGTGCTGGCTATGATTAGCCCTGCGTCTGGAGTTTGGACTCTGCTTTTTGATGACTGTCTTTAGTGATTTTTAGACAGCCTACAATAGTATTGTGACACTATATGGTCAAGAAATACCGATGAGCAGTCATTTTAAGTATTTAGGTTCTATTATCCAAAAGGATGGGAAGATCAATAGTGATGTCAACCATAGGATTCAAGCTGGCTGGTTGAAATTGAGGAGCGCAACAGGAATTTTATGTGATCGTAATATTCCGTTATGGCTGAAGGGAAAGTTTTATCAGACTGCTATTAGGCCAGCTTTGTTATATGGCACAGACTATTGGGCTATAAAGAGATATCATGCCCAAAAGATGAGTGTAACAGAAATGCGCATGCTTCCTTGGATGTGTGGTAACACAAGGAGAGAAAAGGTGAGAAATGAGGATATTCATACTAAGATAGGCGTAACCTCTATAGAGGAGAAGATGAGAGAAAATCACCTACGATGGTTTGGTTATGTGCGGCGTAGACCTGCAAATGCGCCAGTTCGACGAGTAGAGCGTATCAAATTAGGGCAAGTTAAAAGAGCGCAAGGGAGACCGAAGAAAACAAGGATGGAGGTAATACGACAAGGTATAGAAAGGTCTTAGTGAAGGCATATTGCTCGATAGTAATGAGTGGAGAAAGCTGATCCATGTGCCCGATCCGCGTAATTCTCTTTTGGTTCATGTAGCCTACCCTAAATACTTGGGACAAATGGCTTAGTTGTACTATTAGAATTTTCACAAATTAAAATTAAAATTAAGTAGTTAATGTCTTTCTAGTAAAAAAAACCCAATTTTCAAAAATATAGAGCAAAACTCAAATTGATAGTGCTTACTATAAAGACTGACTAATCCCCAGGACTAGTTGCTGAATTGACGTTAATCATCTGACTTAATACCAAATTTTCATACAAGAAAGGACTTTCCATATAAATCTTGAATAACAGATGATAAAAAACCAAAATCATAGGTTTACGAGAAATTCTACTCACACTCACCCCTTTTATTGTCTATACCCTCTTATCAATTTCAAGTTATCATAATTTTCTCTATACATCTATAAAACTTTTCAAATATTCTTTTCTATCTTATCATCAGTTAGATTTAAAATTACTCATTGAACCCCAATGCGTTGTGTATGCAAGATTTCAATCTAATGATAACAAATACGTAGAACCCAAAATAACTAAGAATTGCATAAAAAACACTATAGCAAAAACCAACCCCCTATAACATTTTTAATTGCATTGAACATTGAAGATCGACTGTCTGGATCAGTAGACTTCTGACCCAAACCGCCAATAATATCCAACGCCCTAACCCTCCTTCCTTCATCAGTATGGCGAGCTTGTGGCAACTGAAAGGAATTCAGATGCATATTTGCTCAAGTCCAGATTGACTGACCTTAGTAATTCTCCAATAGATTCCCAAACAATATCTGGATTTCATTTTAACATTTTCAGGCATGACAGGAACACGAGAGTTTTAAAATCTTCATGATCTTGTGTTGGCTTGTGTTGGCTTATCCTTTCCATTCAGGACTGTTTTGACATACATCTTAAGATCTCAAGGAATACAAACTGCAAAAAGAAAACAAAATATTCAATGATTCACTATCTACATGACAGAGTTGACAAGCATGCTGGAGCCATGAACAAAATTTTTACCTTGTACTGCTCAAAAAGAGTTGGCATGGAAATAGAGTAGCTTAGCAATATTCTTATCAGTTCAGCACTATCCATGATGGAGATTCTTGCATCCTTTAATTCCTCTACATACATCTTATAGATATCTGCTGAAATGTGAAGAATAAACATAAAAACAAAGCACGAGGCTCAGTTGAACTACAATGACATTTTGCTACATTTTAAGGTTTAGATCGTGGTTTCCAGGGTACCTTAGAGGAGACGAAAAAACATCCTCTTGCAGATCCTACAGGCACGAAAAGAACGACGCAGAAGGACTTGACATAGAAATGCCTGCGCAGTAGCTAGTCTCAAGAACCCGCCTTTGGATACAAAGGCAAACTGACTAGACTGCAGGAGGCGGCATGACCACTTGAGAAGTTTGTAGCATCCGACCAAACTGTGACTTTGTCTTCAGCCTCCATTGATCAAATTAAACTCTTGAAGAGGAAGAAGAGTTTCAGGGTTTAGAGAGAATTTTAGCAAATGGTGCACAAAGAAAAATGTTGGAAACCCTTGAGAGGAAATAAGAGAGGGAAAAATAGAGGGTATTATAGAGTTTTCATTTATGGGTAGAATTGTAATTCAAAAAATCATTTGAAGGGCGGGTGTAGACAGTAAAGAGGGCGGTTGTGAGTATAATTTTCCTAGGGTTAAAGACTGACTAATCCTTAGAACTAGCTGCTAATTGATGTCAACCATCTGACTCGATACCAAATTCTCATACAAGAAAGAATTTCCATAAAAAGCTTGAATAATAGATGATAAGAAATCCAACATCATAGGTTTTATGTTTGGAAGATAAAAGGTTCATGTTATAATATATTGAATTTTTTCCATGGACGAATGCCACAATACTGAAGCAAAAGATAGGTTGCCTACTTAAAGAAAAGACATTAAACAAGAAAACAAGAAATGAAAAAAGAAATCACATGGGATTCATAATTGTAGGGGGAGAGAAGTTTTCTGCACAAGCACTTGCATACCTATAACTGATCTGGTGCAAGCAATTCTTCACAAGTAGAAGTGGCACATCCTCTTTAGTCATAACTGCATAGTTTAGGATAGCTACTGGAATTTGCACCATCACTGATTTTACTTGATTCTTAGATTTGCCGAATGACTAACGTTAACCCTAACAAAATCTTTTTGCTTCAGATTCCTGAGTGCTGGAATTTTCGGCTCCAGCCAGCAATCTGACAACATGCTTCCTGCATCTGCTACTCGTGCTGCAATGCTAGTCCGAACAAACACTCTTCTCCAGGGCTACTATGGAATCCGCTTCGAGATCCTGGAAGTCATTACTGCCTTCCTCAACAATAACATTCTGGCTGTACTCTCAGAAATCCTGTGTGTCATCTTCTGCGAGGTGATGCAAGGGAAGCCAGAGTTCACAGACCACCTCACCCACAAGCTGAAGCACCACCCAAGCCAGACTGAGGCAGCAGCAATCATGGAACACATCTTGGAAGGAAGCTCCTATATGCAAATATCTAAGAAGTTACACGAGCTCGATCCTCTGCAGAAACCGAAGCAAGACTGCTACGCGTTAAGGACCTCACCACAGTGGCCAAGCCCCCAGATTGAAGTCATCCGCATGTCAACCAAAACCATTGAATGCGAGTCAATTCAGTCAATGACAAACCCACTGATTGATGTGTCAAGGAACAAGGCACTCCATGGTGGCAATTTCTAGGGGACGCCAATTGGTGTCTCGATGGACAACACTAAGCTCGCCATTGCTGCCATTGGGAAGCTCATGTTTGCGCAACTATCCGAGCATGTCAATGATTTCTACAACAATGGCCTCCCGTCCAATCTCTCAGGTGGGCGAAGCTTGGACTATGGATTCAAGGGAGCAGAAATAGCCATGGCTGCCTACTGCTATGAGCTCCCAGTACCTTGCCAACCCGGTGACCAACCATGTCCAAAGTGCTGAACAGCAGAACCAAGATGTCAACTAATGTAATATGGGATGACTGTAATCACCTTCAATACAAGAGAAAAGGAAACAGGTTTTTGGAAAAGAAATAAAAATGGAAAATTAGGGTTTGAGGAAAAAGAAAAAAAAATGGGATAAATTTGGACTCCTCACCCCTTGCACACAATCTGGCTTTATACCCTTTACACTAAACTGGGCTTCACACCCCTTATAACCAACCTCAACATCTCGGATCTAAAGAATTTAACTGAAAATTTTCATTCATTCATTTAATACCAATAAGAGAAGTCTTGGGGCCTATTTATAGGCTTTACAAAAGTCCAATCTCTGAATTTAACCGATGTGATACTAAATTTTCAAATAAAAGAAAACAACTAAATTTAAAATAAACTAAAATCAAAACAACAAAAACTAAAAGAGTGCAACACGCCGTCTTCTCGTGTATACTCGTTCAAACGGCGTGATGTCATCATCATTTCTTTCGGGGTGGGAAAAACTTAACCTTGTCGAGTGTGGGCTCCCCACATGAAGCATCTCAATCGGGACATGGTGGTGCTCGGGGAACCGACGATTGCGCATCAAATCTGAACCAAGGTGGTGGAGGCGGGACTAGCCTCCGTGACAGATCAGCTGCAGTCGATAATAGATCTGAGAAGGCACATGTAGCAGAAAAAGTTGAATCTACTTCACTGAAAATCGAACTAATGCCAAGGTCCCATGGAAAATCTAACTTATCAGAAATGTTAGTAATCCTCCTCAAGACTCTAGACGGCCATATACGTCAAGCGTCCAACTGACTTACAGTTCTGAGAGGGAACCTTAGAGTGAATTGTAACTATCATCACATTTTTAACTGTAAATTTCTATAAAATACTATGTGGATAGGTAATAAATTTGAAATCATCATTGCAAATTATTTTTGTCTGTGAATCTCATCATGTATTTCAGACAAATGTAATGCAACAAACTCACAAAGTAAAACTCCAAAAGATAGGACAAAGAAATATATGAGCTTTCTAGGAGGAAGTACGTTAGATACTGCTAACGGTATAACATCTTTAGGACCAACAGAAATATGTCCAACGTCAGAAAATAACTCCAAACATTCACTAAAAGAAAAAAATAGGAGTAACCTGATGAACTATAATAAAGAATTTCATGAACTCATCAGAAGAGGAAAACAACCACATAACCACAATCTGCACAAGAGAACTCAGATAACTCACTAGACGTAACGACACTAGTATCAACTGTCTTATACTCAATTCCATCCATTATCATGGTATGGCAAGTGAATATGACGGGGAACCGGGCGGATTCTCTCCCTAGGGTTTCTCACCCAAAGCACACAGGCTACAAAGCTTAAAAGCAATTTTTATTCATTCCAAAAAACTGTCAATAACAATACCAGTCTTGGCCTTAAATAGGCCTACATCAACAGAAAGATCCCATTACAACCGATATGGGACTAAAAGAAAACTGCCAAATAAATAAAAATTACAATAAAAGGAAAAAAATAGCTAAATTGACTTTCCCAGCCCTAATCAAACCAAACTGAAAGTGTGCGACGACGCCTCCTGGTGTAGAATCGCAATCCTGGAGAGATGTCCCCATCATTCCCTCAGGGTTGGGAAAAACTCGACTCTGTCGAGCGTGAATCTCCACGGCTTTCATAATGCTCCAGACGATCAGGGTCCAACCGTTGGAGTTCCTCTCGATTAATCCAAGTGTTATCAGAATCAGGTAGTCCTTTCCAACGAACCAAAAATCTGTGGTAACCACCATCTCTAGTAGAGACAATCTGATTATCAATAATGTCATCAATTTGATCTGCCATATGGGTTGAATGTATTTGGGGAAGAGGAGGTAATAAGGGTCTCTCAGAAGGTGGCATAGGAGAAGGCTCATCCAATAAAGGATTATCAGGGGAAAAATTGGGCCCTTTATAAGCAATCAAATCTTCAATATTAAAAGAGGGACTAATGCCAAAATCCGGTGGAAGATCTACCACATATGCATTTGAATTAATTTTCTTCAAAATTTTGAATGGTCCCGCACTACGTGCGTGCAATTTCTTCACGGTATCCGGAGGATACCGTTCTGGTCGAATCCGAACCATCACGTAGTCTCCTACGTTAAACTCATGCACTTTCCTGTGCAAATCGGCATAAACTTTATAGTTTGCATTATTTTTCTGAATTTGATTGATGATCTCCTTATGCAAGTCATGAATGTGTGATGCAAATGATGCAGCTGACTCACACCCTAGTATGATGGGGTACCATGGGAATTAAGTCTATAGGTTGCCTTCGTTGATAACCATGCACTACCTCAAATGGACTCATGCCTATGGTTCTATTGACAGAATTGTTGTATGCAAACTCAGCAGTAGGTAACACAAGATCCCATGCTCTAAGATTCTCACCCACTAAACATCGTAACAGATTACCAAGACTTCTATTGACTATTTCAGTTTGGCCATCAGTTTGTGGATGGAATGCCGTAGAAAACTGAAGTTTAGTTCCCATTTTATGCCACAGGGTTTTCCAGAAGTAGTTCGTAAATTTAACATCTCTGTCTGAGACAATTGTTATGGGTAGTCCATGTAGCCTAACAACTTCATCAAAGTAGATTGTAGCAACCCGAGATGCATCCGACATTTTGGAACATGGCAAGAAGTGAGCCATCTTGGAAAAACGGTCTACAACCACAAGTATGGAATCATGCTTCCTTGCTATTTTTTGGTAAACCTAGCACGAAATCCATACTGACATCTTGCCAATGACAGTTAGGAACTGGTAGAGGGGTGTAGAGACCAGTATTTTATTTTCGTTGCTTGGCGAGTTGACATGTACGACATTGACTAACAAGTCTTGCAACATCTCTTTTTAAGCTCGGCCAATAAAAACGATGTTCGACAGCTTCAATTGTTTTATTTCGCCCGAAGTGTCCAGCAAGTCCCCCTGCGTGTAATTCCCATACCAGAAATTCTCTCAATGAGGTACGAGGGATACACAACAGACGAGAGCGAAACAAATATCCGTCTTGCAGAAGAAAACCATCAATCTCATGTGTCAAACTATCCCTTAATACAGTGTATATATTTCCAAAATCAGGACAGGACTCACAAGTTTCTTTGATCTTCTCGAAACCAACCACTTTCGTACTCATGACAGAAAGTAAAGCGCGACGACGGCTAAGAGCATCAGCGACCCTATTTTCCACCCCGACCTTATGCTTGAGGACGTAGGTGTAATCTTGAAGGAATTCTACCCACCTACCATGCCTCAAATTTAACTTCTTTTGAGAGTTGAGATACTTAAGGCTTCATGGTCTGAATAAATGACGAATTCTTGCGGTAACAAATAGTGACGCCAATAACGTAGAGCTTGCACTACCGCATAGAACTCCTTATCGTAGGTAGAGTACCGTTACTTAGCATCATTTAACTTTTCGCTAAAATAGGCAACTGGGTGCTTTTCTTGACTCAAAACACCACCTATCCCAACGCCTGAGGCATCACAAGTAATTTCAAAAACTTTCGTAAAATCTGGGAGCCTTATACAGGAGCTTCTGTCACTCTCTTTGATTTTCCGAAACGCCTTGGCAGCAGCTCTAGTCCATTCGAAGTCCTTTTTTAAGCAATCGGTAATCGGGGCCATGATCGTACTAAAGTTTCGAATAAAACGTCTGTAGAAAGTGGCTAACCCATGAAAACTCCTCACTTCTCGAATATTGCATGGTTCTGGCCATTCCACGATAGCTTTAATTATATCAGGATCTGCGGAGACACCTTGTGAAGAAACAACCACTCCTAGGAAAATGACTTGGTCGGTAAGAAAGGTACATTTCTTAGGGTTGGCATATAAACTTTCCTTTCTCAAAACTACACAAACTTGTGTGAGGTGGTCCAAATGTTGCTCCTTTGATTTGCTATAAATGAGGATGTCATCAAAATATACGACTACGAACTTTCCGATAAAGGGTCGCAATGCTTGTGTCATCGCTCTCATAAAAGTGCTTGGAGCATTAGACAAGCCGAAAGGCATGACCATCCACTCATACAGCCCATCCTTCGTTTTAAAGGCTGTTTTCCATTCATCTCCCGAGCGAATACGAATTTGATGATAACCACTCTTCAAATCTATTTTTGAAAAGATGGTAGCACCTGTCATCATGTCAAGCATATCATCCAATCTGGGGATTGGAAAACGATATTTTATTGTTATTTTATTGATAGCACGGCTATCCACACACATACGCCATGTCCCATCTTTCTTCGGCATTAACAATGCAGGGACCGCGCAAGGGCTCAAACTTTCTCGTATGAACCCTCTGCTCAACAACTCTTCAACTTGCCTCTGTAATTCAGCATGTTCCATTGGGTTCATTCGATAGTGCGACAAGTTGGGTAGAGTGGCTCCCGAAACTAGATCAATGGCATGTTGAATGTCCCGCATTGGTGGCAGTTGAACAGGGAGGTCGTCAAGAAATACATCAGCAAACTTTGTGATAATAGGGGCCACTTCAGGAAGAATCGTTTCATGAGATTCTTTCGCTACTTCCCGAGCAAGCAAAACGATGACTTGTGCCCCACTAATCACTTCTTGTTCAATTTCTTTAGGGCTAATTAAGTTGAGATTCTTCTCTTTTCTCGTGTCCATCGGCTTTTTCTCTCGTTTGGATCTGAGTTGACTCGGAATTAGTTTGATCCGTTGCCCTTCATAGTTGAAAGTACAAGTGTTGGACTTTCCCCACAAAGTCACGTCCATATCAAATAACCAAGGTCGACCAAGAATCACATGCCCTGCATCCATTGTTATTACATCACACCAAATTTTGTCCTTATAGGTGGCAAATTGCATAGGTACAAGACATCGTTCATTCACCTCCATCGATGCTGTGTTAATCCAGGTAACTTTGTACGGATTAGGGTGAGGGACCGTCTTCAACCCTATCTTTGAAATCAAACTAGATGACACGGCATTTATACAGCTTCCACTATCGACAATGATTTTACAATTTTTTCACCAATCTTTATCCATGTGTGGAAGATTGAGGTTCTTTGCCAGTCAACCACGTCTTTAGGTTGAGCGAGATTACATCGAACCACAGCAACTTGCCTGATAGTACTAAGAAATTCCTCTTGTTCTAAATCATTCTCAGAATCACTGCTCGCATTTCCCACGAATACAACTTCCTTTTGAGGTTCGTCCTGCACCTCATCTGATTGATCATCCAGAAAGAGGGTTCTGGATTTGCTTGGGCAAAACTTTTCTACGTGCCCATATCCTTGACACTTAAAACATTGGGTGCAGGGGTTGGTTCGTGGCACGCCCTCAACTGGGCCTTTACCCTTGAGATCTCCCGTTGGGACCGAACTGTTAGGATTAGGTTTGAGCTGGGACTGCCTAGAGGTAGCCCTAGTGCTTTGATTCTTGTAATTTGAACCTCGTTGATAGTAAGATCCTCGAGACGCATCTAAGTCCCGAACTATCTGATAGGCGTGTTCTAAATCACTAACACCCCTTGCAAAGAGTTCCCTACGGAGATCATCGCGAAGGCCAGACCTGAACCTAGAGAGGGTTACTGTTGGGGATTCATCAACGAACTCGCTGCACCGGGTCAAGAACTTATCAAATTTCTCAATGTATTCCGTAGCAGAGCGAGTCCCTTGTGTTAGCCTGCTCCATTTGTCTAAAAGTTGATCCTGAAAAGTAATAGGGAGATATTTCTGGCTTAACTTAGCCTTCATCTCATCCCAAATCCGGATCGGTTCTTGCCTCCTGAGGGCTATCAGTCTTTCAACATTAGACAATATTGTCCCGCTTGTCCTACCAGTTTCATGGCAGCGAAACGGACTCGCCGCTCTTGAGACATCTCGTACCACTTGAAATAACGCTCTAGACTCGTTACCCAATCAAGGTAATATTGTGGGTCTAAGCGGCCATCAAAATTCGATACGTCTACTTTAATATTTTTCAAGTACCGTTCATTCTCATCATATCGATTATAATTACTGTTTATTCTCTCCTCTCGGTGATTATTAAGTTGACGCTCTTCATTACGAGAATCATCATGACGTTCCAATTCCAACCTATCCATTCTCTGACCTAGAGTGTTCATTTGGGCCTTAATTTCCTCAAGAGTTTTGAGAATTTCAAGAGTCATGTAATCTGTTGGTGAGGTGATACCAGACGAAGAAGTATTGGGATCCATGGTTGTATTGGGTTCAACTCGGTCGTAGACTTTACCACTACGAGTACACATGCACAGTTATTTTTCTCTTTTTTTATTGCTATTATCTAAATACTGAATTTATGATGATTATTTTTTTTTAATATATATAATAATGAATGCAACCTATTAATTTCTATATGCCACTAACAACTCTAATGCAATCGTGCAGGATGATGCAGAAGATGCGGAGGATCAGCAACGATTCAGTAAAGTAAGCGCACAATAAGGCGAATGAATCTGCTAGCAAGCTCAAGAGTGTAAAATAGAGACTGTGTTGTAAAAAGAACTTACAATTAGACCTCAATATTTTGTAAAATATTAATTCTATGCAATTGTAGATATCCACTACGTATTTAGCAGTCCCTAAATTAAGATAAAGATGTCGCAAATAAGGGCAAAGCAGATACACTCACTGTTTGTGGATGGCAGATAATTGCTGAAATTATGATGACAGAATTTAAAGTAATACCCAAATTTCAGTGCAAGAAATTTATACCTGATAACTGGTTACTTGGATAATCGATGCGAAGCCCTGCCAACACTATGGTGCTACTAGATCCGGATGTTGTTTGCTGTTGTATGTGTGAGACCCAAATCACTCTTCAGATCCCAAATCAAAATTCTCTGTTGAACAGCTTCCTCTGTTGTCGAAGTCAGGGAAGGTGATTGTGCTTGACGAAGGGTGAAATCGAGATTGGAGAGGAGGCCTTTCGAATTTGATGTTCAGTTATCTTCGTTTACGGTGTTGCTATCTGAAGATGGGTTCCAAGATACGCCCTCTGAAGCGAGATGCTGGTTGACTACAGGTGACGAAGGCGACTCGGCCTTCAATTGAGGATGTATTGACGACCAGGTGGAGGCGGGCTCTAGCGAGGTGTTGGTGTGGCCGATCTCTGGCGGCGGGCAAACAAAGAGAGAAGAGGATGGTGAGAAGTCGACGAACATGCAATCGAAGGCAAATCTGAAGTCGTTGACAGAGATCTTATCAGATCTTGGTCGTTGCAGAGAGATGCGGATCTTGTCGACAGGGAAGGAGTCGGCGGTGGCCTTGTTGGGAGTGGACGGCGGCGTGAAACAGAGTCGGGCGAGTGATGGAGTGCGTCGACCGGTGATGGAGTCGCTTGGCTCTGGTTAACGTCGTTGTGGTGACGGCGTCGCCTGGATCTGGCCGACATTGATGGAGGACAAGGGTGAGGATCGTGGCGTTGATGGAGGAGTTGTCGGCGAGGGGGGGAATTCAACGTTGTTGGAGTGATCGACGGCTTCGTCGTCGCTGGATCTGGTCAACGTCGGAGGGGGCGTGGGTCTCGTGGTGAGATCGGTAGCAGCGCTCGATCGGAGTCGATGGCGGGCGCGTGGACGATGGTGGTGACCTTCGCTGTCGAAGAGGATGAGGAAGAGGTCGTAGTATTTGATTGATTGCCGCTGGCTTCAAAGGGGATCCTGAAGAGGTCGTCGGCGAAACTGTAGAGGTTGGTGGAGCCGACGAGGGTGAGGTTGACGACGGAGGTGGCGGCGGGCTTGAGGAACAGGGGGAGGAAAAAAAACTGATGGGTTTTGTTTGGTTTATTTTGAGGAGACTTTTGTGGGTTTTGTTGGGCTGAGTAGCAGTGAAAAGGAAAAAGAGAGATCCCTTTCTTTTTGGTTTTTTTTTTGATGGCGGCGCTCGAAGAAGAAAGTAGGGTTTTAATTGTTGAGAGGAGGAATTCTATCATGGAGTTCTTGTTTAATACTTGATGGGAAAAATTTTGTTGTGTTGTGTTTTGGAAAGAAATCAGGAATTTAAGCTCTGATACCAAAATGATGGGGAACCGGGCGGGATTCTCTCCCTAGGGTTTCTCACCCAAAGCACACAGGCTACAAAGCTTAAAAGCAATTTTTATTCATTCCAAAAAACTGTCAATAACAATACCAGTCTTGGCCTTAAATAGGCCTACATCAACAGAAAGATCCCATTACAACCGATATGGGACTAAAAGAAAACTGCCAAATAAATAAAAATTACAATAGAAGGAAAAAAATAGCTAAATTGACGTTCCCAGCCCTAATCGAACCAAACTGAAAGTGTGCGACGACGCCTCCTGGTGTAAAATCGCAATCCTGGAGAGATGTCCCCATCAAAATACCTAGCAATCTATACAGCCATGCCAGACTCCACTAATATATGCTCAAAATTATTAGTATCATCCTCTGAACATTGATATCATTAGGTATGGGTGTACTATACTCAACAAATGCATCCTGATGTCACTAATACTCTCCTCATGAATACGAGTCATATCAAGTGTGGTGTACTAGACTTTACTAAATCATCATTACTAGTAACCTTAGAAGTAATGTGGACATCATCAACAATCCTCGAATTATCAATATCACCAATTTGCACATTATCAGTATGTTAACTCTTCAAGGGGCACTAGTAATCATAAGTCCAAATTCTCCACACTTAGAACACTTGATCGAGGGGTACTCGTAAGAATAGTATCCATATCTCTCACACATAAAACATCGGTCTTTGGTTTTGAAAGTGGACAATTCTAGTTCTAAAGCCCCAAAAAATGTCTCTTTGACAAACTTCATAACATGCATGTAAGCTCAGCCCTTTTTTGAAATCAGATCTCAATCCATTATAAAACATATATATAATAAAATGATGATCTCAAAGCCACATTCAAATACAAGCTTCTCAGATTTAAGCTTACACTTAACAGACAAGTCTCCCTGACGTAAATAAAATAACTCTTTTAAAAACTCGAGACATAGAGGGAATAAATTTTTCCTTGAGCTTTTCTTTCACTTCATCTCACGTCTCTGTAGGTTTGGCGTATATTCTCTCTAGTTGTCTTTGTACAGTAGTCTAATAATCTAAAGCTGCATATTTTAGTTAACATGTAGCAAACCAAACTCTCCGCGCATCAGAAAATTTATATAAATCAAAATAGTAGTTCAGGTGCGCTATCCAATCACAAAATTTGCGAGGGTCATATGTGCCATAAAAATCGATAGACGCTGCGTGCTTTTTTTTTGGACTTCATCTCTCCTAATAACACGCCAATCTTGATAATTATAATCCCCAGTGTGATGTTGTGAACCCCGTGTTTCGTGACTCTGCCAATCATAATAGTTACTCTCTAGTGTGATGTTGTGAATTTGTGTTTTGTGACTCACGCCAATCATAATAATTACATTCTCTGGTGTGATATTGTGAATCCATGTTTCACGACTCAACAACACGCCAATCAGAATAATCCTACTTTCTAGTGTGATGTTGTGAATTCATGTTTCGTGACTCAGCAACATGCCAATCATAATAATTCCTCTCTACTGCGATGTTGTGAGTCCGTGTTTTGTAACTCTGGGGGACGCCACCAAAATCTCGTGCTAAACTTAGACATATCTACAATTTAACTTAGAACAAATTGCAATGCAAAAGAGTACAAACAAGAGGATGATTATACAAAGTCCTTAGACTCAGTCAAAACTAAATTCATGCACTAATGATGAAAATTATAATCATAAAAGGCTCAATCTCTATATGCAAGGAAGTATAATCCTAAATGATGTTAAGTAACCGACAAATGAGATGAATAAACATCAACAATAATGAATAATAAACTACAAATAAATGCACAACCACTGACTATGCAAGAAGTGAACAATTAAAATTAGATAAAATTATGATATCACCTGAGTAGATGAGTAGTTCACGCTCAAGCATAAGTCATGTAAGAGCCTTTAGGCGATTCTCCACAATTAATGATTGGCATTCTTACAGGGAAGCTCTCGAACAGCTGCAACACAAACTGGATATAATTAGAAGAAGACTGCTTCAAAAACAGCTCGAATCGGACTTGAAACGGGCTCAAAACGGTTTCTGAACCAATTTTAGCCGAGTCGAGACTGAGTCAGAAGTGAGTCAAAACTAAGTCAGGACTGAGTCGGGTCGACTCGGATCTGTCGGCTCGAGTCGGCTCGGGTTTGAGTCGTGGCTCGCGTCGGCTCAGGTCAGCTCTTGTCAGCTCGGTCAGTGCAAGTCGAATTAGATCCTGGTCTGCAAGCAGGTCAGATTGAAACTTTATGAGGGTTGGGTCTTGAGCTGAAGTTTGATTGCGGGTCAAGTTAAGACGTAGCAGGTATGCAGAGTCAGACCCAAATCATAACCGAAACGAGTCGAGCAAGATAATCCTGACTCGAATTACTTATTGGATATTTGATGACCTTCGGCGGCGCTACAGGAATGGTGGCGAGGGTTCTGCAATGAGTGATGAGCGGCGGCGAAACTTCGATGTTGTTGGAGGCTGATGGCAGCTCGGGTTCGGTAGCCGAGGGCTGTTGTCGGCGACGAAGAAGTGGCAGCGGAATGTTGTAGTGGTTGTGGTGTGTCAGCAAGATCGGCGGTGTGAGACCTGTTGTTGAAGACGATGGCGGGTGGGCTTGCGGCTGAAGGCGAGGTTGTTATGTTGAGATCTGTGCGATCTTGAGATCTGCGGGTGTAGTCGAATGATCTAGTTCTTTCGGCGGAGGAGAAGGTGGGGATGGCACAGGGAAGAGGAAGGATGACGATGGGAAAAGGGAGCTGAAGATGGTGAGAAAATGGCGGCGTTGCCACGTCTTCATGGCGGCACAGAGAAGGTGGTGAGGGAGAGGAGAGGAGAGGTCGGCGGGAGTCGCGGCGATGAAGACGAAGTTGTGGCGGCGGGAAAGTGGTGGCGGGAATCTAGAGTTAGGGTTCTTTTTTTTTTTTGGGTGAGAGAGAGAGGAAGGAGAAGAGGGAACATTGCACTTTTGAATTGTTTTGGGATTTTTGGTTGAATTTTGGCTGAATTTTGGAACAATATTTTTTTAATAAGATCTAGGGTTTTAGATCTAGTCTTTTCCCCAAGCAAGCTAGGATTTGGAGAGACGGTCTAGGGTTTGAAAGAGGGTTTTTTTTGGAAGGAGAGGGAGAGGAGGAAGGAGAAGAAAAATTAAAGGAGAGTGAAAACTAAAGCTCGAATACCAAAATTAATGTAATATGAATGGGCCGCAACCACCATCAATACAAGAGAAAATGAAATTAGGGTTTTCAAAAAGAAATATAAAGGAAAAATTAGGGTTTGAGAAAAAACTAGATAAATTTGAGCGTCACACCCCTTGTACATGGGCTTCACACCCCTTACACCATCTTTAAGATCTCAGATCTCAAGAATTTAACTAAAATTTTTCATTCATTCATTCAATACTAATAAGAGAAGCCTTTGGGGTCCATTTATAGGCTTTACAAAAGTCCAGTCTCAAAATTTAACTAATGTGGTACTAACTTTTCAAATGAAAAAAACAACTAAATTCAAAATAAACTAAAAACAAAACAGCTAAAGGAGTGCAACACGTCGTCTTCTCACGTAGATTCATTCAAAGGGCGTGATATCCTCATCATCAACTCTCTAGGACTCATCTCTAGAAAGCCAGTCGAGGCTGTGGAAAACTTGAAGCTTGTGACTTCCACCTTCTCAGTCACACTTTGCCAAGCCATTGACCTAAGGTGCTTGGAGGAGAAAAGCAAGCTGTCAGACACAGTGAACCATGTGTTAAAGCCGAGCGCTAACAGCAGGCATCAATGGAGAGCTCCAGAAGGGGCTAATCGAGGAGATTGACCAAGAGTATGTCTTCGCCTACATTGACGACCGTTGCTGGTACATTTACCCACTGATGCAGAAGCTGAGGCAAGTTTTTGTGGAATATGCACTGAAAATGGAGAGAAAGGAAAGGATGTCGACATTTCCATCTTCCAAATGATAGCTGCATTTGATGACGCGCTGAAGGCAGTTCATCCGAAAGAAGTGGAGGCAGCTAGGGTGGCAGCTGAGAATGGCAGTCCACCAATCGCCAACAGGATAAAGGAGTGCAGGTCCTGCCCCTTATATAGGTTTGCAAGAGGAGCTAGGAAACTGAGTTTCTGACAGGAGAGAAGATCAGATCACCAGCAGAGGAGTTTGACAGGGTGTTTGTTGCTATCCCTCAGGGAAAGATGATTGATCCGATGCTCGAGTGCTTCAAGGATTGGAATTACAAACCTGTTCCATATGCTAATAAGGCATCCTCCGGAGCCTAAGTTGCCAAACACGTCAATATGACAATCACGAAGAAGAAAGGAGCTGATACAGCATCATATGCCGATGAATAAATATATTTTAAATATATAACTTTTAGTCTCTGATTGTTTTCATATAAACTACAGCATGTCTAAAACACACATTATACACAATTTAAATACAAGAAATTTCTTTTTTTTTAAATATGTCATAGCATTTAAATATATAAGAAATAGTAAGAATTTTATGCAACCTAAGGATGCAAGATAATAAGAGATGTTGAAAACATAGATGAAATAGGAAAATATTAGAAAACAGAGAAGAAGTAGGGGTTTCAAAAGCCTATCCAGATCTGAATAAGAGAAAACAGAAATAAGTCAAGAGGCCAGCAGTGGAGAAAAATAAGAGTTCAAGAGGCTGTACTGATCTGAATAAGAGAAAACAAAGAAGAAATAAGAGAATATTAGGAAACAAAACTGATGGAAAGATATGAAGAGTTGAAGATCACGATCCTCATGAAACAAGTTTTCAAATCAATATTCACCATCTTATTCCATTGCTCTCGGTCCCTTTTAAAGGCTTAACAAGACAAAAAAAAACAAAAAAAAAAATGTTAAAAGATCAAATTGGTCTCGAAACTAGTTGATGCTTACAAATTCACGCAGTTACCATTCATGTGAAGTAATATACAATAAAACCTCATCTTATCTTTCGCTTCTCTCTTTGAGTTATACAATTCCCAAAATAACTAAATCTCCTAATCGGAATTCAAATGAAATACCGAAAAGATAAGATAAAAAATTAGCAAATCTAGATTCAATTTGGGGAAAAAAAAGAAAAATTGGAGAGAAACCTAATTTTAAAATAAAATCCATATCAATCTTCCACCTTGCATACGGAATATACCACATATGTGCTGCATATGTGGGCGCATATACATTTTGCCTTTTTGTTTAAAATAGAAAAAAATTAGAAAAATCAGACAAAAATCATAAAAGTATAGAATGTTTAAAGTTGTTAATGAATACAAATAAATCAATATCATCTAAATTCTATGGTATCTCTCACGAGCCATGTGTCTACTTTGTTTCAGTTGTAATCTACTAACACAGGCCCGGTATACTGTAAAGATAGAGATACAGCCAAAGCACGATGCATCTACCATAGGATCAGTAGTATTATGATTTGACCATATATACGGAAGATAGATGTCATAGCTGAAAAGGTACATCAAGGTGAAGAAAAGAGTCTACATAACAGACACCGGAACCAACATAATGAAAATACTCGTTTATGTCTTCCAAGTTCATGAACTTGCGTAGATTTGCTTGATATTTGCAAAAAGTAAAGTCCCATAGGGACTTGGTATACTTCCCCTGGCCAAAATCGGTGTGTCCGACACATGTCCATCAATATCTCACACTTATGAATGTGTAAACTGTTGGTCATCTCGAACATATACATAGAATGTAGTACGTTATGCCTCCTCTTGACAAAAGCTAATTGTTTCAGGAATTTCTTTTCTAATAAAACTATTCTTTCATGTAGGAATAACAACCCAGTACAGTATTTATAAGGGATGAACATACATATATTCAAAATGGTACATGTATGATCGTGACCTCGTGTCTAGATTGGATGTTGTTGTATCTGATACCTCGTGTTTGTCAGAGTACCAACACTTGTGTCTGTGTTGACAAGCTGTTGGGTTCTGCAGATGAGGTGATTGCTTAAGAGTTTAATAGAATTCACATGGTGAATTGTTACACCAACCGTAGAGCTAGACTAGACCAATCTATTGGAACTTACAGCTTGATAGATTTCGATGATGACAATCTGTGTGCACGAAAACTCTCCCTGCAGAGAAACTCCCCCTGCAGTGAACAGATTATAATATATATATATATATATATATATATATATATATATATATATATATATATATATATATATATATATAACAAGTGTTCTCCCTCTACATGAGACATAAACCATAGCCATATATCCATATATCTTATCCATATATCTTTGTCATATATAACACAGAAAGAAGAATCACAACATAGCACATATATAACTTCTAACTTTCTCCCCTTGTTATTACCAAAAAGAGAAATAGCACTGAGCATAAAAGTAGACATAAATAACCAAAGTTTGCATAACATAATGAAAAATGTCAATTATTACAATAGAAAACCGAAAGAGTCATAGCAAAAGAAAATACAAAAAGATGCAAGAACTTCAAAAACATGTAGCAACACAAAAACAAATCCAACGCCATGTTCATTGGATCCGGGAGGAGGCGGTGGAAAATGGGTCTTGAGGAGATCGAGTATTTTCATTTGTGTGGCTTTAAAAGACTCCATCTTCAGTTACATATTCATAAAATGCTCCATAAGTAGATATTGATTTGTGAGCAATGCAGACTAAGAGTTCAGCATACATTGTTGTTGGGCTTGTAGAGTCAAAATTTCAGCAGAAATAGAGTTATAGAAGGCATCGAGAAAGGAAGGAGGTGATTGAGAGAAAGGGGTTCAGTAAATGGAGGTTGAGCGGAGAAGGAAGGAGTCTGAGTAGAACTTTGTGGAGGAGAAGAGGGTTGACGTTGAGGTTGTGGTGGAGGTTGAGGAAAGTCATGAAGTTTCATGCGATGGAGAACGACACGATCAAAAGGCTCAAAAACTTTGACGACACTTGTTTCGGAAGCAAAATCTATTTTAAATTTTCGAAACACATGAGAAAGAAAAGCTCCATACGGTAAAAAGTATGCTCTTTGACAATGTTATCAAAAATAATCTTAGCCCAATTAATTTCTAATCCAACCATGATGGCATAGACACAAGTAGCTAAATCACGAGAATAATAGTTATAACTCCCAGTTTTTGGCATATATTATAAGCAAGGATACGACCAATTAGACGAGGAACAGGCTTTAATTTTGTGTAAGTTATTGGTAGTCCTTGACCTGAAAGAAAGATATTTGATAAAACCTCATCATCATCTATATCAATATCATTAAGAGATAGGTCGTGATATAGAATAGAAAGAATACGACCTAAAGATTTTGGAGATAATTTGATATGCACACCTTTAACCAGAGAATAGATATGAACATTATCATCATTATCTTCATAGGTTAAATTTGTGTAAAAGAGGTAGATCAAGAAGGAATAATACCCTACTTAGATTCAGTGAAAAACATAATATAAAGATCAGAATTTTGAAGAAAAGAAGCAAATATCATATTCATGAAAGTCTTCATACTTAACAAATCTACCAGGCAAGACTTCTAACTGAGAAATTCTTAAGTAATCATCTTTTAGAGCAAGATTTTTAAGAAAAACCCTTAAATCTGTTTGAGAGGATGATGAAGATGGTGTAAACTTAGATTTCTTAGATCTAGACATGATGAGAACTGTAATCAAACAGAAACATAGTGTTGTTGAGATATTCAGAGTTAGTCAAATCATGAAATGGGTCGGGTTCGAAAGTCAAAAATCCAACAGAACATCTTCTAGAGCAGGATTTTTAAGAAAAATCCTAAAAAATCATGAAATGGGTCGGGTTCGAAAGTCAAAAATCTAATAACAGAACACAGTTTTATACAGGGTTAGTCGACTTGGGTCTATGATTAGTCGACTAATCCTCTTCTTAGTCGACTAATTGGTCAATATAGTCGACTAACTCTGAATATCTCAAAAAGGGGAGAATGTTGGAACTCACAACTTGATAGATTTTGATGATAGATAATGAAAGTGATACAGAGTTAATACTGAGTTCTGGTTGCTCAAGCTCATATAAAGACTTTGACTAATTTTATGTATTTTTAGAATTTTGTTAAAAGCCTTGATCACACACACAATATAGTCATATAGTCGACTTATCCCCTAGTCTAGTCGACTAACATATCCTCTAGTCGACCTGCTCATTTATATAGTCAACTAAGTCTTTCCACAGATATATATATCATCTCTCTGTTTATTGACTGTAACCAATATTAGTTCTTATTAACTTTGCTAGTCGACTAAGTTTAGTTTCCAGAGACTTGTTATTCTGTGTCAGTCTTGATATAGTCGACTTGCTACCTTGACTAGTCGACTAACTCAGGCAAAAATTGTTCTATTAGTCGACTACCCTCTATACCCTAATCGACTAACTTTAGTTTCTGACTATTAATCAGTTCTTGATTTCTGGTGTTTTATCTAACGTTCTAATTTTCAAATTTGAGTTGATAACTTCCCTAACTAACTATTAATTTCACCTATAAATAGGGATGTTGTCCTAGGATGAATTCACCAATTCAAATCACAAATTTTTCTGCCCAAACTCTGTTCAAAAGTTCTGTTTTTCAGAAAACTTGTTTCTACTTTCTGTTCTTCACACAATTCCAATTCTATTGTGAAGAATTCTGAGAGTCCACCTATAAGAGAACTTGTTCACGATCACATATAAATTTCAAGACTTATAGGATTCATTGTAATCATTCAAAGAGTTGTTGTCTTCTTGGTGTAGAGAAGAATTGTACAGATTTGACAAAAGTTATTTTGTCAAGTGGTGTACAAAGTGTATCAAAATCAGGATAAGGAAAATCTCAAGTGGGTTGCTTGAGGACTGGACGTAGGTCACAAGAACCGAACCAAAATAAAATCTCTTGTGTTTGCGTTTGCATTTTTCAGAGATTTTTTCTGTACATTTACTTTCCTGCAAGTAATTTATTTTTAAAAAGTTTATAAACACTATTCACCCCCCTTAGTATTTGTGTTGCCTTGTTTATAGATCCTACACAATCAACTAATACATCTTCAAAAACTTAAACCAATGTCTGCGTGGAACGTTCAGTCCACGAGCCCCAAATAGCTGAGCTAGCATTATGCAGTCGGATGTCGTGACTGACTTAAGCAGCTTTGAAGCAAGATTGTATTCACATTTGGACCATGGCACTATTCAATATTCATTGTTGTGATTGATCTTCATCTTTAACTCTGTTAAATGCCCACATTACGTGAAAGCCAGTGCACTTCCACTGACATAAAATGTGCTTCGCACTGTCACTTTAGCTCTTTATATTTGTATTTTACCTCAAAAGATGAAGGCAAATCTCATATTTTACCACAGAGATTAAAGCAAAACTCAGTGACAAATCTTCAGTTTAAAGTGAAAAGGAGCCAACTATGATTTCTCGTTAACCAATTGCAATTTACTAACAGAAAGTGGAGTGCAGCATTACTTATACAATGGACATCATACAAGCAAAAGACAAGTTCCAAATAAGCCCTAAAAACTCAATCTTTGTTGAATCTAGCTCCATACCTCAATACACATAAATAGGGTACAAATCTCGCCAACGGGAACTAATCTTCTCGAACCCTAGTTCTTCTTGTTCCGCTGGGGTTGCCTCTCGATGGCAAGCCTGTAGATCCAGTAGACCTGAGCACGAGTGAAATCACCGACTAGGGTTCTAGAGAGAAGATCGAAGAAATAGGGGTTTAATTAATTTAAAATGAAAATTGAGCTTGCTTCATTTACCAGTGCGAAGACGTGGGCGGCGATGAGGAGGACGACGAGGAGAGGGACGAGGTCGAGAATCCACGGCCGAGGAATCGGCATTTCCCTCGCCATCGATTTCGACGACAGAGACGATGCAAAGGTGAGTTTTTTTTTTCCTTTCCCCCTCTATTGAGCCCCCGCCCGTTTATATCTCTGGGGGCTTCTTGCATATCCCCGCAGATTCTTTATTGATTTACATTTCGCCCCCTCCAAAATCCAAATTTTATGTGAGATAAATTAAAATTTACCGTCACTTGAGCCAAAATAAATACCTGAAGACATTGGGTAAGTATTTTTTCTTTTAATACAAAGATAATAAGACATTCACCATAAAACCCACAAATAAAAATTCAAATAGACCGCAAACAGATTGTAATTTTAGGATATGGTTGTTTCATCCTGAAACACCATAAAAGGCCGTAATTCGTAAAAGACTTACAACTCAATTACAATTACAGTGTTTGTTTGGATCATAGTTCGTAAAATGCACTGGCAAACCCAATTGCAACTCACTTGCAATCCAATTGCAACTCACTTACATTTAATTTTATGATTATGCAAATTTGTATTAATTTTATAATAATATTGTTTTTTAATATTTTTAGTATATATTGCAATATTTAAAAATTTTAAATCTCCAAATACTTAATTTTGTGATCAACTCTTATCCACTTCCAGCTTACACATTACGACAACCACACCGTAAAACACAATACACTTTCCTACTTCTAATTTTACAATCACAATCAAACGCTATAAAACTTTTTGTATGTAATTCAAATACAACTGTAAAAGAGTTTACCAATTATGACTTACGACTTACGATCAATTACGACAACCAAACAAGCCCTTAATTCAATCACTTGTACCATAAAGTTACAATCCAAGTACCATTGTATCAAAACCCATAACATCTAATAATATGAGCACGCAAAGATAGACTTGCGTCATTCCGGAAGTATTCAAGAGAGAATCATTCTAACTCAAATACATTTATACGTCCTCTGAATACAAGATCCACTGTTGAAGTTGATCTATATTATTTCAAGTATCTATAAAACAAAAATTAAATATTTTAAATACTTTTTGCTCATGCATCAAGTAGGGAAAAAAAGATGGCCTAAATAGTAAGTTGGTTAGTTTAACGGTATAGAATATTTAAAATCTAAAAAAAACTGGTGTGTGAGTGTTTTTAACTCTTTAGATTATGATGAAATGGTCGGATCGAGAATTTGTATGTTTTAAAGATGTAAAACTAAGCAATATGCTATTTTCGGACATTCATTTTGCGCCATTTGATGGATAGTTAAAAAGTATTAAAAATATATAATTTTTAATTTATAGATATTTTAAATAATGTAGATCAACTTCAATGGAGTGGATCTTATTTTTAGATGTTGTAAGTTTGTATTTGAGTGGGAAGGATTCAAGCTGAATCCTTCCCCAAGGATCCTAGTCGATCTCGCAAAGAATATCCAACTTATAACATTCAAAATTACATTGTCATTGTCCTAACTATAATATTAGCACATAAAGAAATTAATCATAACCAACAAGATGTCCGGATGATGATCCAAAGAAGGCTAACTTCTGCTTGAACTTGTCCTAGAGTGAATATCAGAAGCTGCAAGAGAAAAAATAAAAATAAAAATTACACCTCACCATCTAATTATGAAGTTTCAAAAATAAGTTTGAATTGGAGGTCATTTCACAAGATACAAACGTGTCATATATTACTTATCGGGGCCGTTTGTTTCTCGTAAAAGTCCGTAATTCGTAAATGACTTACAACCCAGTTACAACTACGGCGTTTGTTTGGACCGTAATTCGTAAAAGACTTACACAACCCAATTACCTCTCACTTGCAACCCAATTACCACTCACTTACAGCCCAGTTACAGTTAATTTTGTGTTATGCAAATTTGTATTATTTTTTATGTTAATATTAAATTTTTTTAATATTTAGCATTTTTAATATTTATTTGCAATATTAAAACTTTTTAAATCACCAAATAGTTAATTTTGTGATCAACTTTTTCACTTACGACTTACACATTACGACAACCAAACACCGTAAAGCACAATACACTTTTCCACTTATAACTTTATATTACCAACCAAACACCATAAAGCTTACATGCATGTAACTCATTTACAAATGTAAAAGACTTTACCAATTATAACTTACGAATTACGGCCAATCATCTACAAGTGCGCTTATTGTGACCAGAACTACCACATTTACTGCACCTGTAGCTAATGTGGATTCTGCCAATTGTCTCCCAGAATTGCTCCATTTGTTGCTCATACTCTTTCTTTGCATATACTTCTTTACTAATTTCTCCAATTGCTTATTCATCATCTCCTCCTTTTTTTCTCAAACCCTGGCTCTATATTTTGCCTCGTTAAAAATTAAAAGGAAAATAATATTCATGACCAAGAATTCAGCAGGTTTAATATTAAAATTAAGGAAATATTTCTCTTCATGTGTGTGTGAGAGAGAGAGCCTTTGCATACTATTTGGGCTGGTGACCACTCTTCTTGATCCCGCCATATTTGAAACATGCCAGAGTAATTTCTTATAATATGTGTGTGAGGCCGACACACATAACATATTATAAGAGGATCAATACACGTGTCAATGCGTGATTGGCCATCTTATTGTATGTGTGTGTGGCTCACACACATGAACCGAACCCCAATGGGGTTAGAATAGATTAGTTTTGATGGACGGTAAAGTGTCCTCTCCTCAGTCTGACTCTATTTATAACTACGTATCTTTTTTGGGTACTTTAAGAGCCTGTGTATCTCTATTGTGTACCATGTTGCATCAATGAGATCTTAACTTTCTGAAGGGAAAAAAAGGTGGAGCAAAAGAAGTAGAATGGATATAGAGCATGAAGAAGCCAAATATTTGCATACCCTTGACAATCCATAAGAACATGTAATATTTGGCTTCAGATGGATATCAACAAACAAGGAGAAAACCATTGATGAGCTGAGAGCAAAGAGAACTAACATCATGATCATTGTATACCATAGGATATGTGCTCATAATTAAGACTAATGCAATATGAAAACTGAACCTTTTAGCTTCTTATTGTTCTGGCAATTTATGTCAGCTGTGACTACCTTTACTAGTTGATTTAGATGTACTCAATTCCGGTATCATTTTCATTTCATATTGACGCGATAGTTGCATTTGGTATGATTATCATGTGATTTATTTTTATTATTTTTACAAAAAGTGCTTGATTTATCAATGACACCAGATCAAAAGAAATCTCGTAATTTGTTTGCGGCTCAAAGTGTTGGGAAGCAAAGACTTTCTCATTCTTTGTGTTGTGATAATAAATAAAAAAAACAAAATAGAGTAAGAGAAAAAAATCACACAAACAGAGTACACTAATGATTTATTGAGGTTCTGCTCCAATGTGGTGCCTACGTTCTCCCTGCACCTTTCTCCGCCAATTCTACTATAGAAAATGCAAAATAGAAAGGTGTCTTTCTCAAGCCGGTATAGCGTAGCTTGAGGATTTTCAACTTCTCTTACAATGATCTTGAGAGGATGAACACTCACTCACAACTCTCTTGTGTAGTAGATTTTTGTTATATCTACAAGTCTCATCTCTCCACTTTATATAGAGAAGGCTAGCCTCTTTGTATTCTCCACACTATAATGAGAACACTCTTTCTTATCCCTAGAAAAGCCCAAAGAGCAACCCTTTCCTCTTCCAAGGCTTAGAAGAAAACCCACAAATCTGTCCAGATTTGTGCATGCAGAATATGACTGCACATGCAACTTCAAATTAGGATAACTTCATCAATACACATTCAAATGCTTTGATTCAAAGCCTGGAATAATCTTGGAATGTTCCTCTACAACTTCTGTGTTGATGACCGAGCTAAATAATGATTGCACCATATTTGAAATTGCCCTCCAAAATCGCATCTTGTCACAAAAACTGCATCTTGAAAATTGATTAAGTCATTGGCTGAACAACCCAACCAGGTGACCAAACTCATGGATCATAACCATGACAATTCTGTTGAAATCACAAGGGAGCACCCAACTCCTCAATCACACTCCTCTAATCCAGAGGTAGTGGAGCCATAAATACAAGAATATCTTGGTGATCAAAAGACCACAAACCCTCTTTTGAAAAACTTTTTCCCTTACAAAAACCCTAGAGAATAATGTATAGGATTGAAACTCAAGTTTTGTAAGTGAAAAAGAAAATAAAATTGAAGAGAGTTTTGAATCAAAAACTTCAGTGGAAAGAGAGAATTTAGAGCACAAAAACTGAGAGCAAAAAAATCTTCTTTTGAGAGACTTAAACTTGATTTCTTTTACAAAGGATTGTTATATGCTCTTCAACCCTAATCATCCCTATTTATAGGATAGAGGTAGGGATTAAAAGGTAAACTGTTATAATGAATAATTAGGAAAGATTAGGCCCAAATCCAGCCCTAAAAAACGTTTGGGGAAGAAAAGCACGTTTTAAAACGTGTTTAAAAAACTAGTCGTTTGGGCTGAAATTAAGCTCACAGTCGACCGGCCGGTCGACCGGTTTTCAAAATATTTGACCGTCGACCGCCCGGTCGACCGCCCGGTCGACCGTCCCAAACAGAGACATAGGTGCTTTCAGTCGGCCGAAGCTCGGTCGACCGACATGGGTTCCGGTCGACCGCCCGGTCGACCGGGTAACGTGCACACATGCACACACCCAAACAGTCAGTAAGTGCGGTCGACCGCCCGGTCGACCGTTCTGACCTAAAACAAAGCCGGTCGACCGTCCGGTCGACCGTAACAAGCCAAAACAGGTCTTTTTGAAAAATGGTATTGAAGATCTAATAATTCTCAAATTAATTTTGATCAAGACTTGGTACACTATATAAAATAGAGTTTGTAAGTATAAAAATAAGTTTATAGAAATATTTTATGTAAAAGAGAAATATCTTTTGAAAATCATGTGTAAAAACTTGTGTGTGTGGAATATTGAGCTTCAACACTATACACTATCCTTAAACATGAAAAGTCACCTAGAGGGGGGTGAATAGGTGACGATGCTAATCTAGTGAACTTAATGCGGAATTTAAAAACTAATTGCAATTACAACAATGATGCACACACACAAGCAAGTATAAGATATAGCAATTTGCACAATACACAAAGTAAAGAGAGAGATAGAGAGAGAGTCAATGGATCAAACGCAAACACAGAGATATGTTATCGAGGTTCGAGCACCCAGCTCTACATCCCCCCTTCGACACACGAAGGATTTCTAATCCACTAGCTAGTTCACCAAGAACTCTCACAAGGAGTACCCAACTCCTCTCTTTACAATCACAACCTCCTCCTTGAGGCACAACTCCAAGCCAACAATCTCCTCACAACTTGAGGGATTTCCAAACTCAAAACCAATACAAAGATCACCTCACAACCTTGAGGGATACAACCCAATAGCCAAACTTCCTCAACACAATGAGGGAAAGGCACAAAGCCAAGCTAAAGATAGGGTTTACAACTTAGTGGTTTCAAACAACAACCACAAAACAATCTCTTTTTCCCACACAAAATCCTATAGAAAAGATAGTAGATTTTAGCTCAAGTGTGGAGAAAACCAGGGATTTGAAACCAGCAACTCAAAGAAAATCTTTGGGAAATAAATGAAACCAAGATAGAGAAGTTCAATTCAAAAGCTTTTCCCAAAACCCTTTTCTTTGATTTTTCAAACCCTAAAGAAAACACCAAAAAGATTGTTCAAATCAAGCTCAAAAACTTCTTTTTATTGCTGTAAAAACACCAGAGAGTATGTAAAAATTCGCACAAAAATCCTTGGAGAAAAACTCTTACAAATGGGGTATTTATAGGCTAATCCAGAAAATAGCCGTTGGCTGTAATTTTTACCAGAATTACCCTGACGGTCGACCGCCCGGTCGACCGCCCAACGGTCAATTTTTACCCGTTGGCGCTAGCGGTCGACCGCCCGGTCGACCCAAACAAACAGAGAGCAAACCTGCTCTCAGTTGGTCGACCGGCACGGTCGACCGGCTAAAGGTGTAGCCAGCGTGCACGTTTCTGTGCACGTCGGTCGACCCATACGGTCGACGTCTACATGGTGCGGTCGACCGTATCGGTCAACCGATCAGCCTGGCAGACACCAAAACAGGTCAGAAATCTGGGGAAATAAATATCCAATAAATTCTTATAAATTACTAAAAATCCCCAAAAATAGTTTTGTCAAATTGCATTGATATATAAACATGTGATAAAAGTTTTGACTCAAATATCAAGCAATTTAAACTATTTTATGTCTTTTCATTTTTACCAAAAATCAAAAACTGTATTTTCTAAAACTTGGATTTTGAATACGTTTTGTTCAAAACTCTTCCAGATACAAAAACATGATAATTAAACACTTTGAAGCATGATGCATATGGATAGAAATCCAATATACATGAAACAAATATATATCATAGTTTTTGTCATTAATTCCAAAATATGTTTTGTCAAAAATACCAAAACATATAACACATGAATAAAGGAGTCAAAACTAAGTTTGTCTAGGAAATTAAAGCATGCATGTATATAGAACAAATCATATATACATTAAACCATGTAAACTTGTTTTGATCTATCTATTCATGAAAATCAAGATCGGTTAAACCTAAAACCGAAAAACCAAAAAACCATATTCAAAACATGAAACGTGTGTGTTGTGAACTTGAGCATTATCATACTATTCTAATCTTTACAATTTAGATCTAAACACAAACTAAACTAGGGATACCTAAGTCTTCTTGTAGAGCGCAATCTCCAAGCCGACTCGATCCAAAACTCTTTGATCCACCGAGCAAGTGCTATATATGATCTTTGACGCTTGGGCTCTTGAATCAACATGTGGGTAGCTTCCAAATCATCTTGTTGAAGCTAATCACCTACTAATAACTTGATTAAAGATCTGAAACTAAAATCACAAGATTATTAGTACACATAACTACATGAGTTAATCATCATCAAAACTAGAGTGGAAGGCCTTTGGGCCAACAATCTCCCCCTTTTTGATGATGACAAAACTCATGGAGTTATATATGCATGGATTAAAGTAAAGCTTCAAAGAAGCTCCCCCTTAACTCATGCATAACAATAAAACATATAAGATATGCAATGAATATTCTTAAACACATAAACATGTTCTGGATTCCAATTGAAATAAAACATAAACAATGAAACATGCTCTTGATACCAATAAAACAATAATATTGAAACCAACATATTATTACTAATGAAAACCAATTAAAACATATGCATAAATCAACCATGCATATAAACTACAAATTCTTCTCCCCTTTTTGTCAATCATCAACAAAGGGGTAAAAACAAAGTCAATATGATATCAATTGAAAATAACAAACTTTGAGAAATGCCAAATCCTATTTGAAATAAAACAAGGCATTGAAACAAAATAACATTTTATATCAAAATGAAAACATGTTATGTAAACTTGATACCAATAGATAAAAAATTGATACCAAATTTAAGGAAACAAATAGCATCTTGATACCAAAAGAAGATATTTTTCATTATAAGCATATGATACCAATTACTTTAATATCATAAAGTTAGGGAGTGGGAAACAAAAACAATGGTAAACCAAATACTAATTGAAATATAAAATACGAGTTTTCTCCCCCTTTATGAAATACCAAAAGAAAATATGCATAGGCTTGAAATAAGATACCAATTGAAAATTAAATCAATTGAAACATGATATTCATTAAAAATTCAAGCTTAGCAATCTTAAAATTATGATAAAGCTTGTATATGGATACTAATTGAAAAACTCAAGCTTAACATAACCAAAATTTGTGCTTCAAGATATAGGGATATAATAAGCACAAATAAATCATCTATATATGTATGTAAGAAATAGATACCAATTGAAATTGATACTATGTGAAGTGCAAGCATATATAAAACACAAACATATATGAGTATACAAAAAGATGTCATATTGATACCAATTGAAAGGATTCAATGATACCAATTGAAACAACAAAAGATCAAGTGTATGACTCATATCAACTACCACTCATTCATATTTAAGTTTTAGATGATTTTTCAAGATAAAACATACTTGATCATGGTCTCCCATCCAACCGCCCATAGATGGTAGGGGTTTTCAAAAATAGGTTTGAAAATAAGCTTTGTTTGAAAATCTCTACCATAGTGAAGAATACGAACTAGTTATAGGAAAAACTTTTAAAACTAGTACGAAATCCTTCAAGTAAGGAATAAAACACAATTATTTTTCATGAAACACATGTAAATCACATGATCACTAAGCACTCAAAGTCCATAAAGCTCATTCAAATTCTCATGAAAACAAATCATGAGTAAACATTAAATAGGGTGAGTGTACAAGTGTTGTGTGAAACATATCATCATGAAAATGGACAATCAAGCTCGATTGAAATTCCTTTAAAATATGAACACATGAAAAACTAAATCTTCATTACTAAAAGAAATTTCCTCAATGACACGAAAATCATCATAACAAATTAAACTCCAAGGCATATGTATGTTTTGACAAAACAAAAGTATACATACATATCCCTAAACACAATTAAGTCCAAAATATAGATTTGCATGAAAAGCAAATGACTCAAGGGGCATACATGTATATCTTAAGGTTTGGCAAAATAGACATATACATGAAGTGAAAACACTTAATCATAGAAAACACATCAAAAATAGGAATACATGTTTGAATGCATGTATCATCAAAATTAGACTATACTAGAACATCTAATGGGTACAAATAGGCATCCAAGCACAAACATATATAAAGGTTTATTTGTGGCCCATTTTATGTACAAGTATAAATCCTAGTTTTAATGAAAACTAACATCTAAGCATATATCCAAATCATTAAGCATAAAACGAGTCATAAATCAACAATATTAAAAAAATGATCATTATGTAAATCCACATGCTATAAAATACATGATCAAAACATGTGGCTAAATTAAAAATCATACAACACAAGTTATTTATCAAAACATGAATCATTAAAACAAAAAAAATCATAGTCAACCATATGATTTGCATGACAAAGACATGTGCATTAAACCTATGATAAACATGATAGCTAAAATATAAAGAGAACACAAAATATGGGTCCATACTAAACATGAGTGTCTCAAGTAACTAAACATGTATAACACTATTCTAATAAGCATGGCATAAGCATAATGAACAATAAACCATGGCATGATATAAATAGATGAACATGAAAAGCATGCAATTAAAAATGGGAGTTAGAGAATGATACCAAAACCGATGAAGGTGCATCTCTAATTCTCCAAACCACGGTGGTCCTCCCACCAAATCTCCTTGAGAGTGAAGCATCCAAATGGTTTTCCTTTTAGCTTAGAATGCATCCACCTCAAGGCACCAACACTCTCACGTTATGCGAGAGCCTCCACCTACATCAAACATCAAAGAGGTGGATCTTGGTACCCATTTTTTTGTGGGTCCACGGGGGTTAGTATCTCTCCTAACCCAAACAAGATTAGTTGCTAAATTTTCAATATGTAATCTATCATAGCAAAATCTAACAAGGTGGCCTTTTCGATCACAATGTGTACAAGTGTACACATGAGCATACATGTTATGATTGTGTCCGTGATGAGCATGTGTATGCCGTGATGGGTGTGCATGCATAGTTGGAGCTTGTTTCTTGCGAACCAAGGATTCCAAACGAGTGTGATTTAAAGCACATTGGCTCAAAGTGGAGCCCAAACAATCAACACTTTTCTTCAAATTATTTATATCATTTTCAATGCTAGAAGATAAAGTGGAGCATGCTATAGGTGTGCAAGAAGTAGAAGCATGGCAAACATGAATATCAATATCATTTTGCAAAGATTTATTTTTATTCAAAACCAAATCCAATTCTTTTGTAATTGCATCAATATCATTTTTCAAAGTGAGATTTTCTTTAAAAGTAAAATCTAATTTTTAAGATAAAATCTCATTGTGCTTTACAACATCATCACAATCATTTTTGTTTTTCAAAAATTCATTTTTCTTTAAAACAAGTTCGAGTTGAGATTTAAGTGAGTCACATTCACTTGCAATCTCTTCCTTCTCTTGCAACAATAATTCAAAATTAGAACATAAATCCTTTAATTCATTTTTCAAAACAAGATTATCATCTTTCAACAAATCATGTTTTTCTAACAAATTCTCAAGCTTTTGAACAAGTTCCATATTTAAAGTTTGAACTTCAAAACATCCATGACAATAGGAACTAGAGCTATCATCTATTTGAGAATCCGATTGTACCTCAAGGGAGTTCTTCCCTTGGACCATGAGGCATTGCTCTTCGGACTTTTCTCTCTTAGATCTCCTCATCTTATTGATAATCCTTGGAAGCTCGGGAGAAGTCAAGATGCTCCAAACTGCAAAAGCCAAATCATAATGATCAAAAACATGTAATAAATGTTCATTTAGAGATGCTCTAAGTGCCCTAAGTGCTAATGCATTTGCCTTCTTATGCTTGCTACTATTTGGGAGGGATTCTATGGTAATGGCTTGATAGACTAGATGTCCAAGGTCTTTTAAATGTTTAGTCATATAAGCCTTCCAAGCATCAAGTCTAAAATGATCAAACATAGGAGGGCTAGCCATAAGTGCAAACTAAATGTGTGCAAATGAAAATGGAAATGAAGATTAGCAAACCAAGATCTCACTCCTAGGTGGTTAAACCTAAATATCAGGAGCGCTTGCTCTGATACCAATTGAAAAGTCACCTAGAGGGGGGGTGAATAGGTGACGATGCTAATCTAGTGAACTTAATGCGGAATTTAAAAACTAATTGCAATTACAACAATGATGCACACACACACAAGCAAGTATAAGATATAGCAATTTGCACAATACACAAAGTAAAGAGAGAGATAGAGAGAGAGTCAATGGATCAAACGCAAACACAGAGATATGTTATCGAGGTTCGAGCACCCAGCTCTACATCCCCGCCTTCGACACACGAAGGATTTCTAATCCACTAGCTAGTTCACCAAGAACTCTCACAAGGAGTACCCAACTCCTCTCTTTACAATCACAACCTCCTCCTTGAGGCACAACTCCAAGCCAACAATCTCCTCACAACTTGAGGGATTTCCAAACTCAAAACCAATACAAGGATCACCTCACAACCTTGAGGGATACAACCCAATAGCCAAACTTCCTCAACACAATGAGGAAAGGCACAAAGCCAAGCTAAAGATAGGGTTTACAACTTAGTGGTTTCAAACAACAACCACAAAACAATCTCTTTTTCCCACACAAAATCCGATAGAAAAGATAGTAGATTTTAGCTCAAGTGTGGAGAAAACCAAGGGATTTGAAACAAGCAACTCAAAGAAAATCTTTGGAAATAAATGAAACCAAGATAGAGAAGTTCAATTCAAAAGCTTTTCCCAAAACCCTTTTCTTTGATTTTCAAACCCTAAAGAAAACACCAAAAGATTGTTCAAATCAAGCTCAAAAACTTCTTTTTATTGCTGTAAAAACACCAGAGAGTATGTAAAAATTCGCACAAAAATCCTTGGAGAAAAACTCTTACAAATGGGGTATTTATAGGCTAATCCAGAAAATAGCCGTTGGCTGTAATTTTTGCCAGAATTACCCTGACGGTCGACCGCCCGGCCGACCGCCCAACGGTCAATTTTTGACCCGTTGGCGCTAGCGGTCGACCGCCCGGTCGACCCAAACAAACAGAGAGCAAACCTGCTCTCAGTCGGTCGACCGGCACGGTCGACCGGCTAAAGGTGTAGCCAGCGTGCACGTTTCTGTGCACGTCGGTCGACCCATACGGTCGACCGTCTACATGGTGCGGTCGACCGTATCGGTCGACCGATCAGCCTGGCAGACACCAAAACAGGTCAGAAATCTGGGGAAATAAATATCCAATAAATTCTTATAAATTACTAAAAATCCCCAAAAATAGTTTTGTCAAATTGCATTGATATATAAACATGTGATAAAGTTTTGACTCAAATATCAAGCAATTAAAACTATTTTTATGTCTTTTCATTTTTACCAAAAACCAAAAACTGTATTTTCTAAAACTTGGATTTTGAATACGTTTTGTTCAAAACTCTTCCAGATACAAAAACATGATAATTAAACACTTTGAAGCATGATGCATATGGATAGAAATCCAATATACATGAAACAAATATATATCATAGTTTTTGTCATTAATTCCAAAATATGTTTTGTCAAAAATACCAAAACATATAACACATGAATAAAGGAGTCAAAACTAAGTTTGTCTAGGAAATTAAAGCATGCATGTATATAGAACAAATCATATATACATTAAATCATGTAAACTTGTTTTGATCTATCTATTCATGAAAACCAAGATCGGTTAAACCTAAAACGAAAAACCAAAAAACCAATATTCAAAACATGAAACGTGTGTGTTGTGAACTTGAGCATTATCATACTATTCTAATCTTACACAAACTAAACTAGGGATACCTAAGTCTTCTTGTAGAGCGCAATCTCCAAGCCGACTCGATCCAAAACTCTTTGATCCACCGAGCAAGTGCTATTGTAGGAGCCGGAAAATTTGGTGGTCGGAGAAAGTGGTTTTAGCTGTAAAAGATTTCCTTGATTCAAGCGAAACGATTACAACCAAAAGAACTACTCTTCCTTCTTTTCCAGTTACAAGGGAGGGAGGATGTCTGAATCTTCCCTTTGTTTAAGGCTGGGTTCTTCGTGTGGCGATGGAGAGTGAATCTTGTTCTCCGTTGACCAGATGACCGTCCTAGACCGTCGGGGGTTTTCTCTTCGGTCGGTAGAAAGAGTAACTCAGCTCCGTCTACCAAAACTCTGAAAGAGGAGGTAGGCGAAGAGCGGCTAGTACTCAGTAAGCTCGCTGAAGGGTTTTCTCTCTCTCTGTCGTTGATCTCTCCTTTGATTGTCGTCCTTTTTCCTTCTCGTCGTCAATCGTCCTCTCCTTCAATAGTGACGGGACTATTTATAGGGTTTTTAGGGGGTGATCGTGCCCCCTGAAAATGCTCCACAATGAGGGGCCACTTCCTGCTACATGTGCGGTGACTGGCCCCTTATTTCGGGTAGTTGCAACTGAGACGCGGGCTTCGGGCCGACGCGCCTTGTTGCTGAGACGTGGGCTTCGGACCGACGCGCCTTGTTGCTGAGACGCGGGCTTCGGACCGACGCGCCTTGTTGCTGAGACGCGGGCTTCGGACCGACGCGCCTTGTTGCTGAGACGCGGGGCTTCGGGCCGACGCGCCTTGTTGCTGAGACGCGGGCTTCGGGCCGACGCGCCTTGTTGCTGAGACGCGGGCTTCGGGCCGACGCGCCTTGTTGCTGAGACGCGGGCTTCGGGCCGACGCGCCTTGTTGCTGAGACGCGGGCTTCGAGCCGACGCGCCTTGTTGCTGAGACGCGGGCTTCGGGCCGACGCGCCTTGCAACTGAGACGCGGGCTTCGGGCCGACGCGCCTTGTTGTTGGAACTCTGCTTTCTTAGTAGCTTGTCTGTTGGATATTTTTAGACAGCCTACAGAACCCCCTCCAAAGTTTTCGACATTCCGCAGTTAAATGGGACGGATTTCGGAATACTTTGGATTTTAGCCGCGTTCGCCTTTATGATTGGACTATTAATGCTCCGGGTTTGATCTTATCTGGAGTTGGCCTTTGTGAGTGTACTGTTGAACTCTTTGAAGCTTCCAGAGTCGATCATGTTGAGTGTTTAGATGCACAGTCTAAACCTCTCCGATTGCTTTTAGTCTGTCATTGGCGCGCTTTAAGCCAGGAGTGGTTGGTCGTCTGCTTGCGTCAGTGTACTGTTGAACTGATTTTGCAGAAGCAGGAGGCCAAACGCAGGTTCTTTTTCAAAAAGCAGAGATGGTACTGCTGTAAAGGCGCGATTTCTGTAATCGTGCGTCCTTTGGCACTGGAGACGCGACTGATTTTCAGAAGGTAGACGCGATATTTGGCCAGACTGAAAGGACGCGAATTTCTTAGAGAGACGCGACCTTCCAAATGCATTCATGGAGAGGCTGACGTGGCATGTCCATCGAGGAGGTGCGTTCTTTGGGCGCGAATTCTGTGCCATGTCATGATTACGCCGCCAGCTGGCCTAGGGAACCGGCGAAATTTCGCCTTTTGGCGCGCGGATTTCCTGGTTCATTAAATGAACTGCTCCACGTGTCGACTACTGATTGGGCTTGAGTATTGATTCTCTTAAACGAGAAACCAGTGCGGGCGGTTGGAGATCAGCGCCAGCGGCGGTTCTTGAAGCAGCGTTACACGCGTCCGGCCCTTATTGGATCTTGGCAGTTGTGCAGTTATTAATGCCGGCGGTTCAGATTACGGGGCCATTAATCGCTATTATCAGGAGTTGCCTATAAATAGGGCGCCCCTTCTCCCTCCAATCCTGCCTTTGGACTACTTTGTTTTTTGAGAGAGCGCTTTGAGAACCTTCATCTTCCTCAGACAATTGTCTCCATGGATGAGGATGGCTCTGAAGATGACCCAGGGCTTTTAAGCTCCTGTTTGGTCTCTTTAGGAGAAAACATCTCTTTGCCCTGTGACCGCGTTTACGTCCTGGTGCAGAGAGTACAACTCTTGACAGAGGTCTCCACGGGTATGCCGTTCGTTTCACCATGACATTTTAGATTTACCATGGCCTGTACCTTGGCTTCATGTCATCTGGACCCCCTCATGAAGTCTGCATTGGTGCACTCCTTCTGGAATTCGTACCATGGACCTGAACTTCTCCGGACGCGCGTGCAGGAATCTTTGGCACTTGGCGTTGGCGCGTTTTATGGCTTATGCCTTAGCGCGTTTCATGGCCAATGCCTTGGACAAATTCCAAAAAAAAAGTTTCAGACCCGCACCTTGCAACTCCTGTTCATGGAGATGGCAATTTTCGGCGTCTGTGCCTTTTCGGCGTTTGTGCTCTTTGACCTAGGCGCAGAATGGGACCGCGTTTTGATTCGCGTTTGTCTCTGCTGACGCAACAGTTTGGCTTGCTGCGCGTGTCATTCCTGCGTCTTGGCAGACTGCATGGATCATTCCCGCGTTTGGCTGACTGCGTGGATCATTCCCGCGTTCGCCTCTGCTGACTTAGTTTTTCTCTGTTTACACTAAGTTGCAGATTGTTCTAATTCTCTCTTTTTGTTCCTTGCAGGTTTGCTGGGCCCTTGGAAGAATACTTCGGTCGGCGAACTCGTTCAACGTTCACCTATGAGAGAATATATTATGGTCCTCGTCACCTATAAGAGAGTATATTACATCTCTGACGAGGACCCAACCCTCGCCAAGGTCTCTTCAGATCTGGTGCAAGAGACGGATAGGCTGAGTATCGGCGAGGGTGGTCCGGCGGTTGTGGCGGCGGATGAGATCCTCTTCCTCTCCCTACCCCAGAAGTGACATCAAGGACATTCCGTTGGATGGCCTGCTGGGGAAAGGGATGGTGATGAATGCAGGACTTTCTGCTGCCGCTGGACCTAGTGGAGGGTGGCATCCTTTGTGATGACTCCTAAACTTCCTCTCTCACCCCAGGAGTGACTCCATGTTTATTGGATGGTCTACTAGGGAAAGAGACGCGCCTGAACGAAGGGTTGCAGGACCTTCTGTTGCCACCGGACCTCAAGAACACCATTGCTCTTGGCTTGGTCAGCTAGGGCGCTTTCGAAGTTGGCGTCATGCATCAAAGTGCAACCGGTTCCAACAGTCGCCACTTCTTCAGACATCATGCACTTAGGATCAGATGCGGCTTCAAGGAGTGAGTACGGCCTCAGAGAGAGAGAGGGACTTCTTTGTACTCCTTAATTGTAACACTCAATCTTATTGTATAAGAGAGCGTTTTGTATCACTTTCATGTGTTTGGATATGAATAAAAGTGACACTTTTCTTTTTGCCTCTTTCTATTGTCTTGAATGTTTTGTTTTAGAAGCAAAAGAATGATTTTGGTGGACCCGCCACTTTATAAAAGAAAGTGATAGGGGGAATGCGTGCTCCCAGAGAAGGTGAACTTTTGTCAAGTGTCTAGGATTGACTTGATTCAAGGTCAGCTGGGGAATTTGATAAAACATTGTCAGTGGTGTAATGTTAACCTAACAATGTCTTTAGGTGGACCTGTTATTCTGTTGAAGAGAATAACAAGTGAAACTAGACCCGCGAGGAATCTAGTAAAGCTTTCACCGTTAGAGGTGTGATATTAACTTAACGGGTTGGAGATAGTCTTGTCAGAAGTGTGGTGTTAACTCGACAAGGATGTGAGTCAGAGGTGTGATATTAACTTAACTCAGAATGTCACTGTCATAGGTGTAATGTTTAACTTAACAGTGAGGTAATGCTAGAGGTGTGATGTCGAACTTAGCATTGGTCATTTTCCGGCTCCATCTCTTGTAGGAGCCGGAAAATTTGGTGGTCGGAGAAAGTGGTTTTAGCTGTAAAAGATTTCCTTGATTCAAGCGAAACGATTACAACTAAAAGAACTACTCTTCCTTCTTTTCCAGTTACAAGGGAGGGAGGATGTCTGAATCTTCCCTTTGTTTAAGGCTGGGTTCTTCGTGTGGCGATGGAGAGTGAATCTTGTTCTCCGTTGACCAGATGACCGTCCTAGACCGTCGGGGGTCTTCTCTTCGGTCGGTAGAAAGAGTAACTCAGCTCCGTCTACCAAAACTCTGAAAGAGGAGGTAGGCGAAGAGCGGCTAGTACTCAGTAAGCTCGCTGAAGGGTTTTCTCTCTCTCTGTCGTTGATCTCTCCTTTGATTGTCGTCCTTTTTCCTTCTCGTCGTCAATCGTCCTCTCCTTCAATAGTGACGGGAGTATTTATAGGGTTTTTAGGGGGTGATCGTGCCCCTGAAAACGCTCCATAATGAGGGGCCACTTCCTGCTACATGTGCGGTGACTGGCCCCTTATTTCGGGTAGTTGCAACTGAGACGCGGGCTTCGGGCCGACGCGCCTTGTTGCCGAGACGCGGGCTTCGGACCGACGCGCCTTGTTGCTGAGACGCGGGCTTCGGACCGACGCGCCTTGTTGCTGAGACGCGGGCTTCGGGCCGACGCGCCTTGTTGCTGAGACGCGGGGCTTCGGGCCGACGCGCCTTGTTGCTGAGACGCGGGCTTCGGGCCGACGCGCCTTGTTGCTGAGACGCGGGCTTCGGGCCGACGCGCCTTGTTGCTGAGACGCGGGCTTCGGGCCGACGCGCCTTGCAACTGAGACGCGGGCTTCGGGCCGACGCGCCTTGTTGCTGGAACTCTGCTTTCTTAGTAGCTTGTCTGTTGGATATTTTTAGACAGCCTACAGCTATATATGATCTTTGACGCTTGGGCTCTTGAATCAACATGTGGGTAGCTTCCAAATCATCTTGTTGAAGCTAATCACCTACTAATAACTTAATTAAAGATCTGAAACTAAAATCACAAGATTATTAGTACACATAACTACATGAGTTAATCATCATCAAAACTAGAGTGGAAGGCCTTTGGGCCAACAAAACAAACTAAAAATATAAAAGCTGAGATTGCTAGTCTCCGAGCCGCGTTACGTCAAGCTAGAGCCTCCTCTCCTATGAAAACGTCCTCTTGCGCCATTGACCTTTTAGCGCCATTATCCTTGCAATATGCTTAAAAAGCCATCAAGACTAGTACAAACCTTTACTTTTAAAAACTTTTGAAAATAGAAACAATATTTTGACCTATTTTGTAAGAAATTAAGTTAATTTTAAGGAATAGAAGAATCATAATTAGGAAGAAAAATTGAAAAAGTAATTTAGTGTTTATTTTTACTTTGATGAAATATGTATGCTTTATACAATTGCACACTTAAGGTTCAAAAACAAAGATTCTTATGCCTTATAAAAAAAGAAAAAAATATATATAATATATCAAAAAAATTCTTTAATTAAGCTGGGTATTTGTGCCTCATAAATCATAAGTATTCACATCTAACAACAGTCCATATAATAAAATTCTTAGTTTTGTTGCCTTGTTTGCTCGAGTCCTTAAATCCTCGGGGTGTTTCTCACCCAGTGCCCTAAGACCGTTTGGTTTGAATGTCACCGATTAAAGGCTAGTTACATAGGCAGATTAGAGAGCCTAATAAAATTAAGGAATAATACCACCAAAAATAATATATATATATATATATATATATATATATATATATATATATATATATATATATATATATATATATATATAAAAATAAAGCATAAGAGTTAGATTTAAAAAACTCTTAGTCAAAATTTCACGGTCATGAAGATGAATATGACTTAGGTAAAGAAATAATCTAGATGAGAAATACAGTTTGACTCCTTACATTGATTGATAACAAGTTTTTGAATAGAGACTAAGTTTAGAAATAAAATTTATGTTTTCCTATAACTTATAGATTACTTGAACTCTTACAATAGTACTTCAAATATTTTCTCTCCTTTTCAAAATATTTTTCGAACTAACACTTTGTTTCTCTTTCTTTATGGATTTTGTGAGTGTTATCCACTAAAAATCCTCACGAGATAAAACTTGCCCTCTAAGGGTAACGTAGAGGTTTAACGGCTTATTGTACATACTCAGTGCAACTGCGTGACCTGGGAAAGTGGTCTAATAATTTCTTAAGTTTAGATTTTGATGTTTTCCTCGAGGACGAGCAAAAGATAGGTGTGGGGATGTGATTGCACACATTTATTGCATTATTCTTAATTACATTTCCACTTTTATCTGTAATAAATTTCCTAAATTTCTTGTCTTAAATGTCTATTTTGCAGAAGATAATCATGGAAAAAAGAGGATAAAATTAAATAAATATCAATTAAATTCAGATTTAACTAGATCTATTTGGTTAGAGGAGGATGATCCCAAATCCAGTTAGTTAAATTCAGATTTTGGTAAATCAAATGGTTAAAGTCAAAGATCAAAAGGAGAATTGTCAAAATCCAGAACCCAAACTGAAAATCTAGCAAAAGATAAAAGAGAATCGCGAAATCTGGGATTTACTCCCCCTTGTGTGGCCACCAGGCCACACCCTGGCCACAAAAACGTGGCAAAAGTCGGGTTTCCATGGCAATCTTCATGAATCTCGGGGAGCGTTTGCTCCCCTTATCTGTATACTCCTCTCCCCTTTTGATACTTGCCTATAAATACTGAGATTTCTCAGTGCACAGGGGACGATTAAGCATAGAATAGAATATATTTTTTTTTATAGGTTTAACTTAGGTTTTTCTTTCTCTTTTAAATGTATTTTTTATTTTTTATGTAATTGAGATTGAAGAATAGTTTTATGGGAGAATAAAATGTTTGTACTGACAACGACACCGGTGTAAGTATTCTTTCTTTCTTCATTTTTATTTAATTCAATTAAAAAAATTTTCTACTCTTGTTTTTGTTACTTCTCTCTTCTATGTTTATGAATCTAAACGACTTTAATAGCTTCGAAGTTGCCTCGCCCTTGTAAGTGTCGTTGATGGCCTATGATGATGAACAACCATTTCTATGGAAGTATAGCTTGCACCTTCATTTTGAGTATAGATCGAGAATGGGAAAGATCTCATCTATCATGCTTCGCTTGCCTTCAAGCAAAGGTACATCGTTGACAAGGATTCCAGGTAAGTCATCAACCAGAAGAGATAGGTAAGTTCTTTAGTTTTCTTTTCCTTTCTTTTAATTCTTAGTTTAGATCATCATTAACTCTCAACTCTATTCACTTTTTCACTTTCTTCATATAATTCCGTTTTCAGTTTTCTCCATCTACTCAACCTACCACTTTTACAATTTAACATAACTTATTTTTCTTTTTTTTTAAAGAACAAGAGAAGAACTTTAGCCATTTTATTTAACTTAAAAGAGAACTTACTCAAACGCTTGCATCGCTAGTCCCTCCTTGTGGATCACGACCAGCATAGCCACTCGTTATAGCGGTAGTATTAAGTACTTGCACTTCGGTTCTGTACTCCTGAAATTCTGTATTTTTTGTGCAGGTTTAAAACTCGATCAAACATGTTTAAAAATCTATAAGGCTGAAGTTGAAACTCAACTAAATAGAAAGATTAAAGCCGTTAAATCTGACCATGTTGGTGAGTATTATGGCAGATATGACGGGTTAAGTAGATGTCCAGCACTTTTTGCCAATTTTTGAAAGAGTGTGACATTGCTGCTCAGACACCACACCAAGGATACCTCGTCAAAATGGTATCACTGAAAGACAAAATCACACATTATAGGACATAGTTATGAGTATGATAACTAACACTACTGAAATCACCTAGAGGGGGGTGAATAGGTGACTAGCTAATCTAATGATGAATTAATGCAAAATTAAAACTATTAATGCAAATTAAAAACTATTATGCACAACACACCAAGTTTAACACAAGAGTGTAACCGAATTCCCCGTGAATGGCTCTGGACTATCTCCTCAAGATTCCTCTAGATAAGAGTTGAGGTGCCGCTATGGCTCTCTTGGTTGAATACAAGTGTGAGCAAACAATCCCCAAACATATAACAATTAAGCATAAGTATATCAAGCAAGTAAAGATAAAGGTAATATAAGCATGCAAGATATAAACACAAGTGAGAGATAGAGAGAGCAATCGCAAACACGTGAAATTTGTTTCGAGGTTCGAGCACCCTTGCTCTACGTCCCCGCCTTCAACACTATGAAGGATTTCCACTAAAAACGATCCCACCATATCACTCGGTGTCGCAACACCTACAAGCGAGTTCACACTAGAACTCCTTTGGACCCTCTACTCCCTCTCTTGTTCCCGCAAGAACAAACAACGCAAGCACGCAAGCTTGCCGAGGCCGCACCTCTATACCGAGCTCTCACTAGAATTCGAGACAACGCGAACCCGCAAGTTCGCCTCCTCAAAACAAGAATGAAATACTTGGTGATCTAAACACTTTGATTACCTAAAATCACTCCCACAATAACTCTCCTATTAGGATAGATATGACAATGGAAAGCTCAAGTGTATGTGAGAAAAAACAAGGATTGATTTGGTGGTAAAAAATTCAAGGAAATCACTTTTACCGAACACTCTTGAAAAACTCACCTTTTGATATGAAAATATTTGGCTCTAAAACAAGTGGAGATAAACATTTAAAAGTGTATGAAAAACTAGCTCAAAAACCCACTTCAAATCTTGTAGAAAACAGTCCTAGGGAACCCCAATATATAGGCATCCAAAAACTAGCCGTTAGGGTTCAAATCAGCACTCTGAACTGGTGGCAGTCGACCGGCCAACGGTCAGATTTTTGACCGTTGAGCCAGCGATCGACTGGCCGGTCGGCCGTTGCTTGGCAAATAACCCAGCAGTCGACCGCCTGGTCGACCGGGCCATTTCCAGAAAGCAGAGACTCAGGCGGTCGACCGTGCGGTCGACCGGCCCTTGGCCATGCACGTTGTGCATGTCGGTTGACTGGTGTGGTCGACCGACTTCTGGCTCGGTTGACCGTCCGGTCGACCGGCAGAAGACCAGTCCAGCACATTTTAGGGATTAAAAACTTGACTTTTTACCTTTAATAAAATCCCATAAATTCTCTAAAAATCTACAAAAATAAGTTCAGTAATATAATTTGATATACAAACATGTTTGAGTAAAAATCAAAACATGTTACAAATATTTTGAACTATTTTTGTAATATGGAAGTTTTGCTTTAAATAAAAATCTGTATTTTTCTAAAACGATTTTTCTAAATTGAAAACCATTTTTTCTAAAACTCCTCCAAATATAAAAACAAGATATTTTAAACAATTTTAAAACTTAGTGTGTATGGAAATGAACCACTACACATATATGATGAAATATCTATGTCTTTGACATTAAGCTCTAAGATAGGTTTTAATAAAACACATGTATATATTGAAGCTTAAAAATCAAAATGGTATCTTTCTAAAACAAAAACTCTTTTATGAAAACACATATAAATCTTGTGTGTGAGTGTATATGATACTTGAGCAATCCACCAACTAATCTATCCTTTACATTTTATCTAAAAATAACATCTTACTACAAACAAACCTAGACACAAGTCTTCTCTTGAAGGTCTTCACTTGAAAGTCTTCTTCTCTTTCTTGACTTGGTCCAAAACATGATCCAATGAGTTAGATTCCTCTTGAGTACTAGATATGATCTTGATGCACAAACTCTTGAATCAACACGTGCTAGCTCCAAAACTTGACTTTAAATCCTTTGTTGAAGCAAGCACCTATTAAGATCTTGATCTGATATCTGAGACTTAATTAAACACAAGATCATTAGTACTATAACTACATGAGTTAAACATCATCAAAACTAGAGTGATGGGCCTTTGGGCCAACAATCTCCCCCTTTTTGATAATGACAAAACTCATGGAGTTATATATGCATGGATTAAAGTCAAGCTTCATAGAAGCTCCCCCTTAACTCATGCATAACGATAAACAATAAGATATTCAATGAAGTGCATGAAACTAAACAAATATATATGCATAAACAAGATGAGAGAATACATAACCAAAAGCAAAAGTTCTTTTTCCAAAAACCTTCTCTCCATTTTTATATAAACTTTCAAAATCATTTTTCCCATTTTGTAAAACAATAGATGCATAAACTCAATATATGCAAAAACTCAAATATGCATATATAAACTCAAAATCTTTCTCCCCCTTTTTGTCAATCATCAACAAGGGGATAAAATAAACCAACAATAAAGATATATATATATATACATATATACATACATACATACATACATACATATATATATATATATATATATATATATATATATATATATATATATATGTATATATATATATATATATATATTTGCGATATACATTCATGAAGAGGAAGACGTAAAGTTAGCTCCCCTACATACATACCTTACATGAAGAAGGGATGACAAAACCCTAACTCACATAAAGCATAATATACAATGCATAAGTGGAGATATTAAGCTCCCCCTACATACATGTATCACATGAAGAAGAGATGTCAAGCTCCTCAATACAAGATACACTCAACATGAATTTATATATACAAGAGATGTTAAGCTCCCCTTGCATATAGGCACTACAAATAAAAACATTTTTAATCATCACTATAAAGACAAATTTTGAATTTTCTTAAATCAAATTTTGAGATACCACTTGTAAGTAAACAAAAATTTTTAAGATATCACAAGATATTTGATACCAAATGAAATTGAAATTTTTGATACCAAAAGAAATTGAAACATTTGAAAATTTGATACCAATAAAAGAAAATATTTTATATTTTAATACCAATTGAAATATATGGTAAATTTTGATACCAAATAAAAGGTAAAACATTTTTGATACCAATTGAAACCGAAACCCAATTGAAATTGAAACATATTGATACCAATTGAAGTATATTGTAAATTTTGATATCAAATAAATGGTACAATATGAAGTATATTTTGATACCGTTTGAAAATAATGCGTAAGCTCATTAAAATACCAATTGAGATACCAATTGAGATTAAGATACAAGACAAGCTTAGCATAAACAAAATTTGTGCTTTAAACAGTAAATATATTGTAAATCAAGCATAATTAAAACATACATATGTATGAAAATGAAAATACCAATAGAAACTGATATTATTTGAAATTTGAAGCATACACATATAGGAAACAAAAATATGAGTACACAAAAAAAATCAATTGTGATACCAATTGAAAATATGATGAGAATTAAGTGTATAACTCATAAAGATCTACCCTTTCATGCACATGATAAAAGATATTTAATTTGAGCATACAAGGTATGGTCGCCCATCTATCCGCCCTTTAAGAAGTTGGTAGGGGTTTTCAAAAATAAGAGTTTGAAAAGTATTTTGCAAAATATGAAAACTCTACTAATTGAAGAATAACTAACTAGTTTAAAGTAATTTTTGAAAAACTAGTTAAAGATCCTTCGAACATAAAAACAAATCATATATATCTCATGAACTGTACTAAATACACAAAAGTTGACACTCGAAATCTATAAATCTCAAAAATGTGCTCATGAAACAAAATCATAAGTAAACAAAGAAATAATGTGAGTTTACCATCATGTGAATAGCATATTCATGAAAATAGTCAATAAGGCTCAAAATAAACATGAATATCTTTTTATCAAACAAATATGAAAATCATAAAAATTTATTTTTCATTTAAGAACAAACTTCAAGGTATATGTATGATTTATTAAAACTAACAATATACATACATATCCCAAGCATAAAAAGAGTCCATAATGGTATTTGCATGAAGGCAAGTGACTCAAGGGTATACATCTATATTTATTAGTTTTGAACAATAATTACATATACATGAAGAAAAATAAAAAAATAGGCAAAACAAGTATAAATGAAGGAATCATCAAAACTATGTTATACATGTACATGTAATGAGTACAAATGAGCAATAAAGTACAAACATATAAGAATCAAATATTGCTCACTACTTGTACAAGTATATATAAAAGTTTTAATGAAAATTACATTTAAACAAGCATACACCACATGAAGCATAAACACAAACATGAACATGCTAAAAATTATCAATGTAAAAGCATGTAAATAAAATAGGTGTTTAGAGATAGTTACCAAAACCATAAGCACTATACTCTAAGTCTCCAAAACATGGTGGTCTTCACACCAAACTTCCTTGATAGCGGTGCATCAATATGTAGTGTCCATCAAGCCCATGCATCCACCACCAAGGCATCAATTCTCTCACGTCATGTGAGAGCCCACACCTAAATTAAACACAAGAGGTGAGGACTTTGGTACCCATTTTCTTTTGGATCCACGGGGGTTAGCATTATTTGGAACCCAAACATCTTGATTAGCAAAATTAATAGAATTCACTCTATCATAACAAAATTTCGCTAAATGGCCTTTGCGGTCGCAATGTGTACACTTGTACACTCTAAAATGCACATGAGAGCGAGTGTGATCATGATGGGCAAAATGTGCATATGTGTGTCGTGGGTGATGTGCATGAACATGTGGAGCTTGTTTCTTTTGAAATAAGGTTTCCAATCTATTATGATTGAATGCACAATTGCTCAAAGTTGAGTTCAAACAATCTATTCTATTTTTCAAAAATTTAATCTCATGTTTATCAATGGTAGTAGCATGAAATGCATGATCAACAATCTTTTTCTTTTTAGGAACATTTTCCTTTTCTTTTGAAGCAAATTTTCTTTTTAAAGAGTTGTTTTCATTTAAAGCAATCTCTTTTTCTTTTTCCACCAAAACACTCTTATTTTTCAAAGTAGTAATTCCTTCACAAAGATCATTTAATTTAGAAGTCAAGGAAATATTATCCTTTTTCAAAAATTTGTTTTCTTTTGAGATGCATTCCAATTTATTTTTAAAAGAATCATTTTCTTTTAGCAAAGAAGTGTTGTTCTTTTTCAATTTATTATTATCCTTTTTAAGCAAGTCATATTTTTCAAGAAGTTGTTGACAAAAAAATTCAAGCTCATCATATGACATATCAACATCTTCTTCTAGCTCGGATTCAGAATTTACCTCAAGGGGGTTATCCCCTTGGACCATGTAGCACAAGTTGGAAGCATCAACATCTGAGTCGCTCCCCGCATAGTATTGCTCTTATTCGCCAAGGAAGACTATAGTGTTTCATACTATAAAAGCCGAATCAAAGTTAGAAACCCTATATAAATGTTCATCATTTAGGGTTGACTTTAGTGCATGGATGACTTTTGTATTAGCCTCAAGGTGTTTGTCATTTAAACAATATGAATCTTTAATAGTGACAAAATAAACATGAATTCCTAAGGCTTTGAGGTACAATGACATCTTAACCTTCCAAGTTTAGATGTTAAGAATATTAAAAGTGGGAGGTGACATGAAATCTATGTGTGTGTGTACAAATATTGTGATTAGTTATAAATGAGGATCTTTAACTCAAGGTGGTTAGACCCAAATCAAGAGCACCAAGCTCTGATACCAATTGAAATCACCTAGAGGGGGGGTGAATAGGTGACTAGCTAATCTAATGATTAATTAATGCAGAATTAAAACTATTAAGGCAAACTAAAAACTATTATGCACAACACACCAAGTTTAACACAAGAGTGGAGCCGAATTCCCTGTGAAGAGCTCTGGACTATCTCCTCAAGATTCCTCTAGATAAGAGTTGAGGTGTCGCTATGGCTCTCTTGGTTGAATACAAGTGTGAGAAAATAATCCCCAAGCATATAACAATTAAGCACGAGTATATCAAGCAAGTAAAGATAAAGGCAATGTAAGCATGCAAGATATAAACACAAGTGAGAGATAGAGAGAGAGCAATCACAAACACGGGAGATTTGTTTCGAGCTTCGAGCACCATTGCTCTATGTCCCTGCCTTCAACACTATGAAGAATTTCCACTAAAAACGATCCCCCCGGATCACTCGGTATCGCAACACCTACAAGCAAGTTCACACTAGACTCCTTTGGACTCTCTAATCCCTCTCTTGTTCCCGCAAGAACAAACACACGCAAGTACGCAAGCTTGCCGAGGCCGCACCTCTACACCGAGCTCTCACTAGAACTCGAAATAACGCGAACTCGCAAGTCCGCCTCCTCAAAACAAGAACGAAACACTTGGTGATCTAAACACTTTGATCACCTAAAATCACTCTCACAATAACTCTCGTATTAGGATGGATATGATAATGGAAAGCTCAAGTGTATATGAGAAAAAACAAGGATTGATTTGGTGGTGAATAACTCAAGGAAATCACCTTTGCAAAACACTCTTGAAAAACTCTCCTTTTGATATGGAAGTATTTGGTTCTAAAACTAGTGGAGATAAACACTTAGAAGTGTATGAAAAACTAGCTCAAAAACTCACTACAAATCTTGTAGAAAACAGTCCAAGGGAACCCCAATATATAGGCATCCAAAAATTAGCCATTGGGGTCCAAATCAGCAGTCTGAACTGCTGGCAGTCGACCGCCCGGTCGACCGGCCAATGGTCAGATTTCTGACCGTTGAACCAGCGGTCGACCGGCCGGTCGACCGTTGCCTGGCAAATGACCCAGCGGTCGACCGGGCCATTTCCAGAGAGCAGAGACTCTCTGGCGGTCGACCGTGTGGTCGACCGGCCCTTGGCCGTGCACGTTTGTGCACGTCGGTCGACCGTCTGGTCGACCGATAGAAGACCAGTCCAGCACATTTTAGGGATTAAAAACTTAGCTTTTACCTTTAATAAAATCCCATAAATTCTCTAAAAATCTACAAAAATAAGTTCAGTAATATACTTTGATATACAAACATGTTTGAGTAAAAATAAAATATGTTACAAACATTTTGAACTATTTTTGTAATATGGAAGTTTTGCTTTAAACAAAAATCTGTATTTTTCCAAAACGATTTTTCCAAATTGAAAACCGATTTTTCCAAAACTCCTCCAAATAGAAAAACAAGATATTTTAAACACTTTTGAAGCTTAGTGTGTATGGAAATGATCCACTACACATATATGATAAATATCTATGTTTTTTATATTAAGCTCTAAAATAGGTTTTAATAAAGCACATGTATATATTGAAGCTTAAAAACCAAAACGGTATTTTTCTAAAACAAAAACTCTTTTATGAAAACACATATAAATCTTGTGTGTGAGTGTATATGATACTTGAGTAATTCACCAACTAATCTATCTTTTACATTTTATCTAAAAATAAAATCTTACTACAAACAAACCTAGACATAAGTCTTCTCTTGAAGGTCTTCACTTGAAAGTCTTCTTCTCCTTCTAGACTTGGTCCAAAATATGATCTAATGAGCTAGACTCCTCTTGAGTACCTAATGCGGTCTTGATGCACAAGCTCTTAAATCAACACGTGATAACTCCCAAATTTGACTTTAAATCCTTTGTTGGAGCTAAGAACCTACTAAGATTTTGATCCGATATCTGAGACTTAATTAAACACAAGATCATTAGTACTATAACTACATGAGTTAATCATCATCAAAACTAGAGCGATGGGCCTTTGGGCCAAAAACTACTCTACCAGAGTGATTAGGGAGTGAAGCCTTAAAGACGGTTGCCTACCTCTTTAATAGAGTACCTTGCAAAATAGTAATTAAAACCCTATATGTATTATGGACTGAAAAATCTCCCAGCATTAGGCATCTCCATGTTTAAGGTTGTCCAGTTGAAACTCGGCCATATATGCTGAAAACACCTAGAGGGGGGGTGAATAGGTGATATGGCTAATCTATAAACTAAATGCGCTAAATGCGAAAGCTTAAAACTAATTTTGCAACACACTTAGTACAACTAACAAGTGTAGCCGAATTCCCCGTGAAGGGCTCTGGATTAACTCCTCTTGATTCCCCTAGATATGGGTTGAGGTGCTATATGAAGCTCTTGTGGTTAAGTACAAGTGAGGCACACACAAACAACCAAGCATATAATAGATATGACAATATGAATCAATGCTCAAACACAAGCAAATAGATATGATGCTATGAATGATGCTATGCTCAAAGTAAAGAGAGAGTTTAGAGACAAGTGGATCAAACGCAAACACAATGATATGTTCCGAGGTTCGAGCCCCTAGCTCTACGTCCCCGCCTTCACCGAGAAGGATTTCTAATCCACTATACTCCCACCGAGGGAACCTCCACCGAGGAGGATTTGTTACAACAATAGGAGTACCGAACTCCTCTCTCAAACACCGCCTCACAACCGAGGGGTAGGCCCGTAGCCAAACAACAACCAACAAACACCTCTACCGAAGAGGGTTACACAAACCAACTCCACCTCTCACTAGAGGGAGTAAACAACAATCTCCACCTCTACCAAAGAGGGAGCAAACACCAACCCAATACAACAACCTCAACCTCTACCAAAGAGGGAGCAACTCAAGAAATCAAGGGTTTACAATAAGTGGTATGTCTCAACCACAAACATCTTTCCTTTTTCCACAAACAAAGATCCTAAATAGAATAGGATAGAAGATAAGCTCAAGTATGGAAAACAAGTGTTTTGATCAAAGAAAAACTCTTGGAAAAATACCAAATAGATATTGAAATGAAGAACAATAAACCAATTTCCCAAAAACCTATTTTCTTTGAAAATAACAAAACACTTAAAACAAAGAAGATGAATCTTTTTGCTCTTTAAACTCTTTTGAAAACTTGTTTTTAAAACCAGAGAGTAGGGAAAAATTAGCTCAGAAAATCTTAGCTAAAACCCCCAAGAAATGGGGTATTTATAGCCCAAACAGAAAACTAACCGTTAGGCTGATCTGGCAGCCTGACGGCTGGCGGTCGACCGCCCGGTCGACCGCCAACGGTCATAAATATGACCGTTGGGGCTTCCCGGTCGACCGCCCGGTCGACCGCCCAGATACAGAGAGCAAAGCTCTCTGGCCGGTCGACCCGTCCGGTCGACCATGCCCTGTGCCTGTCCAACGTGCACAAGTCTGTGCACGTCGGTCGACCGAGCGGTCGACCGACGCTGGAACACGGTCGACCGTCTCGGTCGGCCGGCAGAGCCTGGCAGGCAACAGTTATGGTCAAAAAAACTTGTTAAAAAATATTCTAATAAATACTAAAAAATCTTCTAAAAATCCCCAAAAATAGTTTTAACATTTTGCATTGATATATAAACATGTGATAAAAAGTTCAACTCAAATATCAAGCAATACAAACTATTTTTGTGTTATAACATTTTTACTAAAAACCAAAACTTGTATTTTATCAAACTTGGGTTTTTCAATACATGAATAGGAAAGTCAAAATAAGTTTGTATAAGAAGTTTAAGCATGCATGTATAATTAGAATACATCTACTATACATATAAACCATGTAAACTTGTTTTGATCAATCTATTCATGAAAACCAAATCCAAAACATGAAACGTGTGTGTATTGTGCACTTGAGCATATCAACTATACTAAGCTTTACAAATGGATCTAAACACACTAAACTATGGATACCTAAGTCTTCTTGACGATCTTCATCTACAAGGCGACTCGGTCCAAAACTCCGTGATCCAACGAGCATGGCTATGAATGAACTTGACGCTCGGGCTCGGGAATCACCAAGTGAAGGCTTTCAAACTCCTCTTTTGAAGCAATCACCAACTAATATCTTGTTACATGATCTGAAACTAAAATCACAAGATTATTAGTAAACATAACTACATGAGTTAATCATCATCAAAACTAGAGAGGAAGGCCTCCGGGCCAACAATCTCCCCCTTTTTGATGATGACAAAACTCATGGAGTTATATATGTATGGATTAAAGTTAAGCTTCAAAGAAGCTCCCCCTTAACTCATGCATAAACAAATAAACATAATGAATATGCAATGAAGGCTCTTAAACATGCTCTTAAACATGAAACATGCATAGATATGCATAAACAATAAAAGGCTCTAGATACCAAAACATGCTCTAGATACCAATTAAAATTAAACTAAATTAAACTTAATATATGCAAAACATAAACATGCATATATAAAACAAAATCTTTCTCCCCCTTTTGTCAATCATCAACAAAGGGGTAAAAACTAAAACAAAATCTTCTCCCCCTTTTTAATACAAAGAAACAATCATCAATAAGGGGTAAAAGCAAAACCAAATCAATAAATTTTTCTCTCCCTTTTTGTCTAAAACAAAAACAAAACCAAATAGGGGTGACAAACAATTAAGGTACCAATTGAAAATATGTCAAAGTAGCATCTTGATACCAATTGAAAGTAAACATAGATCAATCAATAAATGGTATATGCTATATACATTCATGAAGAGGAAGATGTGAAGCTTCCCTACATAGATACATTACATGAAGGAGGGATGACAAGCCCTAATTCACATAACGTACACTATGCAATGCATGAGAGGAGATGTGAAGCTCCTCCTACACATGTGTACCACATAAAGAAGAGATTGTCAAGCTCTTCAATACAAGATACACTCATCATGAATCTATATGTAGAAGAGATGTTAAGCTCTCCTTGCATATAGGCAATACAAATCAAAAATTTTGACTATTTTCTTTAAACAAAATTTTGAATTTTCTCAATTGAAAATTGAATTTTCTCAATAAAACAAATTAGATACCAATTAAACGTATTGATCTTTTTAAACATATGATACCAAATTGAAATATTATTTTCTATCATAAAGAAAGGAAGTGGAAATACCAATTGAAATATGAAAATCGAATTTTCTCCCCCTTTATGAAATACCAACAAAAACAATGCATAGGCTTGAATTAAGATACCAATTGAAAATTAAATCAATTGAAACAAAGTTAAAGCTCAAGCACTAGCATAAACACAAGCATATATATATGTATGAAAAGTAGATATCAATTGAAATTGATATTCTTTGAAAGCAAGCATACATATATGAAAATATATGAGTATACAATAAAGGTCAAAATTGATACCAATTGAAAGAATTTCAATGATACCAATTGAAACAATAATAATGATCAAGTGTATACATCATATAACTACCACCCAATCATGTCCAAGTTTTAAAATAATTTTCACTATAAAGCATACATGAGCATGATCTCCCATCCAACCGCCCATGGATGGTAGGGTTTTCAAAATTAGGTTTGAAAAATATAGTTTGTTTGAAAACTCTACCATATGAAGAATATCGCAACTAGTTAAATGGAAAATTTGTTAACTAGTACGAAATCCTTCAAGTAAGGAATAAAACAAAAATATTTTTCATGAAACATGAAATCCACATGATAATCAACACTCTAAGCCAATTAAGCATAAATATAACTCATGAAAACAAACACATGAGTAAACAATAAATGTGAGTGTACAAATACAATGTGAAGATCATAATCATGAAAGATGGACAATTAAGCTCAATATTCTTTAAAACATGAAAACATGAAAATCATCAAAACTATTTAATCTTCAAGGCATATGTATGTCCTATACAAATTAAAGTATACATACATATCCAAACACAACGAGTCCACAAAGATATATGCATGAAGGCACGTGGCTCAAAAGGATGTATATGTATAACAATAATTTGGATAAAATGGACATATACATGAAGTTAAACATAAATACATGAAAAACATGAATACCTAAATTTTTATTAAAATAAATTTCATTTCAAGGTATATGTATGATTTGTCAACACAAGAAGTATACATACATATCCCTAAATACAATTGAGTCCATATGTATAGATTTGCATGAAAGGTAAATGACTCAAGGGGTATACATGTATATCTTAAAGTTTGGCAAAAATACACATATACATGAAATGAAAAACACATGATCATAAAATAAAACCAAAATGGGAATACAGGTTTAAAATGCATGAATCATCAAAACTAGACTATACTAGCACATCTAATGGGTTCAAATAAGCATTCAAGCACAAACATATATAGATTTATTTGTGGCCCACTATATGCACAAATATATACCTAGTCTTAATGAAAACTAATATTTAAACATATATTCAAAGTATGAAGCATAAAACAAGATATGAATAAACATGATAAACATAAACATGATTATTATGAAAATTCACATGTTATTAAACCTAAGATAAATATGATAGCTAAACAAATGGTGAGAACATAAAATAATTGTCCATATTAAACATGGGTGTCTCAAAATGCTATACATGCATGTCAAGGATCTAATAAACATGGCATTTTCATAATAATTTACAAACAATAAAACATGCTATAAACAATCAATATGAAAAGCATGTAAACAATAATAAGGAGTTAGGAATCGTTACCAAAACCTAGAAGGCAACTCTCCTTGTCTCCAAAACATGGTGGTCTTCTCCACCAAAATATCCCTTGAAAGTGATGCATCCAATTAGTTCTCTTTAAGCACGGAACGCATCCACTCCAAGATACCGCTACTCTCACGTCATGTGAGAGCCCACACCTACATCAAAAATAAAAGGGGTGGTCTTTGGTACCCATATCTTATTGGGTCCATGGGGGTTAGTCCCTTCTCTAACTCAAACAAAAATTATTTGCTAAATTTGAAACATGTATTCTATCATAACAAAATTTAGCAAGGTGGCCCTTACGTCCACAATGTGTACAACTGTACACATGAGCATACATGTGATGATGGTGTCCGTAAGGAGCATGTGTATGCCGTGGAGGGTGTGCATGAATAGATGAAACTTGTTTCTTTTGAAACAAAGATTCCAATCGTGTATGCCCAACAACACATTGGCTCAAGTGGAACCCAAACAATCAACACTCTTCTTTAAAACATTTATATCATTATCATTCAAGGAAGAAGTGCGGCATGCAATAGGTGAAGTGTGAGATACTACCCTAGCATGGCGAACATGGGAGTCAATAACATTTTTCAAAGACTCATTTTTCTTTAAACATACATCTAAATCATTTGAAATAGAAATTATTTTATTTTTCAAAGCAACATTCTCCTTTAAAATAAAATCAATTTTTGAAGACAAAACATCATTTTTCTTCAACACATCATTACAATCATTTTTAGATTTCAACAATTCATTTTCTTTTAAAACAAGATTAAGTTGAGATCTAAGTGAGTCACATTCACTAGAAACCTCTTCCTTCTCTTGCAAAACAATCTCAATTTTAGATGACAAATTTTTCTTTTCTTCTTTTATAACAAGATTCTCATTTTTCAATATTTGTATTTAGAAATCAAATTTTCACAATTTCTAACAAGTTCATCATTCATAGCTTGTGCCTCTAGACATTCATTGCAATATGAATTAGAACTATCATCTAGTTGAGTGTCCGAGTGTACCTCAAGGGAGTCATTCCCTTGGACTATGAAACAATGTTCTTCGGACTCATCTCTTCTAGATCTTCTCTTCCTTTCAATAATCTTTGGTAGCTCGGGAGAAGTCAAAATGCTCCAAACTGCATAAGCCGAATCATAGTGAGCAAACACATGTAAATAATCTTTATGAAGTGATGCTCTAAGTGTCTCTAGGGCTAGTGCATTGGCCCCTATATGCTTGCTATCACTAAGGTAGGATTCCTTGGTAATAGCAAGGTGAACCTTATAACCTAGGGTTTGAACGTAAATGGACATCCTAGTCTTCCAAATAAGAATGTTGGAAGGGTCAAACATAGGTGGGGTCATGAAGTCCATGGATGTAAACTATATGTGTGCAAGCAAACAAATGTATGTGCAAATGCAAACAAGATTAGCAAACAAAGGATCTCACTCCTAGGATGTTAAGCCTAAGTATCAGGAGCGTGGGCTCTGATACCAATTGAAAACACCTAGAGGGGGGTGAATAGGTGATATGGCTAATCTATAAACTAAATGCGCTAAATGTGAAAGCTTAAAACTAATTTTGCAACACACTTAGTACAACCAACAAGTGTAGCCGAATTCCCCGTGAAGGGCTCTAGACTAACTCCTCTTGATTCCCCTAGATATGGGTTGAGGTGCTATATGAAGCTCTTGTGGTTAAGTACAAGTGAGGCACACACAAACAACCAAGCATATAATAGATATGATAATATGAATCAATGCTCAAACACAACAAATAGATATGATGCTATGAATGATGCTATGCTCAAAGTAAAGAGAGAGAGTTTAGAGACAAGTGGATCAAACGCAAACACAATGATATGTTCCGAGGTTCAAGCCCCTAGCTCTACGTCCCCGCCTTCACCGAGAAGGATTTCTAATCCACTATACTCCCACCGAGGGAACCTCCACCGAGGAGGATTTGTTACAACAATAGGAGTACCGAACTCCTCTCTCAAACACCTCCTCACAACCGAGGGGTAGGCCTGTAGCCAAACAACAACCAACAAACACCTCTACCGAATAGGGTTACACAAACCAACTCCACCTCTCACTAGAGGGAGTAAACAACAATCTCCACCTCTACCAAAGAGGGAGCAAACACCAACCCAATACAACAATCTCAACCTCTACCAAAGAGGGAGCAACTCAAGAAATCAAGGGTTTACAGTAAGTGGTATGTCTCAACCACAAACCTCTTTCCTTTTTCCACAAACAAAGATCCTAAATAGAATAGGATAGAAGATAAGCTCAAGTGTGAAAAACAAGTGTTTTGATCAAAGAAAAACTCTTGGAAAAATACCAAATAGATATTGAAATGAAGAACAATAAACCAATTTTCCAAAAACCTATTTTCTTTGAAAATAACAAAACACTTAAAACAAAGAAGATGAATCTTTTTGCTCTTTAAACTCTTTTGAAAACTTATTTTTAAAACCAGAGAGTAGGAAAAAATTAGCTCAGAAAATCTTAGCTAAAACCCCCAAGAAATGGGGTATTTATAGCCCAAACAGAAAACTAGCCGTTAGGCTGATCTGGCAGCCTGACGGCTGGCGGTCGACCGCCCGGTCGACCGCCAACGGTCATAAATATGACCGTTGGGGCTTCCCGATCGACCGCCGGTCGACCGCCCAGATACAGAGAGCAAAGCTCTCTGGCCGGTCGACCCGTCCGGTCGACCGTGCCCTGTGCCTGTCCAACGTGCACAAGTCTGTGCACGTCGGTCGACTCTGGAACACGGTCGACCGTCTCGGTCGGCCGGCAGAGCCTGGCAGGCAACAGTTAGGGTCAGAAAAACTTGTTAAAAAATATTCTAATAAATACTAAAAAATCTTCTAAAAATCCCCAAAAATAGTTTTAACATTTTGCATTGATATATAAACATGTGATAAAAAGTTCAACTCAAATATCAAGCAATACAAACTATTTTTGTGTTATAACATTTTTATCAAAAACCAAAACTTGTATTTTATCAAACTTGGGTTTTTCAATACATGAATAGAAAAGTTAAAATAAGTTTGTATAAGAAGTTTAAGCATGCATGTATAACTAGAATACATCTACTATACATATAAAACCATATAAACTTGTTTTGATCAATCTATTCATGAAAACCAAATCCAAAACATGAAACGTGTGTGTATTGTGCATTTGAGCATATCAACTATACTAAGCTTTACAAATGGATCTAAACACACTAAACTATGGATACCTAAGACTTCTTGACGATCTTCATCTACAAGGCGACTCGGTCCAAAACTCCGTGATCCAACGAGCATGGCTATGAATGAACTTGACGCTCGGGGTCGGGAATCACCAAGTGAGGGCTTCCAAACTCCTCTTTTTGAAGCAATCACCAACTAATATCTTGTTACATGATCTGAAACTAAAATCACAAGATTATTAGTAAACATAACTACATGAGTTAATCATCATCAAAACTAGAGAGGAAGGCCTCCGGGCCAACATATGCCACATGAGAAGAAGCTGGACTCAAGAAAAGTTAGCTATTCTTTGAAGAATATTCTAGAGTTCTAGAGCCTCTAGGTTTTAGAGATGAATAATGTTATATTTATTGAGGATATTCATAACAATGGGAATCAACTACAAAATGATTTCATATTGAAGGAAGAACAAATTGTTATACCCATGACAACTGTTCCAAATGATGAAGTAATTATTCCACTTCAACATGAAAATATAATTGTACCTTTATAAGGTACAGATATAGTTCATCCTGAAGTAGATCCTACTAATGAGGCAGAACTTTAAAATTAACCACAAGTTCCTAGGAGATCAACTAGGGGGAGGAGATCAGGCATTGCAAATGACTATATAGCTTATCTTCAAGAGCATGAGTTTGACATAAGGCTGGAGAATGACCTCACATCCTTGAATGAGGCCAAACTCAGTGTTCAGTTCTCTAAGTGGTCAAATGCCATGAAATATTAGTTAAAACCATGAAGGACAACTGTGTTTGGGATTTAGTAGAGTTGTCTAAAGCTAAGTGATTGATGTAAAGCCTGCACACAAAATATAGAATTTCAGATTTATAATAGAGATGTGCAAGTTACTCAATTCTATTGCAATAGCAAGTGGCTATGCGGGTTGTGATCCACAAGGAGAGACTAGCGATGAAAGCTTTTTAATAAGTTCTCTTTTAGGATACAAAGTATGGTTAAAGTTCTTCTTTAGTTCTTTAAAAGAAAAAGGAAAAAAATTAAGTTAAAGTTGAATTAGGAAGAAGATGGTAGATTAAGAAGATGGAGAAATTAGAAATGATATGTACAAAGAAATGGAAAAGGAGTGATAAAAGAAGTGGTAGATTGTGGTGTTCTAGACTAAAGAATTAAAAGAAAAGAATCTAAAAGTTACTTACCTCTTTTGGTCAAATGCTTACCTTGAATCTTTTGCAATGATGTTACCTTGAAATGAGGCGATCAAAGTATAGCCCATAAGAGTTAATTCATGTCTCCTCCACTTATATCATCAAGACGTTGCAAGTATGAAGTGATACATAATGAAACTAAAAATCCATCGTCATGAGCTATCGGTGGCACTCGCAAAGGCAAGGCTCTTTCGATGCTTTAAGACCACTTGGATAGCAATTGGTACCAAAAGAAGAAAAGTAAAAAAAAAGAAGAACACAAAAATAAAGTACATACAAAAGGGGAACTACAAATTTGATTTTATAACAATAAGAGAAAAGAAGAAAATCTTACACCGGTGCCACTCTCAGTACAAGCTTCATTCTCATTCTCCTATGAACTCTGATCTCCTCTGATTTACATAAATTAAAACCAAAAATTACATAAAAGAAAAACAAAAACCTATACTAAAAAGAATGAAAAAGTGGACTAAATTATATCTCTGCATGATCGCTCCCTGTACACTCTGAAAATCTCAGTATTTATAGGCAAAACCCAACGTAGGAGAGCATACAAAGATAGGGGGAGCAAACGCTCCCCCTAACTCACTAACAAAGCTATGGAAACGCGGCTTTTGTCGCGTTTCTACGGCCACCTGGCCACACCCTGTTGGTGGTACTCTCTGGCTTCGAGATACCTGGCCACACTCTGTTGGTGGTACTCTCTGGCTTCAAGATTTGCTTTTATCTTTAGCTGAATTTGCAATTTAAGTCCGGGATTTTGACAAAATGGCCTTTGATTTTTGGCTTCAACCGATTGATTTGTAGGGATTTGTTCTAACTGGTTTTCAACCGATCTGAATCGATCTGATCTGTCCTGATTTACTGACTTCGATTAATTCTGATTTAAATCAGAATTTGATGGGCTTTTGGGTTCATTTCTCTTCCCTCTCCTTTAGGAATGGGCCTGCAAATAAATTAAATAATAATTAGAAAAAGCAGAGTTTATTTTAGAATAAATATGAGAATATGATAATGAATGTGCAATATTAGCGACTGGTCACACCCCCATACCTATCTTTTGCTGGTCCTCGAGCAAAATAACTAAACACATAAAAAAATATTAGACCACTTTCGCAGGTCACGCGATTGCACTGAGCCTGTGCAACAAGCCGTTAAACCTCTAGGTCTCCTCTAGAGGACGAGTTTTGTCTCGTGAGGGTTTTCAGTGGATTACACCCACAAAATCTGTAAAGAAAGAGAAACAAAGAGTTAGTATTTTTGAAAAAAATATTTGAAATATTATTGTAAAATTTAAGTAATCTATAAGTTTATAGGAAAATCGAATTTTTCATTCCTAAACTTAGTCTCTAGTCAAAAATTTGTTATCAATTAAAGTAAGGAGTCAAATTATACTTTTCATCTAGTTTATTACTTTACCCTAAGTCTTATGCACCTTGTGACCGTGAAAATTTTGACTAAGGGTTCTTTAACTCTAACTCTTATGCCTTATTTATTTATTTTTTTATTATATGTTTTTTATTTTATTTTTGGTGGTATTATTTCTTAATTCTATTAGGCTTTCTAATCTGCCCATGTAACGAGTCTTTAATCGGTGACTTCCAAACCAAACGGTCTTAGGGCACCGGGTGAGAAAAAAACCCAAGGACTTAAGGACTCGAGCAAACAGGGCCACAAAATTAAGAATTTTATTATATGAACTGCTTTTAGGCGTGAATACTTATGCTTTATTAGGCACAAATATCCAGCTTAATCAGAGAATTTTTATATATTTTTTTTCTCAAACTCATCTAATCATCTTACGCATAAATACCAAGGCTTACTTAGGCCAAAACACCTAGCTAATCAATAATTAGATTTGTTCATCTTTTATGGATATATTTTTTTCTTTTTTTTTATATAAGGCATAAGAATCTTTATTTTTGAACCCTAAGTGTGCAAGTGTATAAGGTGTGCATATTTTTTCAAGGTAAAGATCAAGACTAAATTATTTTCACAAACTTTCTTCCTATTCTTAGAAATCAAACAAATAATCTTATTTTGACCAAATATAAGAAATCGTAATTATTATTCTTCTATTCCTTAAAATTGACTTAATTTCTTACAAAAAAAAGATCAAAATATTGTTTCTATTTTCAAAAAAGTTTTTAAAAGTAAAGAAAATGTTAAAAAAAAATTTATAATATAAAGGATAATAAAAAGGAAAATTAAGTTATGTTAGACTTTCCCCCACACCTATCTCATGCATTGTCCTCAATGTATGAATTAATGCATAGATGCATGAAAAAAAAAGAAAGGGAAGGAAAATATTACCTTAAGGTGGTGGTTCTGGTGGTGGTCTGATTGGTCCACGAAATGCGGTCCAATCGAATTTTCGTGGAGTTCGGAGGATCCCACCAGAAATCTCTCTTATATAGCCCACTAAAATAATGTATATATGACCGATTTTTATTAAATATTTTACCCCATCTAATTTTCAAATTTCATAATCAATTTCGGAGTCAATTTTGTCAACCGCCTTGTCCCAAAATGGAGTGTGAAAAGATAGAATGATTGACTTGGACTTAGGAAGTACGGGAACTAATACCTATTCAAGAAAGTGACTTAAGTCAAGTAAAGGTTCAGGAGTCGAGTGGTTCAGGAAGTGGGTCTAAATCAAGAAGTTGAAATTCAAGTCCACATTCATTTTTTCACAATGGAATGTGACTTAATATTGGTGATTCAAGTTCAAGAATGACAGGTGTGAAAATCAAAACTGACTCTAAAATATTACTCAAGTTGGGTAACAAAATAGGAGTCAATATTGATTCAAGAATTTAAACTGGATTACAAATTTGAGAATCTAGGGCACATTTCTCATTGAGTTCAATTTCATAAAAATGAGAACTTGTCAATTTGTCAATGGGACTTTCAAAAGTATGAAATTGGTCAATTTCAATATGATCATTAAAGATGGGCAATTCAATTTCATTATGAATTGGCACAGGATCCAATGTTGACTCAGGAAAATGATTAAAATCAAGTAAAGACACTGGAGTCATTACTGAATCAGGAAGTAGAATTGAATCACTAAGTTGAGGTTCAGGATCACATTCATTCTTAATTTTCATTTCAGGAAAGGAATAACTTGACAAACTATCAATGTCATTTTCAAAATTTAGAGTTTGGACAAGTTCAAATGATTGTGCTAAAATGGAACCTTGTTTTCCAAAATAACATGATTCGTCGGCTCTAACAGAATGGTTAGCGACATCAGAAATGGTCAAACGATAAGAAAGGAGAGTTTGGACCATCATATCTATGTCATGATTACGAGCGTTTTGAGCCTGAGTCATGGCTTCAAGCATTTTTTCATAGTTGATTGGTTCATCATATTGTTGCGATTGGACATGAAAAGATGAAGTGTTGTTTGGAATTGGGGGTGAAATTGTGAGTCCGTCAGAGTTTGTGATTGTCGTTTGGACTCACGCATACTCATTTCCAAAATTGATGGTTTTCTATTTTGGACTGGTGGAACTGAGTATGAATCTTGAAAATATTGTGGACAAGGTGGATAAGGAGGACAAGTTGGTTGAAAATTGGACTCGGGGGAGGTGAATCCCCATTGACTCTGTGAAGAGTTAAAATTATTCTGAAAATTATGGTCATAAAATTGGGGGCATGGGTTATATTGATTAAGATAAGACCAATCTGGCACACTATGTTGGTTAAAGTTATGATATGCCGGGTTGGTAATATCTAAAAAAAAAGGTTGGTGTGTAATATGGATTACGATTAAAATTGAAAAAATTGTTATTATAAGCCATATCACACAACAAAGAAAAGCAAACAAATAAAAAGAAAAAAATCTAACCAGGGTAAACCTTAGACCTAGACGACTCCTAACTGGTTAGACTGTCCATAGGGGGTATATTGCCGAATCTGACCACAAGTTAATCGGCCAGGTAGGGGCCAGATTGGTGGGAGGTATCCGCACAGAAGCGACGGGCCTAATTAAGCCAAACCACCAGCCTTCGGGGTTTCGCCCCTCAATCCCCAACCTTAGTCATCATTTGGCAAGAGTCAGATTCAAATCAACTTTCCCCTTAGGTCAGTCTCCTATTTGAGTCCGAGATGTCCCTAGGGCCAACGTCTACTCAGTTTTAATTAGGCTTGGGTTAGTAAGTGAGGAGATTGTTTGTGAGCTAAGGGAGGATAATGACTTCCCCACCTTATCTTGTTTATAGGACAAGCCTTTAAATTAATTTAGTGCAGTATACAAGTATATAGAAAAAAGTAACAATCAAGCAATATTTCATACAAGAATGAACCTTATACTAAATGCTATGCACACATACCTTGGCTTCAGCACTCTTCAACAGTAAATAGAAAATGTAATGAAATAGACACGTGCCTAAATGCAAAGTCTAAATCATTTTTATCATTTACAATCAACTTTTTACTGTTGTGTTAGAAATGTATATATAATGAGTCAAACAAGGAAATAAATGCTACAGATATTAAGCTATGCAATTCAGCCAACCTGCGAAAAATACAGGTTAGTAGTTCACTCAGATTGCCACAGAAACTAGCAAATCTGAGGGATTCTGGGCTCTGCTTTCTTGAGCAGAGTCCAGAGCCACTTATATGTCCACTGCAGCAAAAATTCCCTGTTGTTAAATCTGTACACCAAGAACAAAGAAGAAAGTTAACCAAAAATGTAAACTAAAAAAAAAAATAACTTACTGTCCCTCCCCGACAATGGCGCCAAAAATTTGATTGATGTAAAATCTGCACACAAAATACAGAATTTCAGATTTAGAATAAAGATATGCAAGTTACTCAATTCTACCGCAATAGCAAGTGGCTATGCGGGTCGTGATCCATAAGAAGGGACTAGCGATGAAAGCTTTTTAGTAAGTTCTCTTTTAGGATACAAAGTATGGTTAAAGTTCTTCTTTAGTTCTTTAAAAGAAAAAGAAAAAAATTGAGTTAAAGTTGAATTAGGAAGAGGATGGTAGATTAAGAAGATGGAGAAATTAGAAATGATATGTACAAAGAAATGAAAAAAGAGTGGTAAAAGAAGTGATAGATTGTGGTGTCCTAAACTAAAGAATTGAAAGAAAAGAATCTAAAAGTTACTTACCTCTTTTGGCCAAATGCTTTCCTTGAACCTTTTGCAATGATGTTATCTTGAAGTGAGGCAATCAACGTATAGCCCATAAGAGTTGATTCCCATCTCCTCCACATTATATCATCAAGACGTTGAAAGTATGAAGTGATACAGAATAAAACTAAAAATCCATCGTCATGAGCTATCGGTGGCACTCGTAAAGGCAAGGCTCTTTCGATACTTTAAGACTCACTTGGATAGCAATTGGTACCAAAAGAATAAAAGTAGAGAAGAAGAAGAAAACAAAAACAAAGTACATACAAATGGGGAACTACAGATTCGATTTTATAACAATAAGAGAAAAGAAGAAAATTTTATACTGATGTCACTCTCAGCACAAGCTTCATTCTCATTCTACTATGAACTCTGATCTCCTCTGATTTACATAAATTAAAACCAAAAATTACATAAAAGAAAAATAAAAACCTACACTAAAAAGAATGAAAAAGTGGATTAAATTCTATCTTTGCATGATCGCTCCCTGTACGCACTGAAAATCCCAGTAATTATAGACAAAACCCAACGTATAAGAGCGTACAAAGATAGGGGCAGCAAACGCTCCCCTAACTCACTAACAAAGCCGTAAAAATGCGACTTTTGCCGCGTTTCTGCAGCCAGGGTATGGCCATGTGACCAAACTCTATTGGTGGTACTCTCTGGCTGCGAGATTTATTTTTATCTTCAGCTGGATTTACAGTTTAAGTACAGGATTTTGACAAAATGGCCTTTGATCTTTGGCTTCAACCGATTGATTTGTAGGGATTTGTTCTAACTGATTTTCAACAGATCTATTTTCAACCGATCTGATCTGCCCTGATTTACTAACTTCGAATTAATTCTGATTTAAATCAGAATTTGATGGCCTTTTGGGCTCATTTCTCTTTCCTCTCCTTTAAGAATGGGCCTGCAAATAAATTAAACAATAATTAGGAAAAAAACAGACTTTATTTTAGAATAAGTATGAGAATATGATAATGAATGTTCAATATTAGCGACCGCTCACTAAGAAATCGATTGTTTGTAAATGAGTGTTCAAACCAAGCGGGATTTGAAAGACAATGTCGAAAAATATAAGAAATGTCTTGTCGCATAGGGATTCACTCAAAGAGAAGGCGTTGACTATAACGAGACTTTCTCTCTAGTTTTCATGAAAGACTCTTTTAAGATTATCATGACACTAGTGGCTCACTTCGACCTGGAGTTTCACCAAATGGATGTTAAAACTGTCTTTCTTAATGGTTATATTGAGAAAAAAATTTATATGGTGCAACCAGACAGTTTTGAAGCCAAAGGTTCTCAACATCTAGTTTGCAAATTAAAAAAAAAATTCATTTATGGTGAAAAGCAAGTATCCCGTCAATGATATTTGAAATTTGATTAAGTAATATCCAGCTTTGGTTTTAAGGAGTATGTAGCTGAACAGTGCATTTACCATAAATTTAAAAGGAGTAGACTTATATTTCTTAGGCTATATATGGATGACATTCTACTAGCAAGTAATGATTTGGCTCTTCTACTTGAGACCAAGAGTTTTCTCTCAAAGAACATTGAAGTGAAAGCACTTTTTTGTGATAGGTATCCAGACTCAAAATGACAGGACACGTAGAATATTAAGTTTATAACAAAAGATCTATATCAATAAGGTGCTACATAGATGTGGCATGAAGAATTGCTCTAGTAGAGATAAGTTGAATCTACTCCAATGTCCCTGGAATGACCTACAGAAAAGGCAAATGAAAGACATTCCATATGCATCGGTAATTGAAAGTCAAATGCATGCTGAAATTTGTACCCATCTAAGCATAGCATATACTATTGAAAAACTTAGCAGATACTTGATCATCTTGAGATTAATCACTAGAAGACTATCAAGAAGGCAATGTGATATTACAGAGGACCAAAACTACATGCTTACCTACTGAAAATCTGTTCAGTTGCAGCTGGTTAGACATATGATTCAGATTATACTGCATGTATCGACAATAAGAACAAAAAAATTATGAAGGCACCCCAATGATTAAGGCACCCTCAAATGTGACGAAGGCAGCCCAAAAAAATCAAAACAAAAAAAAACAAATTACCCTCTTGTTCTCCTTCCGCTCTTTATTCCCTTTAATTCCCTCTGGCGAACCCCCTCTCCCCGGCCGCCTCCTCCCCGGCGACCCCCTCCCTCTCCAGCCTCCCCCTCCCCCTCCCCTTCTCCTACCCCTCCCCTCCCCGGCCTCCCCCCACTCCCCCTCCTCCTCCCCGGCCTCCCCCACTCCCTCTCTTTCTCCTCCTCTCCCTCCTCGGGCTCCCCCCACTCCTCCCTTCAATCTCCCCTCTGTTTTCCATTATGTTTGCAAAGGGGGAAAACTTACAATAAAAAGGGTTGAGGAGCTAAATTACAAGTATTCTTAAAAAGATTAAAAGTAGATCTCCTCAGAGATTCTGGAGAAGTGTGCCGATAGGAGTCTGGTCAGCGCGCGACCACTTTGTCCCTTTGACGATGCGAGTGATGAGATTCCCTTCTCGCCTGGTTCCGGGAATCAGAGAACAGAAGGTTGGTAGAACCTTCTTGCTGCTTCTCAAAATCGCCTTCAATTAGGAATTCCTTCTCGCCTGGTTCCGGAGATTCCTTGAGAAGAAGGACGATGTTAGGGTATCAACACACTAGATAGAGAAAGCAATTCTCTAAAAGGTCTCTGAATTCGAGAGCGCACGGTGCGTTGTGAAGAAGCCTCTGCTTGTGGAGTCCTCTCTCTTGTCTCGTGCGTCCGTATGCCTTGTCTCTCCTTATACCCTTGATGGGCTATTTATAGGGAGAGCAAGGGTATAATCGTCCCTTGAAGATATGGAAACAGATTGAATCAAATCTGTTTAAATCTAGAAAGTAGCCTTGCTGCGAGGCTAGGATCAGCTTCTGCGAAGCTAGAATTGGCAGGTCGGTTGATCTTCTTGATCCTTTCCATATCGTTGGAGGATTTTCCCTGATCTTCTTACTCATTTTTAGGAGAGTCAAGAGATTATGGCAATCAACTGCCAAATTTGATCTCTGATTTGATCTTGATTGGATTTGATCCGATTAGATCCGATCTCATCTGGAGATTTGATTGGTCAAAGGTTGACCATAGCAGACCACTAGCGGCGATGCCCGCTTTGAACTCACAGCGGAGCTAGAGACGGTTCTGGCAAAGTCTGAAAGAAACCCTTTGGCGGAGCTGGAAGTCCTCCGTGGCGAAGTTGCGAGTTAGCTTCCTGGCGAGGCTTTGGATGGCTTCGAGGCGAAGTCCGGTGATATTAGCCTCTCAAGCGAGGCTATCCCTTTGGGCTCATGCGATGCTAGGTGCTAGCATTTTAGACCTGCTGAGGTCGTTTAGAAACAATCCGGGTTCACTGTCTGCTTGCTGGATCAGTGGAGTCCAAGTTGCTTCCTTGTCCCTCGGAGATGGGTGAAAACTGGTCTTCAGCTCATCTGTCACTTGTCTTTTGTAAATGTCAACAAGTTTAGACATTGTTCGGACCAATAAGAATCTTGTCTTTTTTAAGTGTCAACAAGACCCCCTTCAAAGTTTTCGAAAGTCTGCAATGGCTCAGACTTTGAAATACTTTGAACTGCTTTGATCGGTAGTGTGTGGAGTATGAACGTCGCCATAATGGTTGAGTTCAGCTTCTCTTTGAATCCTGCTTTGGGATGTAGATTCGCCGAGGAATCATGTAGACTCGCGTCTGGGTAGCTTCGCAGCTAGATAAGTTCGCTCTGGAACATCTGTTGCTTTCCCAATGCCAACTGCCGTGGGTCGATTTTCAAGGAAGATTTTCTTCTTCTCTTGCGCTGACCGGGGAAGATATTCTCCGATTTGCACGTTTCCAAGGGAGGATATTCCCTTTCTTTAAGGCGCAATAAGTGCCTTTATGAGGGAGACGTTTCTCCCTTCGCACGGTTCCAATGGAAACCGTCCCTGTTCTCAAGGCGCAGTAAATACCTTAAATGCGCTCGTGTTTCCACGCTTGAGGCGGCAGCGCTCAGGCCATGGGGCCTATAAATAGGACACTTGAGGTCCTCTGAAGAGAAGTGCTTTGCCTCTCTTCTCTTCTCTTCTCTTGGTTTAGAAAGAGATACTCGGATCTCTGAATTAGTGGGAATGCCCACTCTGGTCATTATCCGGCCAAGGACCAGTAAGTCTTGATCGTTCAACAACTTCACCGATTTTAAGGAATTCATCTCCCTTGATTCATCTTTAGCAACTGCTTCAGGGATTAGCTTCCCTTGTTCTCTATTTAACCGATCTACAGAGAAGGATTTTGGCCGCTTACCAGTGAAGCTATCATCTGACTTGATCAGAAAAAGATCACTGCATGTTAAGTCCGCTGCACAGGCAGAACTTGGGACTTGGTATCTTCAAGGTTGAGCCAGTCTTGCCATATAGGTGAAGCTAAGACTGTGTCCCATAGGATCAGTCTGGCTTAGCCATATAGGCGAGGCTAGGTCTTGGCGTTTGCTGAGCCAGCCCATCATCATTGTGCAAGCGAGGCTTACCCTCTGCTTTACTAAAACTAGATCGCTTCGACCCAAAAGATTTAGCTTAATTCTTTTGTAGCCTCTCCTGTGCTTAGTTGCTAATCTGTTCTGATTTGCCTTGCAGTGGGCTATGTTCGCCAATCTTGTGACTTGATGGAAGGAACCATAAAATTGCCTTATGCTTCCCCGGTTGAAGCTTTACTTTTAAGCAGGAGGAACAATTTGGGGCAGTGGGTGCGTGTCCCAGAGGCTATTGGCAGCCTCTTACCTGAGATGATTCGTTCTGAGGTGAGGTTGGCGGCCGCTTATCCGGAGATGATCCGCTTCGGGGTAGTGGGCGTCACCTGTGAGATCACTGGCATCATTGCCAACTTTCAACTTTGGTGGCCTTTGTTGGGGACGATCCACTTCGGGAGAGCAGGCATCACACCTGTCGGACCACTGACATCACTGCCAATTCCCATTATAGGTAGTCTGACGTGTTGGCGGCGATAAGTTTTATTGCCAGGCTTCAACAAAGATGACCTCGCTTTCTAGTGGCAAAATCTGCCATTTTTGTGGAGAATTATGGCCGTGTCTCCGTGACACAACTGGTTACAGCCTTGTGCAGGAGGAAGGCCTTTCGTGTCCAGCCGGTCTGACTTACAAGCAGATAAAACCGCTTGTATGTTTTTTGCACAAATGACCCTGTCGAGCCACTGAATGTGTTGTATGAAACACAACTTTGATGTAATATCAATGTACCCTTCCTTTTAAATCAATGAAAGTTCATCTTCTGATCCTCTGATTTTTGCTTACTTTCATTGAAAGTTTGGCCATAGCGGGGTTAAACTATATGCGGAGTTAAGCGCCTTTTTAAGGGGCTAAGATAAGCCTTTCGGCGAAGTCCCTGAAGGATTGTGCGAAGCCCGCATTTTAATCCAGGGCGAAGTTAACCCTTAGTGGGATCGAAGCAGCGCTTCTCGGGAAGGCGCTTCGGGTGGCGTTTCAAATTAATTCGAAACGGCGGCGTACGCCCTTTTCGAGGCCTCGTTTCAGGCGCTGATTGGCCTATAAAAGCCCGATCGGGCTGAACAGGAAAAGATCTCCTTTTTCAGAGAAATTTCTTGACTTTCCCTCTCCCTCTTCCTTCTTCGTTCAGAAAACTTTGAGAACTCTTGCAGCTCTTCAATGGCGTCTAAAAGACGAGCGGGGAAAGAAGTGGCGACTTCTGCAACGGAGGGTCCTCCTCCTCTGGTCATCGAGCGACCAATCGCCGATAAGAGACTTTCTCTCCTAATTAGAGACTGCGGTCTCTTTCTTTTAAAGCCGGTATTTGGCTTATCAGGACGATCGAATATGATCTGTCCTCGTTAGGGAACTTGTTTCCCTGAATTTCCCTACCTTCTTTGTACAGGGAATTAAGAACTGAACAGTTCTTCTTTGGGCTTCCGTATGAAGCCATTACTTGGACTGTTTTCGTCTTGTTTGAGGAACAGGACTCGGGTCTGTCTCTTCAGTCATGACCATGAAGGATGACTCTTGACCATAACACCCTCTTAATGACGTCAGCCCTTAGGGCTATACCACTTCCTGCTTAAGCGAAGTTGGTATTTAGACGTTTTCTGCAAAATGTAGATTTGTCTGCGAGATCAAGCTTTGTCGAGGCTGTCGCTTTACTGGCCTTGCTCACGGGGCGAGGCTATGCCTTAGCGAATCTTATATCTCCATGTCCGCTTGACTGCTGAACTAATCATAGTTCTTTTCCTTTTTCTTTCTTTGCAGTGCCCTACACCCCTGGTCCCTTGAATAGTCTGTTTGGGATGACCAGCCGAGCGGATGGCAGCATTAGCCTTCAATTCTATGGCCAGGCTTCTCTCTTTAGTGAGCGGAGTTCCATCGTCCGGGACACGCTTATCCATGGTGGTGACCCGCTCACCATGAGGAGTATTCTAACCACCGCTCCTCTCGAAGACATCGACCGTCGGACTTATAAAAAGCCCGATTTCATGTTCGGAGATGCCGCGTCCGATCCTGATCACCAATTGCAGGCAGGCGAGGGACAGTGGATCTTCGAGTTGGATGGCGAAAAGTTTTATCTTCCGTCTAACAAGCGGCACTTTCCTTTGTCTTCTTTTGAGTGTGTAACTCAGGCTCGGAAGATGGCATGGGGCATGAGCCGAAGTGTCGAGTCCGTTCACGTCGGGAGATTGAAATCTCAGTCTCCTGGTTTTTCAAGGGCGGGCCCTCCTCACAACATAATAGGCCTATACCCTGGAAACGTATCGCGGGAGCTTTCGGTAGGAGAGAATCCGACTGTGGCGCAGACCTTTGGCACCCAATTCTGCGCAGTTGACGGGAATTATCCCGCCACTGACTTCAGGACTCCTGGTTGGGTTCATCCCCCAAAGACATGGTGGGCGGGTTTGACCAACTATATCCTTGCTCACTTCGAGGAGGACTTGGAGAGGTTGAACCTCTATGAGGCCGTAAGGGCGACATGCTACGGCATTGATATGAAGGTGGCGTGCTTCTACGCCATCCTTGAGTTGTATTGCCCAGCTTCGGGGACTTTCTTCACCCCAGTTGGTGAGTTGGGCATGACTTTGCCCGAGATGAGGGAAATCTCTGCCCTGCCTTTCGGGTCTCTCCCGTATGAAGAGTACTTTCCATGCGAGATGGAGTTGGCTCTGCTGGAGAAGCAGGAGCCTGCTTTATTTGAGACTTATCGGGAGTTAATGTGCCATTTGCACATTTGTTCTAGCATCCATGGTGGCAGCAAGGGTAGCTCGAAGAGCTTAAAGAACTGGGGGAGTTACCTATTCCCAGATATGAAGAATGCTCCTGAGGCAGCTCATTGTGGAGTTGCAGATGGCGACATTTTTGAACGGATGGAGGTATGCCTCCAAAGGGATATTGTCATGACAGAAGACGATGGTCCCTATAAGAAGGGTGATGTCCTTCGGAGCTTTCACCATCAGGCTCGTCAGCCGATGTCCCGGAAGGCACTGTTGGCCGGTTTCTTAACCGTCTGGTTGAAGAAATGCTAGTGCCATCCTCCTCGGGTGACATCGTCCACCCGAATGTTTTGATGCTTGCCGTTCGCTTGGTCCATGGCCACCGTCTGGGTCTCCTTCCGACCATGGTGTGCTGTATTCAAAGAGGCCTTCGCGCATTAACGGAGGCTTTCTGCAGGCCACTGGCGACGAGGCGTGGGAAGAGTGTCATCCTGCCTTGTGATGGACCCAATCCTAGGGTGGGTCTGCCATACACTTACTTAATGGCGTGGTTTGCCTTGCACTGCCCTTCTTTGATTGAAGCTGGAGAGGACCCTCCGCAAGGTGTTCGGATGGCTCTTCTCCGCCGATTCGAAGGATGCTCCTGGCTGAAGACCTACGTGGCCGAGGCTCGCAAGTTAGTGCGTCGTCATGACGCTTACAACCTATTTCGCTGTTTTCCTCGCATTCGGGGCGCAGGATACGACGAGGAATTCTGAGATGCGGAGTCAGGACGGTCTCCCATGAGTCGGGGGGTTTTTGAGTGGCTGGTCAGCATCCGGCCCTCACATTTATTGTATAGAAGTAAGGATGTTTGCTATTTAGAACCTTATATCCCAAGCCGGTTTGCTCGACAATTTGGGTACGACCAGCTGTATGTGGGCAACCCCAATCTCGATTTAGCCTTCATGGGGAGTCTCATCGATGGGGCCCGTGCATGGCGATTCTTTACTGCGGGCGGCACTGGGGCGTGGCTGCGCACGCCATTGAAGGATCCCAACCTTCTGACGACCCTGTGCTTTTGCCAGTGGAATGCGGCTTCCAACTCCACACCTCCTGGGTTCAATGCCAACCGTTCGGGTGTGAAGTTAATCTCTCATCGACTGAAGCGGAAGGCTTCTGAGAGAAAAGAAGGCAAACGGGTTCGTGTCCCTGGCTTGGAGGAGTTCATCGCTGTAGATGATAGCGAGGCTTCTGATGCAGGGAGTCCTCGCTTTGAGGCGGGGACGGGAGCTGATGCTCATGCGGCTGGCTCTGGTGTGGTGGGGACATCTTCCCCACGACGTGCGGGAGAAGTGGAAGAAGAGGATTCTGACGTCCACTTCAAGAGGAAGCGTGGGAGTGAATCCCGCAGGAGGTCGTTGGCGAAGAAGCCCTGTAATACCCCGTTCCCGGAATACGTACTTAGTTGCGTATTCAGATTTTCCGATCGTATTTTTTCGATTTGTTTCCTATATTTGTTTTGCTTTATGAATTCCTTATATGATTGTTTTGTCTTGGATTTGGATTCGTGGACTCGGAGTCAGTCCCAGTCCGAACCAGGAACCCGATTATAGTATAGTATTCGATTTGGCCTTTCCGGTGATTAGATTTGACCAATTTCAGTTTCAAATGTTATTTTCCAATATATTAGATTTTCTGTGATTTTCTGGATTTTTCTTGGATTAAATTGAATTTCTTCAAAACCGGTGTCGGCCAGTGCCGCTGACCGATTCCCGAATTTTTAGTTCTCAAACAGTTTAGAATTTCATGATGGTTCTTTAGACTTTATTTCTTGGAATCATATTTTCTGTCTATATTCTTTTTCTGAGAATTTTATGATTTTATGGAAATTCTTTCGGAGTCGGTAAATAACTGATTCCGGGACTTTTAATTTTAAAACTATAAAGTATTTCTTTGAACGGATTTCACTATTGGTCTTCATACGTTATTCTTGATTCTTGGTAAAATTTCCAGATCATTCCGAGATACTTGAATTTCGGGCATTTTTCCAATTATCGCATATTCCAATTTCCACCTTGTCATGCCACCTCATTTCCCACTCACCCTCTCACCTAACCCCACTCATTCTCTCTCTCACCCATGGCCGGCCAAGTGGCCACCCTAGGGACACCTCATCCCTCCCCATTTGCACAAAGCCCCCTTGCATTTATCCTATTTCAATCTCCTTTACTAAATCCCCAACCTATATAATCCTTTTCATTTGCAAATCACCCTTTTTCTCATCCACTTCAACAAGAAAGCTCCTCCAAAATCCCCTCTTCTTCAACCCAAAACCCTAGCTTCAAGGATCCATCTCAAGACTTCAAGAACCCAACAAGGGCTTCATCACAAGGGCTTCATCTTCAACCACCAACACCAAGATCAACTCCTCCACCTCAAGCTTCAACAACAATTCATGGATTGAAGCCACCATCATCTCCATCTTGGATCAAGCTCCAAATCCAACCCATCCATGTGAGTATCTTTACTCACCAAGACCTAGTTAACTCCTTATATACTTGTGATGGGAATTCTTGAACACTTGCACCTTAAAAATCCCATTTTTAGGTTATCAAACTAAAGATCCAACCTTTCCATGTAAATATCTCTACTCACCAAGGCTAGTCCGTCCCTTGTGTACTTGTGTTAGTAGATCAGGTCCCCTAATGTCATAAAAACCCCATTTTTATCATCAAGAACAACCCCCAAGTTCAGTTCTGTAAACTGCTCCCCGACACCTATTAGTCGACTTGACCTAGAACCTAGTCGACTAGAACCCTTAGCTGGAACTTAGCTTTCTGGAAAACACAGTATTAGTCGACTTACCCCATATATTAGTCGACTAACCCCTTCTGAAAACAAATCTCAACTCTCTGGAAATCCCTGTTAGTCGACTCCTGAATTCACCTAGTCGACTAACCCTCCTTAGACCAGAAACTCAACTCTAGGCCCCAGTCGACTTAAGCCTAATTTATCAGTCGACTTGAACCCCCTAGTCGACTAACCATTTTTCCTTAGTCGACTAATGTTTCCTGAAACAGAAACCCCAATTCTCTGTATCCCAGACTTAGTCGACTTGCGTGTCTGTTAGTCGACTTGAGACCTATATTAGTCGACTAATCCCTTGACCCTAGTCGACTCCTGAAACAATCCCAACTCTCTGGTGCACAGATTTAGTCGACTATACAAGACTGTTAGTCGACTAATCCCACTTGTAGTCGACTAATCCTTCCACCTAGTCGACTAATTCTGCCTGTATGTCTTAGATGATTTCTTTTCTAAAATTAGATCTTGTCGTTGGTTTATGTGTTATGCATTATGGTTTCTTGTACTTCATGACTGGTACTTTAGGACTTATTACTTATTGGATCTCACCTCATTTTACTTCATGACTTGTTAATTAACATTATCAACCACTGCCAACTTTATGTTTTCTTTTAACATATGTTATCACCTAACCATGCCACCACCTTACTAGACCCTATAGTTATGTCATGACTGACCGGCCTATTATCAAACTACTGTTATGTTTCATTTCTTGTTATACATCACCACCTTGTCATGCTATCTTTTAAAACCAAGCATGATACATTTGACCTTATGATTATCTTGTTTACGGGAACCCTACCTTGTTTTATGGAACTAAGTGCCACACCATACTCGGTGGGGGCCACCTCTAGAATCCACTCCCTCAGAACAAAGTGCCACATGGAACAAAGTGCCACACCCCACGGTGGGGGCCACCTCTTGAATCTATGGGGGCCACCTCTTGAATCTGTAGGGCTATTACCGTTATGTTCACTTTCCCGTAAACTGATAATCCTTAATAAGCTACAACATGTGTGGGTATGGGTGGAAGTGATGGATGCCGGAATGATACCTTGCTTATAGTAGGTGGATGATATATGGTAGATTACTGTTAGTGGGACTTTGGGCCCACATTATATGACTGTTAGGGGGACTTTGGGCCTCCAAACCGGTTCCAGGTGTATGGAAACTACTATAAGAAGTGTTATCAGTTCTCCATCGGCTTCCGTTAACAAAACTCGAATAGCTTATATATGGATGTATGTGAGTTGGGATCGATACCGAAACACATACCTAGATATATGGGTTAGGCGAGTAATAATAATAATAGATGTCAGTTACGTTCCCCGTTATAGTCACTGTTATGAGTACCAGCTATGATTCCTGTCTTAGTTCCTGTTATGACTATTATTTACTTGTCGTGATTCAGTGATGATTCCGGTTATTGGATTATGTCTTTTTCATTATGATTCATGTCTTCTTGTTATGTATTCTCGTTATGATTATAGTATGATTTGCAACTCTGATTTTATATGCTTGGATTACTGTGGCATGAGATAGAGGTATATAGATGAGGGTTTCCTTGTTTGGATTATTCCTTCGATGTACTGGTTTCATGGGACAGTGACTTAAGTATATACAATCACTTTTGCTTGTAACCAGCTTTACCTTGTATCCTCTGTTTTATGGTTACCTTATATTCGTTCATCTATACCATACTTGTGTTTTAACCCCTATTCATGTCTCTTAGCCACTTGGCTGTAGTTCATTTACTGTTGCATGTCTTGATCCCTTGGATTTGCACATTCAGATTCCGGAGCTTGGATCGAAGTGGAGTTGTCCACCGTAGATCGAGTTCTCCTTAGCGAGCAGGCATCTTAGCCCCAGTTCCTTGTACCTGACTCCTTTTGACTCACGGGATCCTCATCCTACTCGTGAGCATTTTGTCTTCTTATTGTATATTTGATTTTTGGACTTGTTATGATAAAAGACATATGTAGTATGTAATGTTTATCATACTGTGATGACTTTGTATCTGTACCTTTATGTTGGCATATGTGTGTATACCACGCTTTGTGTTGCACTCTGATCCTTTCTTGTTGTACCTTATGCTTAGCGTATATACGTGGGGGCACTCTCTGACCTACGTATATACGTCGCAGTGACGTCCCCGTATCCGTGGAATCGGGGCGTTACAGGTTGGTATCAGAGCTTAGGCTCTCCCACCTATAGTACAAGCAAGTGGCAAATTCTAATAGTTTGCTATGCCAACTACAATGTACAAAGTCATCTAGTCCTTCTTGATTCTACATCTAGTCCTCCTTGATTCTTCCTTCATATCCTGAAGTCCTTCCATTCCATTTTCCAGCTCCTTCCAGTCTATCCATACCTAGTATCGAATGGAGAGGAGATCGGGCCGCAACAACTCTTGATCAGCATCGAATGGAGCAGCGGGAGAGAATGTGGATATATTGAGGGTTATCCAGATGATGATGGAGAATCAGCAACAGCAGACCGAGCTTCTCCGGCAAGAGATAGCAGCACCTAAGGAACAGAGGCCGGGGAACATTTCAGACTTCAGGAGGCTGCAGCCAGCCATATTCACGGGTGGAGAGAAACCCTTGGAGGCTGAGCAATGGCTGACCGACACTTCGGACTTGCTGAATGCAGCCAGAGTTCCAAAGGAGAACCAAGTTGAGGTTGCCAAGATTCAACTGAAGGATATAGCCAGGACTTGGTGGCTAGCAGAGGAGGCCAGATTGGAGAAGCCTGTCACTTGGGACACCTTCTCCAAGAGTTTTTACAGCAGATTCTTCCCTGTCACAGCCCAGAAGGACATGGAAGAGCAATTCATCAGACTTCGGCAGGGGAGTAAGTCCGTGGATGAGTATGCCGCGGAATTTCTTCGACTCAGCCGCTTTGCTCCCTACATGGTAACGGATGAGGAGAAGCGGGCAAGCAGATTCCAGCAGGGATTACAGATGGACCTACAAGTATTCTTGATGCCCCAGCAGCTGAAGACATATTCGGAAGTCCTTACCATCGCTCGAGAAGTAGAGCGTGGACTGGAGAAGAAGAGATTGAGCCAGATGAGGAACCAGGCCATGAAGAGGCCTTTTGAGTTGATGGATGAGGAGGATGCAGATAGGGCAACCCAAGGCCCAGTGATCAAGAGACCATCCCAAACTCCTCTTCCTCAGGTCACATGCAATTTCTGCCACAGGCCCGGACATTATAAGAGGGATTGTCGAGTGGCCAATGGATTGTGTTTGGCATGTGGGGCAAGAGGTCATGCACTCAGGGATTGCCGGTATAGGAGGTTTGAGCATGTGGCACCAGTCAGACCGGCCCTTCCAGCTCCAGCACGTCCAGCTCCAGCACTTCCAGCGCCGCCACTGAGGAGGAACCCTGAACCTGTGATCGAAGAGTTCCACTTCCACCCCAACGGTATGATCATCAGTATAGGGGAATGAGACCGAGAGCAGATCAGAGGAGAGGTCAAGTTCACATCATGGCAGCAGAGGCCTCAGATGATGCAGCAGAGTGGGAAGACCAGTATCCAGACCAGGAGCCCTGAGGACGTCATGGTAACTTCTACCCCATATCTTGTATTTGAGTTGATCATCTTTCTTAATATTTCTTTTGTCATTTTATCATTGTTCATTCTAGTCCTTCCTGTATTCATCCTATCCCCTGTTTTGGTTTTATGAGGCCTTTATTCCAGCCATTGTCCCCTTTGTATTCAATTTGCCCCTTAATGAAATTGCGAGGACGCAATTTTTTGTAAGGTGGGTGGATTGTAATACCCCGTTCCCGGAATACGTACTTAGTTGCGTATTCAGATTTTCCGATCGTATTTTTTCGATTGTTTCCTATATTTGTTTTGCTTTATGAATTCCTTATATGATTGTTTTGTCTTGGATTTGGATTCGTGGACTCGGAGTCAGTCCCAGTCCGAACCAGGAACCCGATTATAGTATAGTATTCGATTTGGCCTTTCCGGTGATTAGATTTGACCAATTTCAGTTTCAAATGTTATTTTCCAATATATTAGATTTTCTGTGATTTTCTGGATTTTTCTTGGATTAAATTGAATTTCTTCAAAACCGGTGTCGGCCAGTGCCGCTGACCGATTCCCGAATTTTTAGTTCTCAAACAGTTTAGAATTTCATGATGGTTCTTTAGACTTTATTTCTTGGAATCATATTTTCTGTCTATATTCTTTTTCTGAGAATTTTATGATTTTATGGAAATTCTTTCGGAGTCGGTAAATAACTGATTCCGGGACTTTTAATTTTAAAACTATAAAGTATTTCTTTGAACGGATTTCACTATTGGTCTTCATACGTTATTCTTGATTCTTGGTAAAATTTTCAGATCATTCCGAGATACTTGAATTTCGGGCATTTTTCCAATTATCGCATATTCCAATTTCCACCATGTCATGCCACCTCATTTCCCACTCACCCTCTCACCTAACCCCACTCATTCTCTCTCTCACCCATGGCCGGCCAAGTGGCCACCCTAGGGACACCTCATCCCTCCCGATTTGCACAAAGCCCCCTTGCATTTATCCTATTTCAATCTCCTTTACTAAATCCCCAACCTATATAATCCTTTTCATTTTCAAATCACCCTTTTTCTCTTCCACTTCAACAAGAGAGCTCCTCCAAAATCCCCTCTTCTTCAACCCAAACCCTAGCTTCAAGGATCCATCTCAAGACTTCAAGAACCCAACAAGGGCTTCATTACAAGGGCTTCATCTTCAACCACCAACACCAAGATCAACTCCTCCACCTCAAGCTTCAACAACAATTCATGGATTGAAGCCACCATCATCTCCATCTTGGATCAAGCTCCAAATCCAACCCATCCATGTGAGTATCTTTACTCACCAAGACCTAGTTAACTCCTTATATACTTGTGATGGGAATTCTTGAACACTTGCACCTTAAAAATCCCATTTTTAGGTTATCAAACTAAAGATCCAACCTTTCCATGTAAATATCTCTACTCACCAAGGCTAGTCCGTCCCTTGTGTACTTGTGTTAGTAGATCAGGTCCCCTAATGTCATAAAAACCCATTTTTATCATCAAGAACAACCCCCAAGTTCAGTTCTGTAAACTGCTCCCCGACACCTATTAGTCGACTTGACCTAGAACCTAGTCGACTAGAACCCTTAGCTGGAACTTAGCTTTCTGGAAAACACAGTATTAGTCGACTTACCCCATATATTAGTCGACTAACCCCTTCTGGAAACAAATCTCAACTCTCTGGAAATCCCTGTTAGTCGACTCCTGAATTCACCTAGTCGACTAACCCTCCTTAGACCAGAAACTCAACTCTAGGCCCCAGTCGACTTAAGCCTAATTATCAGTCGACTTGAACCCCCTAGTCGACTAACCATTTTTCCTTAGTCGACTAATGTTTCCTGAAACAGAAACCCCAATTCTCTGTATCCCAGACTTAGTCGACTTGCGTGTCTGTTAGTCGACTTGAGACCTATATTAGTCGACTAATCCCTTGACCCTAGTCGACTCCTGAAACAATCCCAACTCTCTGGTGCACAGATTTAGTCGACTATACAAGACTGTTAGTCGACTAATCCCACTTGTAGTCGACTAATCCTTCCACCTAGTCGACTAATTCTGCCTGTATGTCTTAGATGATTTCTTTTCTAAAATTAGATCTTGTCGTTGGTTTATGTGTTATGCATTATGGTTTCTTGTACTTCATGACTGGTACTTTAGGACTTATTACTTATTGGATCTCACCTCATTTTACTTCATGACTTGTTAATTAACATTATCAACCACTGCCAACTTTATGTTTTCTTTTAACATATGTTATCACCTAACCATGCCACCACCTTACTAGACCCTATAGTTATGTCATGACTGACCCGGCCTATTATCAAACTACTGTTATGTTTCATTTCTTGTTATACATCACCACCTTGTCATGCTATCTTTTAAAACCAAGCATGATACATTTGACCTTATGATTATCTTGTTTACGGGAACCCTACCTTGTTTTATGGAACTAAGTGCCACACCATACTCGGTGGGGGCCACCTCTAGAATCCACTCCCTCAGAACAAAGTGCCACATGGAACAAAGTGCCACACCCCACGGTGGGGGCACCTCTTGAATCTATGGGGGCCACCTCTTGAATCTGTAGGGCTATTACCGTTATGTTCACTTTCCCGTAAACTGATAATCCTTAATAAGCTACAACATGTGTGGGTATGGGTGGAAGTGATGGATGCCGGAATGATACCTTGCTTATAGTAGGTGGATGATATATGGTAGATTACTGTTAGTGGGACTTTGGGCCCACATTATATGACTGTTAGGGGGACTTTGGGCCTCCAAACCGGTTCCAGGTGTATGGAAACTACTATAAGAAGTGTTATCAGTTCTCCATCGGCTTCCGTTAACAAAACTCGAATAGCTTATATATGGATGTATGTGAGTTGGGATCGATACCGAAACACATACCTAGATATATGGGTTAGGCGAGTAATAATAATAATAGATGTCAGTTACGTTCCCCGTTATAGTCACTGTTATGAGTACCAGCTATGATTCCTGTCTTAGTTCCTGTTATGACTATTATTTACTTGTCGTGATTCCAGTGATGATTCCGGTTATTGGATTATGTCTTTTTCATTATGATTCATGTCTTCTTGTTATGTATTCTCGTTATGATTATAGTATGATTTGCAACTCTGATTTTATATGCTTGGATTACTGTGGCATGAGATAGAGGTATATAGATGAGGGTTTCCTTGTTTGGATTATTCCTTCGATGTACTGGTTTCATGGGACAGTGACTTAAGTATATACAATCACTTTTGCTTGTAACCAGCTTTACCTTGTATCCTCTGTTTTATGGTTACCTTATATTCGTTCATCTATACCATACTTGTGTTTTAACCCCTATTCATGTCTCTTAGCCACTTGGCTGTAGTTCATTTACTGTTGCATGTCTTGATCCCTTGGATTTGCACATTCAGATTCCGGAGCTTGGATCGAAGTGGAGTTGTCCACCGTAGATCGAGTTCTCCTTAGCGAGCAGGCATCTTAGCCCCAGTTCCTTGTACCTGACTCCTTTTGACTCACGGGATCCTCATCCTACTCGTGAGCATTTTGTCTTCTTATTGTATATTTGATTTTTGGACTTATTATGATAAAAGACATATGTAGTATGTAATGTTTATCATACTGTGATGACTTTGTATCTGTACCTTTATGTTGGCATATGTGTGTATACCACGCTTTGTGTTGCACTCTGATCCTTTCTTGTTGTACCTTATGCTTAGCGTATATACGTGGGGGCACTCTCTGACCTACGTATATACGTCGCAGTGACGTCCCCGTATCCGTGGAATCGGGGCGTTACAAGCCCCGTCGCCAGGCTCCTACAATTGTGGCGGAGGAACGTCCCTCTGCAGTGATTCCTCTTGCTGCCCCATTAGCGGCTAAACCGTCGGTCGCTGAACCGACTAGCGGTGAATTTGCTCCGGGTCTGGGTAAGATTAACCCCATCCATATAATACGCCTTTGGTGTATCCCAAATAACTCATTATTTGCTTCTTGTTGCAGGAGCTGAGGCGGTTGGGGAGCAAGGGGAACATTATGATCCCCTATTCGCTTATGGGATTGCTGTTGGTTCCTTTACTCACGCGGAGGAGTCCGGAGGTGATGCAGCCGACATTAGTCCCTCGGGCGCTGGGACTTCTAAAGGAAGTCCTGAGCATCGAGCTCTATTGGGTGGTCCACAGGATACTCGGCAAGCGAAAGCGAGCCGGCTGTTCGTGCTGATTCTGGCAAAAATATTCCGATGGAGCCCCTGGAGACTGATGCGGCTGACGAGATGTTCGAGGCAACATCATCCTTTGGTATTGTCCTAAGCTCTTGGCTTCTTTTGCATGTAGTGTCCCGACTAACCGTAGTTTTGTTACAGGTGCTCGACCTCAAGGTGCATCAGCTTTAAGAGAGCCGAAAGATCCCCCCGAAGGGCCAAGGGGTGACACGAGCGCTTCGACCGCGGCGGATGCTGCTATGTTGGACGCGCTGTATGGCGACCTGCCTTCTTATCGGCCCAAATCAGCCGAAAGGCCAGAAGTTGCGGAGGCGGCAGTCCCGGAGGTGTCCTCACTCCCAACTGTATCAACGAGTGGGGTGCCGACGATTTTGCCAAGTACGGAGTTGAGGGTGATCACAAGCCCTACTTCTCCAACCCTGGTGGTCGAGCCTGCTGCTCAGGAGGTGGTTGCTAGTCCTTCTTCCGCGGTGGCTGGCGTTCTGGTCTCGGTGAGGACTCCGCCGAGATCGCCCTCGGCTTGTCCGGCTGCTGTCAGTGCTCCCGCTGCTTCTTCTGCGACGGCGTCGACCAGGCTGGTGGACTATTCCGAGGTTGCCTCTTTACCGGAAGTGGCTGAGGTCGAGAACGATTACATCGGTGACCTGGTCGATAACTTTTATAAAGGCTTAGGGTGAACTATCGACCTGGTTCTGAAGGGCTCGACTATGCCATTCTCAAGGTTAAAGGGGGTCCTCTCCCGTGATATTGAGAGTATTCGGGACTTTGAGGGGTATCACCAGGCCACTGCTTTGGAGCTCCTGGTTAATGAATTTGAGAAGGATGCGGAGGAATGGCGCCGCCTCCACCGTTCGGACCCGGAGTCTTTAGTTGATGACCGGCTCGCGCTTCTCATTGCTCAAAAGCACGAGACCCGGCTTGCCGCTCAAGAGGCTGCTAAGGCTATCTCTTCCGACTTGAAATCCTTGGAGACAAGGCAAGCGGAGGTTGGAAGTGCAATTGACGCCTCCACTAGTGCTCTTCTCGGCGCTGAGGATAAGATTGCGAAGGCTGAGGAAATGATAAGGAAAGCAAATCTCCTCTTATCCAGGGCCATACCGGTGCGTCTTGAGGAAACTGCGCGGCTTGAACAACTCAAAACTAGAGTGAAGAGCTTGCGCGGCAGGAGTTGTCACAGAAGGCAACTTTGGCGGAGGCCGAAGCTTGTCTGGCTCAGGCGGAAGATTTCAATGAGGCTGAGCTGAGGTCACAAGCGCTTGCCCAGGCTGCTGATGACAGGAAGACGAGGCTAAATACCCTCGGAGAGCGGCTCAGATCGTACAGTGTGCGCTTGTAGCTCCATGCACTTTATCCTCTTGAGATGAATGAAAATTCTTTCTTCTTTTGTCGAATCTTCAATCTTGTTCTTCTTTTTGAATTGTGATTCCGAATTGTAGTGCAATTTTCTTGAGAACATAGTTCTTGTTGGGTTGGATAATGAGACTTGGTTATCTGTCAGTTCAGAGGTCGCGATGACATAACTGGTTGAGACGTCACCAAGCTTCAAAATTTGTGATACTCGTCTTTTGTAAATGTCAACGAGTATCGAGACCTGTCTTTTGTAGATGTCAACAGGGCTCGGAGTTGAGACTTAGCTGTCTGTTGGTTCAGAGGTCGCAATGACATAACCGTATGAGACGCCACCAAGCTTCAAAAATTGGTGATACTTGTCTTTTGTAAATGTCAACAAGTATCGAGACCTGTCTTTTGTAAATGTCAACAAGGCTCGGAGTTGAGACTTAGCTGTCTGCTGGTTCAGAGGTCGCAATGACATAACCGTATGAGACGCCACCAAGCTTCAAAAATTGGTGAACTTGTCTTTTGTAAATGTCAACAAGTATCGAGACCTGTCTTTTGTAGATGTCAACAGGGCTCGGAGTTGAGACTTAGCTGTCTGCTGGTTCAGAGGTCGCAATGACATAACCGTATGAGACGCCACCAAGCTTCAAAAATTGGTGATACTTGTCTTTTGTAAATGTCAACAAGTATCGAGACCTGTCTTTTGTAGATGTCAACAGGGCTCGGAGTTGAGACTTAGCTGTCTGCTGGTTCAGAGGTCGCAATGACATAACCGTATGAGACGCCACCAAGCTTCAAAAATTGGTGATACTTGTCTTTTGTAAATGTCAACAAGTATCGAGACCTGTCTTTTGTAAATGTCAACAGGGCTCAGAGTTGAGACTTAGCTGTCTGCTGGTTCAGAGGTCGCAATGACATAACCGTATGAGACGCCACCAAGCTTCAAAAATTGGTGATACTTGTCTTTTGTAAATGTCAACAAGTATCGAGACCTGTCTTTTGTAGATGTCAACAGGGCTCGGAATTGAGACTCGGCTGTCTGCTGGTTCAGAGGTCGCAATGACATAACCGGATGAGACGCCACCAAGCTTCAAAAATTGGTGATACTCGTCTTTTGTAAATGTCAACGAGTATCGAGACCTGTCTGTTGTAGATGTCAACAGGGCTCGGAATTGAGACTCGGCTGTCTGCTGGTTCAGAGGTCGCAATGACATAACCGGATGAGACGCCACCAAGCTTCAAAAATTGGTGATACTCGTCTTTTGTAAATGTCAACGAGTATCGAGACCTGTCTTTTGTAGATGTCAACAGGGCTCGGAATTGAGACTCGGCTGTCTGCTGGTTCAGAGGTCGCAATGACATAACCGGATGAGACGCCACCAAGCTTCAAAAATTGGTGATACTCGTCTTTTGTAAATGTCAACGAGTATCGAGACCTGTCTTTTGTAGATGTCAACAGGGCTCGGAATTGAGACTCGGCTGTCTGCTGGTTCAGAGGTTGCAATGACATAACCGGATGAGACGACACCAAGCTCAAGGTTGGTGATACTTATCTTTTGTAAATGTCAATAAGTATCGAGTTTGTAGTGGAATTTGGGAGAAGTCTCGTTTTCACGGGGAGAAACGAGAGAATCACTGTCATAGGTTTAATGTTAACGTAACAGCGAAATGTATATGTTGTCTTACCATTCTATGGATGAGAATTGGTAAGTGACTTTGGAGGTCTCGCTCTCACAGGGAGAAACGAGGGAATTGCTGTCATAGGTTTAATGTTAACATAACAGCGAAATGTATATGTGGTCTTACCATTCTATGGATGAGAATTGGTAAGTGATTTTGGAGAGGGAATCAAATGGGAACTGGTCCCTTAGGATTTTTAGCAATTCCCCAGCTATCAACGGGTTTGATATGCCTTTACCAACTACCGTTTGAATTGGGCTAGCCATGCTTTTCCCCTCAGCATGATGAGTTGTCGAGGACTTATGTTAGGCTTACAGGCCAACATTTTCCTCTATCCTTAATCGTTAAAGGATATTGGATTATCGGGTTAATGTCTGCATAACCCTGATTCCCCTCTAGGATAACTGGTGCACGGCCAGGTTCCTGTTGGTTTATGGCTGTATGATCTCACTTGGAGGAAGAGAAAGGCTCTGTTTGTGTGTACTTTGCACACGAAGGTCTTGATCAGAGGTGTAGTGTTAACTTGATCATGAGAAGGATCCTTGATTAAGGATAATACTTCTTTAAGAACTTGCCATTGATCGGCATCATGAGTAGGTCGCCCTCTGCAGTCGTGAGGCGGTATGCTCCGTTTGAATAGACTGTTTCTATCACAAACGGTCCTTCCCATTTAGGCTGAAATTTACCTTTGGTCTTGTGCGTCATAATCATCGGTCGTCTGACGGCTAAGACCAGGTCTCCTTTCTGGAAGATTCTCTGCTTGACCTTCTTATTGAAGGCTTTTGACATTCGAGCTTGATACAGCTCAATGTGCTGCTGCGCTTGGAGCCGCTTCTCGTCTAGGGCTTCGAGCTCTTGAAGACGTAGGCGGTCATTGTCCTCTGATGTAGTTTTAGTAATCAGAGCTACTCGCAACGATGGCATCTGGATTTCCAATGGGAGGACTGCTTCGCACCCATATACCAGGGAAAAAGGCGTATTGCCTGTCGGTGTCTGAACCGTGGTTCGGTAGGCCCAAAGACATTCACCAAGCTTTTCGTCCCAATCTCGCTTGTTCGAGGAGACGAATTTCTTGAGTAGCTTGATGATCGTTTTGTTGAATGCTTTCGCCAAGCCGTTAGAGCGGGATTATAGGCAGTTGAAGCCATATTCTGAATTCGGTATTTATCGCAGAATCAATAAAATACCTGACTTATGAATTGGGGACCATTGTCGTGGATGATCCGCCTAGGTACACCAAATCGATGGATGACATGGTGCTTGATGAAATTAACCACATTAGAGGTTTTGAATTCAACCAGTGGTATAGCCTCTGCCCACTTTGAGAAGTAATCGGTTATTGCCAGGATGAACCGGTGACCTCTTGTCGAAGAGGGGCTGATTGGCCCTACGACGTCGATTCCCCATGCTTCAAATGACCATGAAGCAACAGTTGGGTGGAGCAGCTCCGAAGGCTGGTGTATGAAGTCCGCATGAATTTGGCATGCTTTACACCTTCGTGCGTATTGGATGGCATCGGCTATCATAGTTGGCCAATAGTATCCAAGTCTGTGCAACCTGTCTTTGAGCTTTGGACCTGGCTGATGAGCTCCGCAAATGCCATCATGCGCTTCTTGGAGCACTTCCTGTGCCTCTGAGTTGGAAAGGCAACGGAGGAGAACACCGTCATATGAGCGACGGTAAAGCGTCTTCAAAGTCGGATCGTAATAGAACCGGAGAGACCAACGTCTGATGGACGCCGCTTCCTTGGGATCGCCTGGAAGCAGACCGTGCAAAGCATAGTCGATGAGAGGAAAGCGCCAGTCTCTTGGTTCGAGATCCGTGGAGACATTATAGACTTCTCGAGTTCTTAGTATGTGCTTGGAGCATACAAGATGTCGAATTGCGACTGTGAGGTGATACTCGTGTCAGCTGGCAAGGCTAGTGTTGTTGCTAATGTAGCAAGAGCGTCCGCCTTGGTATTCTGAGATCGGGACACGTGCCCGATGTAGAAACCTTCAAATAGGTTAGCCAATTCGATGGCTGTATGGTAGTAAGGCATCAAGTCCTCATGGCGGACTTCGTATTCGCCTTTAACCTGATTGATGATCAGTTTTGAATCGCCATAAGCTTCGAGGTAGCGTACCCCCATTCCATGGGCGAGCTGAAGACCAATGAGCAGAGCATTGTATTCTGCTACATTGTTGGAGCACGATTCTGTCAGATAAAATGCTCTGGGCAAGACATGATTCTGTGGAGATAAACACAACCCCCACTCCGGCAATAATCTTGCCTTTAGGGCCCATTCGCGATGCTCCATCAAAGAACATCTGCCATACTTCCTCTTCTGAGGTCGCATTAGACTCAAAGACCTCATCAGGGATATCTTCATGGAGCTTTGAGTGTTCCGGAACTGGATGAGCAGCCAAGAACTCTGCAAGGGCCTGGCCTTTAACCGCCTTCTGAGGCGTGAAGATCATGTCGTATTGAGACAATAAAAGTGCCCACTTAGCCAATCTTGAATTCAGTGATCCTGGCTTCGTCATAAGAAGACGCAATGGGTTTACTTTGGAGATGACATGTATGGTCTGGCCGACCAAATAATGCCGTGTCTTCTAAACAGCGAAGACGAGAGCTAAACACTCTTTCTCAATAGGGTTGTAGCGAGATTCCGCTCCTATGAGAGTTCTGCTCAGATAATAAATAGCCTGCTCGTGGCCATTATTGTCCTTTTGAGCGAGGAAGGCACCGAGGGAGTAGTCCAGAGCTTTTACATAAAGCAAGAACGGTTTCCCTGATGTAGGGGTCGCTAAGACTGGAGGTTTTGTTAGGTACCTCTTGATGTCTTCATAAGCTTCCTGGCAAGCTTGATCCCATACGAAGGAAGCACCCTTTTTCATGAGTCGGGTGAACGGCTGACAGCGTCCTGAGAGATTTGCGATGAATCTCCTAATATAAGCCAGCCTGCCTTGCAGGCCTCTAAGCTCCTTGAGGTTCCTTGGTGGGTGCATGCTCTGAATAGTTTTGACCTTGTCTGGGTCAAGATGAATCCCTTTTGATGTGACAATAAACCCAAGGAACTTGCCACTTGACACTCCCAAAAAGGACTTTGTTGGATTCATTTTCAGCTGATGAGCCCGCATTATGTCGAACATCGTTCTCAGGTCGCGAAGATGTTCATTCTTGTTGCGGCTTTTGACGGCAATGTCGTCGACGTAGCATTCCACCGTTTTTCGAAGATGGTCGCGGAAGATTGTACTCATTGTCCGTTGGTAGGTTGCTCCGGCATTCTTCAGTCCGAAGGGCATTACAGTGTAGCAGTATACCCCAATGGTGTTCGGAACGAAGTATGCTTCTCGTCATCGGGATACAGCTTAATCTGGTTGTACCCTGAAAAGCCGTCCATGAAAGACATCCTTTCGAACCCGCATGTGTTGTCAATCATGACGTCGGTGATGGGCAGTGGGAATTCGTCTTTAGGACAGGCCGTATTGAGATCACGGTAGTCGATGCAGATCCATATTTTTCCGTTCTTCTTGAGGACGGGGATGATATTAGCTACTCAATCTGGATGTTGCTCCTCCCGGATGAAGCCACATGCAATGAGCTTGTGAACTTCGGCTTCAATAGCCTCCATGATGTTTGGGCGAAACCGACGTTGTTGCTGCTTGACTGGCTTGACGTCAGGCTTGATGTTTAGACGGTGCATAGCGACCTGTGGATCAAGTCCGGGCATATCTTCGTAGCTCCACGCGAAGACGTCTATATACTCCTTTACGAGTATTATCAATTCTTCCCTTTCTGTAAGTGATAGGCTTTCACTTATAAAGATGGGCTTGGGGTTATCTTGACTTCCCAGATTGACCTGCATCACCTTGTCTTCAGTAGTGGTTCGCGCAGCTCGAACCGCTTTTCCCATTGGATGTTTAATTGTTGGGCCCACGGTTCTTCATCGGTAGCCTCCGCAGGTTCCAACTGACTGCTCGACGTCATATTAACAGTGAGGTCTTTGAAGATTCCTCCTATACTGATATCGGAGTCCCACTCGGAGGATGAAGCCGAATGTGATGGAACTGGCCCGTTGTCTTTGACTTGAACTGTTACTGATGATGTGGGCGTGACGTAACCCAACCCCCTGCGTGTACTATCATAGTAGTTTGCAGGCTTCCCTTTAGGCACAAGGTTCCGCATCAAACCGCGCCTTCCTTTTTCGAAATTCAGGCCTGGTCCATGCTTCAAGTCGTACCCCATTTTCTTCATAATGTGGCGCGTTGGCCGCGCATAATGGAAGAACTGTGGGGCGTCTGAGTCTGAGCTCGAATCTGCAGTTGTGGGTCCCCGTGGTTGGGTTATACCGAAGATTATCGGCAACTGACATTGTTTGGACGGAGGGATCACCAGTGTGGCCCCCTCTATAGCTTCCACAGATGTGCTGGCCACACTTGGCTCATGTACGGGCACATGCAGAGAGCCATCCGTAATGGATTTAATCGACCCAATACTCGCAGGATAATCAAAGGAAATATTATCATTAATTACCCATTCACCTTCATCCTCTGAAGGAGTATTACATAGGGGATTATTGAGACATGCTATAATTAGTTGATCAATCAGAATGGCTGGCATGCCTGTTTCAGATTCTGAATCCGCCTCGTTGCCACTTTCATCATCGTCCGGCAACGATTCTTTAAGTGCTCCACCGGCCTCTTGATATAGGAGAGCGTCAGTGAAGTAGTTTTCTACCCCTTTGAATGGTTGCCTCTCAGCAAAGACAGTTCGTACTGTCGTGTCATCTTCAACATATTTGAAGCATTGGTGCAGAGTAGAGGGAACGATCCAGTTAGCATGGATCCATGGCCGCCCCAGCAGCAGATTATATGATGTGTCAGCATTGATGACATAGCATGTCACTTCTGACTTCAGGCTCCCGATTCTGCAACGGAGTCGAATTTTCCCCAGTGGATGACTGCTTCCGGCGTTAAAATCGTATATTGTAGTAGTGGTTGCGGACAACCTGTACAATGGTATGCCGAGGAAGTAGAGAAGCCTTTTGGGGATGTGCTGAGTGCAGATCCCGGATCGACTTGTATTCTCTCAATGCACGTTGAACCGATATATCCGGTGTAGTACAGAGGTCGATCGTGCTTGTTATCTTTGAGAAGCATATCTTCCACCGTGAATGTAATAGCGGGCACCTTTGATTGTGCATGATGACATTCTGGGCAAGGAGACTGAACGTCGTCGTTAGGGATTTCAGGCACGCATGTCAGAAAGGATTCTGAATTGGCTAGCGTATCCCTGAGTGCTTCTCTTGTTTCTTTCGAGAGGCGAAGGAGCTCGTGTATAGTGATACGAGCTGGGATATTGGCCAGCTGAGCCAATATGTCAAAGCGAAAGGGCGTATCAAACCCTTGGCCTGGTGGTTTCTTCAACACGTGATCGAATCGTACCTCCTTAGGTTTCTTTTTTCCCTTGGTTGGGATTGGAGTGGATGCTGGTATTTGTACTGACGTCGTTTGCTATTGTGTCTCGTCAGTAGGCTTTTCATACTGCCTCAAGTATGATTTTTCGGATCGAGTGCCCGTCTGTTGGGGCGCATCGGCTTGCGCCGTGCAAGCAAGTTTTTCTCCTTCGGAATCACTGAGGGAAGCCGATGTAAGATTGCCGTCATCTGGCAGGATGGAGATGACATTGCAAGACTTGCCCTTTGAGTTGGGTTGCTTTGGATCCCGCTGTACGTCTTGGACGAGGTCTGAATGTATCCACATGACTTCTCCTGTCTCCAATGTTAAGGGAACAAGACCCTTATTGTTTTGAGCTGTAGCTGGAAGATGCTTGACTTCCAACCATGGCGCAGGGACGGAATAAATCCCGTCAGGAACTGTGACCTTCGGAGCTTTGCCGAACTCAAGAGTCACCATATTGGCAGTGACTTTCTTCTGCTCCGTCTTCAATGTCAGAACCCCGGCATCGACCAGGCTTGTATTCTGTCCTTGAGGACATAACACTTGTCAGTAGGATGGTGAATCATCCTATGGTAGAGGCAGTATTTAGGGTCATTTGTGCGCCCTATCTCATTGGGACGCCGAGCATCTGGCAGCTTAATTTTGTTCCCTTTGTGGAGCAGATGGAATATCGTGACCACCTGATCGTCTTTGAAGGAGTACTGCTTTGGAGGGAACTTGGGTTCCTGATTGTTGAAGCCGCTCTTCTTGGCTTTTGACTGCACATCTCTGGATAACTCCACAGACATAGTCTCTTTGCCTTTAGCTTGAGAAGATTACGGTAGGTCGCTACGCCCTTTGTTGTTCGTCCCCCATTTTCCTCTAGGGGCGGATGGTTCGAACTTTTTAGCCGACTTCTCGGCTATCTCAGCTTGTTTGACCAATTCTTTCCAAGTGTGGGCTTTAACAGCCCCCATGTGAACTTCCACTTGGTCTAGGAAGTTGTGTCTGCATGTCTGTAAGAGCATAGGTAATGGCATCCCTGCTGGGCACATCAAGGATAAGTTTCTGAACCGTTCAATGTAGTCACGGACAGATTCGCCCTTCCTCTGCACAGTGGAGAGGAGCTTGTTCATGGTTACTTCGGTATCATCCTCATAGAAACGAGAGAGTAACCGGTTTCCAGGTCGATCCAGGAATTGATAGAGCCCGGAGGGAGACTTCGGAACCAGTCAAATGCCACCCCCTTTAAGGTGCCAATGAATAGCCTAGCCATGATGGCATCATTGCTTATAACATTACCAGTCTGAGACCGAAAATAGTAGATGTGCTGATTTGGCGAGCTCTTTCCATCATAGGTATGCAGCGTTGGCGGTTTGAACTTCGGTGGATATGGCACCGAATCCTACTTCAGCGGATAAGGACGGACTGCCCCTACCTTCTTTAATTCATCCCTCTGAGCTAGGGATGCGATTTGAGCTTGGAGGCCCTTAAGGACTTCGGCGTCTAAGGAAGAACCCTCCTTGGATTTCTCCGTCTTTGGCTGCTCATTGCTGAAGTGTTCCTCCTCATCGTGATTGCTCCCGGCATCATTGTTATTCCGGTTATTGAGGAGTTGAGCGAGCATCTGTTGAATATTGTCCAGAGCCTCTTGCTGGGTTCTGGAAGTTTTCTCTTGAGCTTCCAGGCGCCGGCGAAGATCGTCGTTAGCATTATCAGCCATATTGACTGATGCTCTGCCCGTTCGCACCGAGCTAACTGTCGCCGAAGAGGCGTACCCACTATCTTCATCTTCTTCATCTGATGATTGGAGTGATCTCCTGGGCTGTGACGAGGCTAGGGCCGTCGAGGAAGAAGGCTGTTCATAAGTGTAGGGTATCGCCGCCCTGGATCTGGTGTTCCGGAAAACACCTTCTTCATGCACCAAGACTTCGCCTAAGCCTGGGCTGTAATCTGGATCTGGGGAGCTGTAAGGGGTGTCGTCAGATGTTTGTCTTCCTCTGCGCAGCTCCCGCCCTCTCCCAGTCATGTTGACGGATGCGGAGGGGAGATCTCGCAAGATACTCCTTCTGCGATGCTTCATCGGGCCTGTACCGATAGTCGATCAAAAACTGACCGTCGTCTTGGAGGCGTGGCGGGGATTGGTCCCAGCCGGCAATGGACCGAGTGGAGTGTCACCAGCTGACATCCCACTTGTCGACAACAGGGGGAAGAGGTTTGTCTATCCGTCAACAATTTCCTCAGATCGGACCCGGTTGGGTCTCTGCAATCGAGCGCAAAGGCTCTTTTGGGTCGCACATAGGATGACGTCCTGCTTCTTTTATCCCTGCAGATGGGATTAGCACTGAATAATGCTTTGGTTCTAGCTTCGCCATCAGGCGTGAGCTTAGTGCTTGACGAACTGGAGAGCGGAGCACGCTGCGGTGCTTTACCCGCTATGCTGCTGCGGGGGCAATTGGCCTTAGATGGTACTTTGGCTTTAGCTTCGCGGTCACGAACCCTGCGCGTACGCTGTGGTACAGTAGCTTTGCTCATGAGAACGAGGCCGGCGCGAGGCATTGCTGCTCTTGAATTGGGTGACGGTATGATTGCCGTCTTGATTTTATGATTGGAGCAGACAGGTATCTTGCCTTTTTCTTCGCGAGAGAGGCGCGGTTTAGGCGTAGCTACGCCTGAAGCTTCGGTCGGAGACTTCTGTTTAGGCTTCCATATCCGCCTTGGCAGAGGAGACTTAGGTTCACAAGGAACCTGATTAGCCACACACGAGGCTGAGGGGTGTTGGCAGAATTCTGTTTCCGGTTTCTGATTTGAAACCTTGGTCGTGGAAACCCTCCTATGCTTCCGTGCTCGGAGCATTGGGCCACCCCCAGAGAGGACTTCTTCAAATCTTCCTTGATCGAACTGAACCACCAAGTTCTCACAAGTAAAGGAATCAGACTGCGGACGTGCCTCCTTGGTGCGCCAAATAACCGCAGTAGATTCGTAGAGAACCTTTTCAGTCTCCGCAGAGACTTTCCTTGAAGATTTAGCCAGAAAGGCTCTGGCTGCACCGTCTTTTCTGAATTCAGAGTTAGACCCGAAGGTCTGTTCGTCGCATTGCGACACTTGATTCTCGGCAGTGGAGAATTTCGTCCCCAGCGGAGTCGCCATCTTGTTTTCCATTATATTTGCAAAGGGGAAAACTTACAATAAAAAGGGTTGAGGAGCTAAATTACAAGTATTCTTAAAAAGATTACAAGTAGATCTCCTCAGAGATTCTGGAGAAGTGTGCCGATAGGAGTCTGGTCAGCGCGCGACCACTTTGTCCCTTTGACGATGCGAGCGATGAGATTCCCTTCTCGCCTGGTTCCGGGAATCAGAGAACAGAAGGTTGGTAGAACCCTCTTGCTGCTTCTCAAAATCGCCTTCAATTAGGAATTCCTTCTCGCCTGGTTCCGGAGATTCCTTGAGAAGAAGGACGATGTTAGGGTATCAACACCCTAGATAGAGAAAGCAATTCTCTAAAAGGTCTCTGAATTCGAGAGCGCACGGTACGTTGTGAAGAAGCCTCTGCTTGTGGAGTCCTCTCTCTTGTCTCGTGCGTCCGTATGCCTTGTCTCTCCTTGTACCCTTGATGGGCTATTTATAGGGAGAGCAAGGGTATAATCGTCCCTTGAAGATATGGAAACAGATTGAATCAAATCTGTTTAAATCTGGAAAGTAGTCTTGCTGCGAGGCTAGGATCAGCTTCTGCGAAGCTAGAATTGGCAGGTCGGTTGATCTTCTTGATCCTTTCCATATCGTTGGAGGATTTCCCCTGATCTTCTTACTCGTTTTTAGGAGAGTCAAGAGATTGTGGCAATCAACTGCCAAATTTGATCTCTGATTTGATCTTGATTGGATTTGATCCGATTAGATCCGATCTCATCTGGCGATTTGATTGGTCAAAGGTTGACCATAGCAGACCACTAGCGGCGATGCCCGCTTTGAACTCACAGCGGAGCTAGAGACGGTTCTGGCGAAGTCCGAAAGAAACCCTTTGGCGGAGCTGGAAGTCCTCCGTGGCGAAGTTGCGAGTTAGCTTCCTGGCGAGGCTTTGGATGGCTTCGAGGCGAAGTCGGGTGATATTAGCCTCTCAAGCGAGGCTATCCCTTTGGGCTCATGCGATGCTAGGTGCTAGCATTTTAGACCTGCTGAGGTCTGTTTAGAAACAATCCGGGTTCACTGTCTGCTTGCTGGATTAGTGGAGTCCAAGTTGCTTCCTTGTCCCTCGGAGATGGGTGAAAACTGGTCTTCAGCTCGTCTGTCACTTGTCTTTTGTAAATGTCAACAAGTTTAGACATTGTTCGGACCAATAAGAATCTTGTCTTTTTTAAGTGTCAACACCCTCCCCCTCCTCCCCCTTCCCTCCCCATGCCCCTTCTTCGGCCTCCCCCTCACCCCAACCCCCCTTGCCTACCTCCCACCCCCTGATCTGGCCTGTTGGGCCGATCTCTCCAAACAGATTAGAGTTTGTTCGATCAGAAGGTCGAGCTGGCCAGATCGGGGGGTATGTGAGGGGGTTAGGGAGGGGCAAGGAGAGAAGGAGAGGAAGGAAAAGGATGGGAGGGGAAGGGGAGCGGGGAAGAAAGATGAGGTAGGAGGGGAGGAGGAGCGGGGGCGGCTGAGGAGGGGGGAGGAGGGGAGGAGGAGGGAAGAGAAAGGGGGAGTGGGGGAGAAGGAGGAAGGTAGGAGGGAAGAAGGAGCGAGGGAGGCTGAGGAGGAGGGAGGGGAGGGGAGGGAAGGGAGAAGAGGAGGAAGAAGAAAGGGGTATTTTGGACTTTTACCAAGGGTAAAAATATCAAAAAAAATAAATAAATAATGACACACTTGTAATAATTTGTTGGGTGCCTTCCTCATTTTTTGGGTGGAAACATACGTTCCCAATTGAAATAGGCAATTCTATTGCAATTTAATAGAAAATAATAAAAATAGAGTAGGAATCAAATATAAAATGAGAGAGAGAGAGAGAGAGAGAGAGAGTCATCTCCATGTGAAGAGAGAAAGAGTGCATATCTATTTGCTATAGTTTGTTGTATGCCAATATCCCCTAGTGACGCAAAAAGAGAGATATGTCAAGGTGAAAAATGAGATATAAAGTAAAACTTAATGATGAACAAGAGGAAAAAGATAGAAGAGGAGCAGGGGTTGTGACTTTCCCACTTACCTTATCTCCATAAAATTCAAACCATATCTTTACGAGCACGAAGTGGACGGAAAATAATAAATGTAAATTCTTCGCAAATCAACTGGCAAACGTGCAAATGTGGAAATAAATTTTAAGGTACAATGTAATCGTAAAAGTTAAATTCAAATTTTGTGAAGTAATAAGTATATTCTTATATATTAATGTGCAAGGACGGACCGGGAGGATGCAGGGGACTCCTCTTGATGCACATCCACACACCACACCAAAAAAAACTTAAAGGATGTTTTTTTCTTTTTTTTGGGTGTGGGTGGGGGTTGGTATCCACCCAAATTTTAGTGTGCATTGTCTTTTTGAGGTTAGCTTTTTATATGGCTCATGCAACAATTTATTATATTCCGGCTACTTCGCTCTTATGATGATTGAATCGCACTTTATGGAAAAGGAAAATATGCACCCCCCTTCTTCCCTTCCATTTTATTCCTCTCGTTCATCCTTCGCCCCCACTATTTATTGTCATGTTCTTCTTGAATTTTTTTACCTAGCCCTAAAGAGAGATACTAGTGGCGGCGGCAGCGATGGCGTTCAAAAAACTAATATCTCATTGTATGTGCCTCCCACCCCCCAAACATCCATTTTGTGTCAAATTTCTTGATACTTTTTTTTTTTTTTGGCTTCCGTTTTTATTCAATTTAGACCTTCACTTGTGATTAAGAATGAGGATATGATGTGGTTGACATTAGTTTTTCTTTCTATTGTGATCTAGAGTTCTTTTTTTTTAGTTTGTTTCATGTGCCAACTTATGAATTTCTTTTAACTTTCATTGAAGTATAGACCAATGTGACTTTTCCCCGCTAGTACTCTACTTTTTGACTAATCTATTTTTTTTTCTCCTTATTAGCCAATTTGGAATTTTCCCTCATTATGGATCTGACTAATACACAATACAAAGATAATAACCGCAATATTTATGCTTCAAAGTTCTATTGTTTCTTCAACAATTTATCTATAATTTTGTGCTTAGGAATTTTCATTTTCTTTAGAGCTCTTGATGATCTTTAACTCCCAATTTGGATACAATTTTCATTACTTTCCCATATTGATGGTTATAACCCATACTTTTCATTTATGTGCAGTATATATTTTCTTGTTGCATTGCAAGAACTATTTTGTCTTACTATATACAACACATATTTCTAAAACCCATTTGAGGGGATTACAATTTCATTCTACATGCCAAAAATCTAGACTTCTTAACATATTTAGATGAGATTTTATGGAACTGAATATTGAATAATGCTTCATATGTTTTGCATACTTTATGGACTTCTCTTTAGCTTATTCTTCCATGAAATTTCTTCTTACAGCTCATTCAATAGTGTAGACATGGATATCAATACATGATTCTTGAATGCACCACACTTGCATAAAAATCTTTTTACATGAAACTTGTAGTTGATGCAAAGTCTGGATGTGAATACTGATCTCAAATCCTTTTAGCCATACAAACATTTCGTCTAGGACTCGAATGAATATGAATCAACCGATTTTCGACTTGGCCATTGGCAACCTAGGGAGCAGCTTTCTCCTTGTGTGTCTCTTTAGGCCTCATCCTGTTGTGGCAAAGAAAGCTCTGGTGCAGTTCCAGTTTCCAAGCGCTGCAAGCGCGATTCTCCAACTTATCATCCAAAAAGGGTACAAAAAATCATAGATAAGACCTAATTTTAATTGTCACAAGGAATCAATAAAGTTGATCATACTTGGTGATCAAGAGAAATGGAAGAATATCTTGTCTAAGACATTGTAAAACAAACAAGTAGTTCAGGGCTTACTGAATTTATATATATATGTGAGTTGATCCCCTAAGAACCATTCTTACAGATTTCTGTGAGAACTTTTATGTGGGCCATTGGATCTGAAAGAGATCTGATTTTATTTAATTTGATCTATCAGATCCGACAGCGCACATGAAAGTTCTCTCATAAATCCGTGAGAACGGTTCTTAAGGGATCAGCTTCCTATATATATAAAGTTTCCAAGAAGGCATCAAGTCTAAACTTCACATATACTTAATTCCCTTTGTTTTAAATCTCTCTCTCAAACCCCCCCACCCCCCCCCCCCCCCCCCCTCCCTCTTTCCCACACACACAGATAATGGAAAAGTGAATAAATAAATAAATAAATAAAGGCCAGACTCAATTAATTCCCTTTTGTTGGACCAAGTTTTGATTCACCATCTTAAAATTTGCAACATAACAAGAAAAAACTACCCAAAAATTCAATACAGGATCTCAGACATTTTGAGCAAAAAATTTCACTTTATTTTAAAGAAAAGTACCCTCCTCACAAGTCACAATATACAACAAATGAGGTAACAATGGTGTCTTCCTTCTTGCCATCAACTTCTGGAGCAACAATTATACAGATGAAACATCAAACCAGAAGCACAAAGAACAGATATGTTTTCCAATTCCTCTAATCACAAACAGCACAGTAGCCATGACTACTTAAACATCCACAATATAACATTTATTTCAGAAAAGAAATAAAAGAAAAAAAGAAAGAGTACAATGCATGAAACAAGCCAAAAAGCTCCCAACTAATGAGAAAGTATATCGCCTCCAAGTTACTTCATTTATATTGCAGTTTATACAAAAAAAAAAAAAAAAACTGTATCATAAAAGTGACCCTTTTAGGGTCATCACTTGGCGAGCCTATGCCGGTAGCGCCTGAAAACCGATGTCACATTATCTTTCCCTTTCGGAAACGCAATGTCGCCTGCTCCAGTGCCCGGCCGACCTTTGCGTCTCAAGGTTGAAGCTTCCGCTTCCTTGATCAGCTCAAGAACAGACCTCCTGCATGTCGGTTGCAGTGCAACAGAGTTTTCCATGCTATAATGGCACGCCTGAAGGCACTTGCAGGGAGAAAGGCTCTTTCTGGGCTTGCAGAAAGCCGGATCAAGAATTCCCTGCAATGTGTAAACCATAATAATTGTTTGTATGGCTAAAAGTATGTGAAGCAGCAGTAATGGAATCTGACTTTCATCATATGCAAAAGAAATGTAAAAAGATCCTTCTTTGCGTTAAACTGGACTATATTATTATGAAAATGCTGGTGCATTCATTCCATGTGTGCAATTTATAGAGTTATAAGAGAAACTATGAAGGCAGAAGACACAGAAGAAAAAGCTCAAGAATGTAGTAAATGAGTGGAAAGATAATAGGGGCTGGGATGACAACAGAAGATCATGATGATTATCCAAGCCTTTTCCTATCAAAATGGGGTCACTTTTGGACCATCGATTAGTCTAGCAAAAGAACCCAAGTTTTTGCAAATTGTTTGTCCGCATGATATCCACCCTCAATTAGTTAATGCCAAATTCATAGCCAAGTCCATTGTGAGAGAGATGAGACCTAAACTAAAACATTGAAGGATTGAACACTAGTTGATGGGGAGCAGTCCCTACCTTTACCACCTTGCAGTTCAAGCTCATGCGACCAAGGAGCAAACCCTTTATATCCTCCTTGATTATGAAAAAGGTATAGGCTTATGAAGGCTTGTGAAGTAAGATCAAGTGCTTCCAGTGAGGAGGTGCTTGTTGGAGTTTATTCATGGGAGGGAAAAAAATGTAGGGGACTAAAATGTTGTTTTTACCAAGTGAGATTCTTCTCCTTGTTTCATATCATACATAATTCTTACGGGGCAAAAGAAATTTATTTGCTGATATAAAAGGAGAAACTTAGTTTCTCCCTTACTTGTATAGGGCTTTTATCTGCTTTAGGCGCAAGTGCAAGGCACACCTTCTTGAATCTTGAATAGAGGCTTTGATGTACTAAAAACTATAGAGTTTCTCTTAGTTATCAAATATAATTGAGCTTTTCCTTGCTCTCAAACCCCTTGGTATACTCCATGAATCTCTCTTGATCCACTTCACCACACGGAGGCATTCTTCACATCTTTTTGCCGCGACTTCCATTGTTTACTCGCTGCAAGAGCTAAAAAACTTGAACAATTATGTCTTGGCAGCTGGACTAGATGTTTTCTTGTATTCTGGTACCACAACTGCAACAATCCATGAGCCACCAACCGCACCTTGTACCTTCAAATTGAGCCATCCAATCGAGTCTTGACTTGCCCATTTGCAATAAATGAGTTTCACATTGGCACCAATTCACAGGTTTGATTTTGCTTCAAAACTTGAACTTCTTGCATTGCCGTCCTCCGCTCATCACTTTAGTTTCTTTTAAGGAGGGTGGCTCCTTCATTCTATCCTCTTTTGCAATGATTGCATTAGCATACTAAGAGTTTAACTTTATTTGCCTTATCAATCTTCAAAGCTATATTGTTGTCTCTTCACCGATGTCTCCCATCTGGCTCCGACAATCCTCTTATGATATCTTATGATGAACACTAGTGTGTCGTGAATTTCTCTCATTTAATGACTTGGGAAAGTTGGTGATGTGAAACAGGATGCTAATAATGTCAGAAATCAGTGATAAAGCTAAACTTACGACGTCGCACGACAAACGACGATTTTTAGGTAGGAATAAACGTAAAACTAATCATATGGCAAGATGGTTTTAAACAAAAATGATTATACTCGCAATGTGGATAATGTCAACCGTCACAAACCACTTACAATACTTAGTTACGCAGAAAGAATCCTACTTGCAATATCATGGTAGCATAATACAAAGATATGTAGAATCACACACGCTCACTAATTTTTGTGGACAACAGAAAATTCAAGATAATATTCTAGAGATAAAATCAGCGGTGTAATCAACAATAAACTGATATACTGAATACACTAGTTACCTGTCGAGAAGCTTCATTCTAGGGCTCCCGAAGTTTCACTGATCTTGTTTGATCTTTGCTTTGTTGAACTGATGTCCTTCTTGTTGTTTGCAGGTTGATGGATATGAAGATGGTCCTCTTGCTGTCAAAAACAGGCGATGGAGGCACTGCTTGTCATCGGCGCTCACATGTGGAGATGGGGAAACAGATGGGTGTTCTTGTGCTTGCTTGCTGGTGGACGCTTACATCCAAGGGAGAAAGAGCAGGTGGGCTTCACCTGATGTTGCCGCAGAGGGGATGTGCGGAGGAGGGGAATATGATTGTCTTTGGGCTGTGAATGGAAGGGTAAGAGGAGGAGGCGGCAGACGTGGGGTTTCTGTTTTTTTTTTCTTTTCTTTTTTTCCGGGCCTGTTTGCAGGAACAGAGAAGAGGAAAAGGGAGATTGGATGGTGTTTTGTGTTTGGTTGTGGATGAATTAACAGAGAGAGGGAGGTGGTTGTTGGTGATTGTGATTCACGCAAGAAGTCAAGAGGAGAGGGAAGTTCTATGTTGCTGGTTGTGTAGTTGAATGGGGATTGAGTTTGTTGTAACTAAAGAATTAAATAGTTAATCTCTTGTAACTAGTTGGGATTCAAAATTTGTAAGCGAGTGGATAAAAAGATAGATGGATTGGATTTCATACGCGCACCATTCGAATTGGCATTTCACACTCCAAATTCAAAAGATTAAATTTTCATATCTGAAAATTCAACATGATAGTTTTTTTTTTAATCAAGAATGTCTCCTTATTTATTTCAATCAAAGCCAATTAAATAGGCTTACAATAACTAGAGTTTTCTCACACAACCAATGTGGTACTAAAACAATAAAAATAAACAAGATAAATAGTACTAAAAGAAAATACAGACTCCAACTGAAAATACAAACTCCAGCTAAATCCAAATAGAGGCAGCTCGACGCCTCCTGCGCTGGTACACGTGATCAAATCTCCACTTCGGGCGCGCAGATGTCATGTCCTCATCATTCTCCCCAGGTGGGAGGGAACTCGACTCCGTCGAGTCACATGTGAAGGAGCTCTCATAGTACTCTAACAGATCTGAATCAATCTGCTGTAACTCACTGCGATCCAACTACATGTCCTCAGCAGGTGACTTTCCTTTCCAACGTATCAGATACCGTCGAGTTCCACCATCTCTCGTGGAGATAATTTCATCATCTAGAATTTTATCAATATTCTCTGTTGTATTAGGATTAATATCTGGGAGTGGGGGAAATGGGGTCCCTCAGAAAATGGCTCAGGGGTAGGCTCATCAACCAATGGGTTGCTGGGTTAAATTTGGACCCTTGTATTTAACCAGATCCTCAACATTGAAAGTAGGATTAATTCTAAAATCTTTAGGAAGATCAATAACATAAGCATTGTCGTTAAGTTTTGTTAAGATTTTGAATGGTCCAGCACTGCGAGCATGTAATTTTTTAACAGTCCCTGGAGGAAACCGTTCCGGACGAATCCGGACCATCACAAGGTCACCAATATCAAAAGTTTTAATTTTCTCCAACATCAACTCGTAGCTTGTAGTCAAAGTTGCTTTGTTTAATTTTATCACTGATGATTTTATGCAACTCATGCATATGCGTGGCAAAGGAGGATGCAGACTCAGAGACTATAATGGTCAACCATGGGAATGAGATCAATGGGTTGCCTAGGCCTAAAACCATATACTATTTCATGTGGACTTTTACCTGTGGTCCTATTAACTGATGAATTATTCACAACCTCGGTTTGCCGTCGGTCTGAGGGTGAAAAGTAGTGGAGAATTTCAATTTCGTACCTAACATGTGTCAAAGGGTCTTCCAGAAATAACTAGTGAACTTAACATCTCGGTCGGACACAATGGTCTTAGGCAGACCGTGCAGTTTAACGACGCCATCGAAAAAGATTTTGGCCACTTTAGAGGCGTCAGAAGTACGGGAGCAAGGCAGGAAGTGGGCCATTTTAGAAAAACGGTCCACGACAACTAGGATTGAATCATGCTTTCTTAGAGTTTTTGGAGTCCTAACACAAAGTCCATACTAACATCCTGTCATGGGCAATTTGAGACCGGTAATGGAGTGTACAAACCAGTGTTCTATTTCTGTTGTTTTGCGAGTTGACAGGTGTGACACCTTCCAACATATTTAGCAACATCACGTTTCAACCCTGGCCAATGGAACCATACTCAACGGCTTCTATGGTCTTCTCATTTCCGAAATGCCCGGCTAGACCACCAGCATGCAATTCTCATACAAGAAGTTCTCTAAGGGAGGTTCTTGGGATGCATAACTTTCGGCCTAGAAAGAGATACCCATCATGCAAGGTATAACCATCCACTTCTTGAGTCGATCCATCTATCAATATAGCGTATATGTTGCAAAAATCGGGACACGACTCGTATTCAGCTTTTATCTTCTCAAAGTCGTTTACCACCGTGGACATCTTGGTCAAAATGAAGATACAACGGCTGAGAGCATAAGTGGCTTTGTTTTCTACTCCTGCTTTGCAGCGTAGAGTGAACGTATAGTCTTCAAGAGACTCAATCCATTGCCCACGTCGTGCGTTCAACTTCTTTTGAGAGTAGATGTACTTTAGGGCCTCATGATCAGAGAAGAGAACAAACTCATGCGGCAAAAGGTAATGTCGCCAATAGCGTAGTGCCTGAATCACCGCATAGAATTCCTTATCATAAGTGGAATATCGTTATCGGGCATCATTCAGTTTCTCACTGAAGTAAGCAACTGGAAGGCCTTCTTGAGCGAAGACTCCGCCTATTCCAATTCTTGATGCATCACACGCTACTTCGAAGACTTTAGAAAAATCAGGGAGACGCATAACAGGAGCGCTGACCATTCTCTTCTTGATCTCAACAAATGCCTTCGTGGCAGCATAAGACCAGTTGAATTCTCCCTTCTTTAAATAGTCGGTGATTAGAGCCATGACAGTGCTAAATCCTTTAATGAACCAATGATAGAAGGTAGCAAGTCCGTGAAAACTTCTTACATCACGAATCGTCTTAGGCTCGGGCCATTCCTCAATGGCTCTGATCTTCTCAGGATCCGCAAAAACTCCATCAGCAGATACTACAAATCCAAAGAATTGAACTTGTGAAGAGAAAAAGGTGCACTTCTTAGGATTAGCGTATAACTCTTCCTTCCTCAATATAGAACAAACTTGACGTAGATGGTCGAGGTGTTACGAGATTGGCTGTAGATGAGAATGTCGTCAAAGTACACTACTAAGAATTTGCCCGTAAATGGACGTAGTACTTGCGTCATTACTCGCATGAAAGTAATCGTAGCATTGGTCAATCCAAAAGGCATGACCATCCACTCATATAACTCATCCTTCATTTTGAATGCGGTCTTCCACTCATCTCCGAGACGTATGCGAATTTGGTGATAACCACTTTTGAGATCAATTTTGGAGAAAATAGTGGCACCAGACATCATATCCAACATATCGTCCAGTTTAGGAATGGGGAAACGATATATAACCGTTATATTGTTGATGGCACGGCTATCCACGCACATACGCCAAGATCCGTCTTTTTTAGGCGTTAGGAGGGCAGGCACCGCACAAGGACTCATGCTCTCTTGGATGAAACCTTTTCTCATTAATTCGTCAACTTGCCTCTGGAGTTTGACATGCTCGGTGGGGTTCATCCTATAGTGGGGCAAGTTGGGAAGACTAGCTCCTGGGACTAGATCAATAGTGTGTTGTATATCACGCATCGGTGGAAGCTTGTCCGGGAGGTCTTCAGGAAACACATCAGCGAACTCCGCAATCATTGGTGTGACTTTGGGAGGGATCACGGTGTTGGCTTTCTTAGTAATTTCCTTGATCGCAAGGACCACGAAGGGAGCTCCTTTTTTTTTACACCTTGACTGAAAGCTTTTGTCGTAATCAAGCTGGTACTGTTAGTTTTTTTCACTGTAGTAGGCTTAGATTCAGATGATTCAGCCTTAGGCTCACGAGGTAACAACTTGATCTTCTTTCCTTCGTGTTCGAATTGACACATATTCGACCGACCGTAAATGGTAACATCCTTGTCGTATAGCCATGGTCGTCCAAGGATAACGTGACCCACATCCATAGATACAACATCGCACCAAATGTTGTCCTTGTAGAGATTGAAGTCAATTGGGACAAGACATCTCTGCTTGACTTCCAGTGCTGAAGAGTTAATCCATGTTACTCTATAAGGATGTGGATGGGGTACAGCCTTCAGGCCAATTTTGGCAATTACTGTAGACGACACAGCATTAATACAACTTCCACTGTCTACAATTATCTTTCAGCTCCTACCGCCAATTTTCATAATGATGTAAAACATGGTGGTTCGTCTCCAGTCATCTTTCTCCTTGGGTTGAGATAAAGTACATCTGACGACGGATAAATGACTCAACGTCGTTGGTTGAATGCAGTTAAAAACAATGCTATCACCTGTGGTATCATCGTCTATATCAGACTCTTCTTCTTCTCCCTGAAAAATAAATTCCTCTGATTCTGATTTTGATGCTACTTCAGGTTTCCCATTCACTAAGGTAATTTTGACCGGAGTTGGGCAATTGGCAGCTACATGCCCGTATCCTTGGCACTTGTAACATTTAATTGTGGGAGTCAGCTTAGAGAACTCTCTATCAGTGCCTTTGCTTTTATTATCGATACTCTTGCCTTTAGTATCTACCTTGTGGGGAGACGTTTGACTTTGAAAGCGGTTGGAGTATGAAACCGAGTTGGGCCTAGTTGTTTGTACATAACTCTTAGAAACAGAACTAGATTTGGCCGCATCTAAATCTTGGACTAACGTGTAGGCTTTTTCGAGCTCGGTGATTTCGGAGCCAAAAGTTCGATTCTTAAGTCTTCCCTAAGTCCGGCTCTAAACCTAGACATGATTTGAGCTTGCCCTTCAGTGTTAATAGTGTTGCATCTGATGAGGAACTCATCAAACTTCTCCACATACTCCTGTGCCAATTTGTTGCTTTGAGTGTATCGATGCCACTTGTCCATAAGACGGGCACTGAACGATGGTGACACATACTTTCCTTTAAGTTCATCTTTTATTCTTCTCCAAGTATCGATGGGCTCTTGGTTACGAGCAGCACGCATGTTCACCAAGTTAGTCCAATACTGGCAAGCTTGACCGGTTAACTTCATCGCTGCAAACTTAACTTTTTTTGGCTCAGTGAGATCGTACCACATAAAGTACTTGTCAAGTTGTTGAGTCCAATCAAGAAAAAGTTGTGGATCATGACGTCCATCGAATGTTGGGACATCAATCTTGATACTCTTTAAGAACTGACTATCAGGGTCTCGCTCACCACGTCCTTGGTATGGTACCATTCGATTACGTTCTCCTTCATGTTCATTGCGATTCTCGAGACGAGTTTCAACTCTACCTAACCTATCTCCAGTCTGGGCTGCAGTTTGGGTCAGGTTGGCTAGTTGGGCTTGTATTGCAGCGATTGCATCGGCGAGTTGTTGGGGATCCATAGTTGTTATGCCTGACTCACTATACTCTCCTAGCAAATAGGGGTGTACACTACGGGTGGGCATGCACTAACAAGATCTAAATGAATGCAAGTAGACCTGATGCAATTTTTTTTAATTTATGCAAAAATAAATGATATCCATAACTATATGCTAATGCAAATTTTCCTACCTAAACTATGCTCTGATACCAAATGATGTGAAACAGAATGCTGATGATGTCAGAAATCAGTGATAAAAGCTAAACTTACGACGTCTCACGACAAGCGACGATCTTTAGGCAGGAATAAACGTAAAACTAATCATATGGCAAGATGATTTTAAACAAAAATTATTATACTCGCAATGTGGATAATATCAACCGTCACAAACCACTTACAATACTTAGTTACGCAGAATGAATCCTACTTGTAATATCAGGGTAGCATAATACAAAGATATGTAGAATCACACACGCTCACCAATCTTTGTGAACAGAAAATTCAAGATAATATTCTAGAGATAAAATCAGCGGTGTAATCAACAATAAACTGATATACTGAATACACTAGTTACCTGTCGAGAAGCTTCATTCTAGGGCTCCCGAAGTTTCACTGATCTTGTTTGATCTTTGCTTTGCTGAACTGATGTCCTTGTTGTTTGCAGGTTGATGGATATAAAGATGGTCCTCTTGCTGTCAAGTACTGGCGATGGAGGCACTGCTTGTCGTCGGCGCTCACATATGGAGATGGGGAAACAGATGGGTGTTCTTGTGCTTGCTTGCTGGTGGACGCTTACATCCAAGGGGGAGAGAGCAGGTGGGCTTCACCTGATGTTGCCGCAAAGGGGATGTGTGGAGGAGGGGAATATGATTGTCTTTAGGCTGTGAATGGGAGGGTAAGGGGAGGCGGCGGCAGACATGTGGGGTTTCTGTTTTTTTCTTTTCCTTTTTCGCGCCTGTTTGCAGGAACAGAAAAGAAGAAAAGGGAGATTGGATGGTGTTTGGTGTTTGGTTGTGGATGAATTAACAGAGAGAGGGAGGTGGTTGTTGGTGATTGTGATTCACGCAAAAAGTCAAGAGGAGAGGGAAGTTCTATGTTGCCGGTTGTGTAGTTGAATGGGGATTGAGTTTATTGTAACAAAAGAATTAAATAGTTAATCTCTTGTAACTAGTTGGGATTCGAAATTTGTAAGCAAGTGGATAAAAAGATAGATGGATTGGATTTCACACCCGCACCATTCGAATTGGAATTTCACACTCCAAATTCTAAAAATTAAATTTTCATATCTGAAAATTCAACATGATAGTTTTTTTATCAAGAATGTCTCCTTATTTATTTCAATCAAAGCCAATTAAATAGGCTTACAATAACTGAAGTTTTCCCACACAACCAATGTGGTACTAAAACACTGAAAATAAACAAGATAAATAATACTAAAAGAAAATACAGGCTCCAACTGAAAATAGAGACTCCAGCTAAATCCAAATAGAAGCAGCTCGACGCCTCCTGCGCTGATACACGTGATCAAATCTCCTCTTCGGGTGCGTTGATGCCATGTCCTCATCAGTTGGACCCTAATAATTCTTGATATTATAACCCTTAATCTTCTTTTAGCTCCCATAGCTTCTCTTGTATCTTAGTTTTCATTTCTGTAGAATCTAGTAACATAACTCTTTAGAATGACCACCTAAGAGATGCTACATCAAACACAACATTTCTTAAAATGTAAACCATTGATAGTAGGATCACACGTCTCCATTCTTTTCCTTTGTTGTCGTACCCCATGAAAATGCAACAGATAGCTTTCTTCTCAGACTCGTGGATAATGACATCAGTTATTATCGAGGAGCTAGAATCATGCATCATTTGTTCGGGAAAAGAATGCTGTGAATACATCCACTGCAACTTTTGTTGTCCCGGCATCTCTAATGTCCTCGAGAAGTTCTTCATCTATTATCTTCCACTTGCTCCATGCATCAGCTACTACTGGGTGTTGCGTGGTCTTGCCACCTCCGACAACCTACCATAGTTCTTTTGTCCTTATAAGTAGGATTCATGTTGTTCCCGTTTAGCTTCTTAATTGAGCAGGTCTGTTGCGCCAAATCTGTCATGATGTCTTTGCATGCTTCCTAGAATTTTCCACAGGCATAATTGCTGGCAAACCAGTTGCAGCCCCCCACTATGAATGAACTTAGCCCTCCACAAAGAACTCTAGAAAAGTATTGGTGAGGTCAGGTTGGTCTGTGGCTACCTCCCCTCGTACCAATTGTAAAAACTTGAGTGGACATGAGAAGGCTTCGATGCACTAAAAGACAAGTACTTTTATTATGATAAAAAACTTTATAACAGTACTCCCCCCCCCCCCCCGATCTCACCTCACATCGCTCTTAGAACCCATAGAAGCACTCACAATATTATAGACTTAATCTTCCAAAACCTCATAGTACACTCCACCATTGTGGTAAATAGTGTACTATCTTCCATGTTTGCCCCAATCGATATATCATATGATCAATTAACCCATATGCAAATAGTTCAGTAATTTAGTACAGAACTCTCACTCTGTGGGTGTGTGCGTGAATGAAAAAGAATATGTACAAATTTAAAGCATTGTTGACGGAGGCAGTGACGATATAGCCAGGACTTGGAAGATCAATCCGTGTAGGAGTGTCTAAGTTGGATCGGATTATGATTAGGATTAATATTTTTTATTAGTTATTTTAGTAGCCTTTTATTTTTTTTCTATTAGTCTTTTCTATTAGTTTTTATTAGTTTTTCTTTATTTAAGGAACGAGTAATGCACGTGGCATTTATCTATATATAGTTTGTAGAATTTATTTTGAAGTCAATGAATGAATAAGTGAGTGACTTACTAAGAAATTGAAACCCTAGTTGGGGTTCTTTTTGTTAGGGTAATGGCAGAAACTGAGATCAATAAACAAACACAATACATATTTTAACAAGGTTCAAAGTAAGTCCTACGTCCTCGGGCAGCACCAGATAGTTTCACTATTTTTGAAGAGAAAGTGATGTGAAACAGTATGCGGTTGATGTCAGAAATCAGTGATAAAGCTAAACTTACGACGTCTCACTACAAATGACGATCTTTAGGTAGGAATAAACGTAAAACTAATTATATGGCAAGACGGGTTTTGACAAAATATAATACTCGCAATGCGGATAACTCTAACCGTCACAAACCACTTACAATACTTAGTCACACAGAAAGAATCTTACCTGCAATATCAGGGTAGTATAATACAAACATGTTTGGCAACGTCACGTTTCAACGTCATGTTTGGCCGGTGTTCTGTTTCTGTTACTTTGCGAGTTGACAGGTGTGACACTTTCCAACATGTTTGGCAACGTCACGTTTCAACCCTGGCCAATAGAACCTCAACGGCTTCTATGGTCTTCTCGTTCCCGAAATGCCCGGCTAGACCGCCAGCATGCAATTCCCACACAAGAAATTCTCTAAGGGAGGTTCTTGGGAAGCATAACTTTTGGCCTAGAAAGGGATACACATCATGCAGGGTATAACCATCCACTTCTTGGGTCGATCCATCTATCAATATGGTGTATATGTCACAAAAATCAGGACACGTCTCGTATTCAGCTTTTTATCTTCTCAAAGCCGTTTACTACCGTGGACATCTTGGTCAAAATGAAAATACGGCGGCCGAGAGCATCAGCGGCTTTGTTTTCTACTCCCGCTTTGTGGCGTAGAGTGAACGTATAGTCTTGAAGGAACTAAATCCATCACCCATGTCGCGCGTTCAGCTTCTTCTGAGAGTAGATGTACTTTAGGGCCTCATGATCAAAGAAGAGAACGAACTCATGCGGCAAAAGATAATGTCGCCAATAGCGAACTGCCTGAATCACCGCATAGAATTCCTTATCATAAGTGGAATATCGTTGTCGGGCATCCCTCAGTTTCTCACTGAAGTAAGCAAATGGATGACTTTCTTGAGCAGGACTCCGCCTATTCCAATTCCTAATGTGTCACATGCTACTTCAAAGACTTTAAAAAAATCAGGGAGACGCATAACATGAGCGCTGACCATTCTCTTCTTGATCTCAACAAATGCCTTCGTGGCAGCATGAGACCAGTTGAATTCTCCCTTCTTCAAACAATCGGTGATTAGAGCCATGACAGTGCTAACTCTTTTAATGAACTGACGATAGAAGATAGCAAGTCCGTAAAAACTTCTTACATCACGAATCGTCTTAGGGTCGAGCCATTCCTCAATGGCTCTGATCTTCTCAGGATTTGCAGAAACTCCATCAGCAGATACTACAAATCCGAGAAATTGAACTTGTGAAGAAAAAAGGTGCACTTCTTAGGATTAGCGTACAATGTACGCTCTTCCTTCCTCAATACTAGACAAACTTGACATAGACAGTCGAGGTGTTGCTCACGAGATTGGCTGTAGATGAGGATGTCGTCAAAGTACACTATTAAGAATTTGCCCATAAATGGACGTATTACTTGCGTCATTACTCTCATGAAAGTACTCGGAGCATTGGTCAATCCAAAAGGCATAACCATCCACTCATATAACTCATCCTTTGTTTTGAAAGCGGTCTTCCATTCATCTTCAGGACGGATGCGAATTTGGTGATAACCACTCTTGAGATCAATCTTGGAGAAAATAGTGGCACTAGACATCATATCCAACATATCGTTCAGTATAGGAATGGGAAACGGTATTTAACCATTATCTTGTTGATGGCACGACTATCCACGCACATACGCCAAGATCCGTCTTTTTTAGGCGTCAGTAGGGCGGGAACCGCGCAAGGACTCATGCTCTCTTGGATGAAGCCCTTTCTCATCAATTCGTCAACTTGCCTCTTGAGTTCGACATGCTCGGTGTGATTCATCCTATAGTGGGGCAAGGTGGGAAGACTAGCTTCTGAGACTAGATCATTAACGTGTTGTATGTCACGCATCGGTGGAAGCTTCTCCGGGAGGTCTTCAGGAAACACATCAGCAAACTCCGCAATCATTGGTGTAACTTCGGGAGGGATCACGGTGTTGGATTCCTTAGTAATTTTCTTGGTAGCGAGGATCACGAAGGGAGCTCCTTTTTCTACATCTTGACTGAAAGCTTTTGCAGTAATCAAGCTGATACTTTTAGTTTTCTTCACTGTAGTAGACTCCAGTTCAAATGGTTCAGCCTTAGGCTCACGAGGTAATAACTTAATTTTCTTTCCTTCGTGTTCGAATTGACACATGTTCGACCGACCGTAGATGGTAACATCCTTGTCGTATAGCCATGGTCGTCCAAGGATAATATGACCCACATCCATAGATACAACATCACACCAAATTGTCCTTGTAGAAACCAAAGTCTATTGGGACAAGACATCTTTGCTTGACTTCCAGTGCTGAAGAGTTAATCCATGTTATTCTATAGGGATGCGGATGGGGTTCAGCCTTCAGGCCAATTTTAGCAATTACTATAGATGACACAGCATTAATACAAGTTCCACTGTCAACAATTATCTTGCAGCTTCTACCACCAATTTTCATAATGATGTGAAACATGGTGGTTCGTCTCCAGCCATCTTTCTCCTTGGGTTGAGATAAAGCACATCTAACGACGGATAAATGAATTGATGTCGTTGGTTGAATGCAGTTAAGACCATTGCTATCGCTATGGTATCATCGTCTATATAAGACTCTTCTTCTCCCCAGAAAATAAATTCTTCTGATTATATGAAACAGTGTGCGGGTGATGTCAGAAATCAGTGATAAAGCTAAACTAATGACGTCTCACTACAAATGACGATCTTTAGGTAGGAATAAACGTAAAACTAATTATATGGCAAGATGAGTTTTGACAAAATATAATACTCGCAATGCGGATAACTTCAACCGTCACAAATCACTTACAATATTTAGTTACACAGAAAGAATCATACTTGCAATATCATGGTAACATAATACAAAGATATGCAGGATCACACATGCTCACTATTATATGTGAACAGAGAAATTATGATAAAATATTAGAGATAAAATTAAATAGTGTAATCCGACAAATATATTGATTTTGCTAAAAATAAAAATTACCTGCCGAGCAGCTTCGTTCACGGGCCTCCCTTATTGTTATGATTTTCTTTAACTCCTGCTCTGATTTGTTGGAAGTGAAACTGAAATCGTTGCCCGTTGTTGTTGCAGATAATGGTTACTAAATCAGGCAACCGGAAGCATCTCAATGACAAACGACGAAGACGAGAACTAAGTTGTTGTTGATGAATTCCCTTCGATCTGATTGTTGACTTGATGTTCTTCTTTGTTGCTTGCCGGATGATGGAGGTAAGGGAGGGAGGTAATCCCCTTGCTCGGAATTTTCAGAGGGAACCCGAGAAGAAGACCATTGCGGCGACCTTTGGTGGATGACGTCCTTGGCCGAGCGATGGGGAGTTGCTGGCGCATACAGGAGAGAGTGGGCTCTGTGGGAAGTTAGAGATTTTGATTGGTTTTCTTCTTTACGTGTTGTCGCTGGTTGCATCACAGGGCAAGGAGGAAGGGCTCTTTGTTTTTTTTTTTTTTTTTTTTGGTTTGTTTGCAGGTAGGACCTTGACGTGGAGAAGATGGGATTTAGAACTAATAATGTTTGGAAGTGGATAAGTGGGTTTGCTTTGGCTGAAGCTTTGGATGAGGGATTCGGATGGTTATTTTTTTTTGTAATTGGATTGGAAAATTGTACTATGGGGATTTGTAATTGGAGATAAAGAGATAAAAGATAAGAGATAACTAGGATTTAGCTTCGCACATAAATCTTATCTGAAATGAGTTTCACACTCTAATTTCATAATTAATTTTCAAAGAGAAAATCTAACAATTCATTAATCAAGAGTGCATTATCTATTTGTTTCAATCAAAGCCAATTAAATAGGCTTACAATAATTGAAGTTTTCTCACACAACCGATGTGGTACTAAAACACTGAAAATAAAAAGATAAATAATACTAAAAGAAGATACAAACTCCAACTGAAAGTACAGACGCCAGCTAAATCCAAATAGAAGCAGCTCGACGCCTCCTACGCTGATACACGTGATCGAATCTCCTCTTCGGGCACGCTGATGTCATGTCCTCATCAAAAAGAATAACAAAATACAGAAGAGATCAGCAAATTTCAATACACTCTCACAGATGATAGAACTCTCAGTTCAAAGATTAATCCTAATGGCTGGAAACAAACCCTATAAAACTTAGAGTTGTTTCCCAATACAGAATCCCCAGAATACCCTTAATAAGTACAAGTACAAAAATAGAACTGAATCAGCACAAAAAAACAATATATTTTATTTTATATATATAGAAACACCATCAACAACCAATGAACTATCGACAAATAACTACAATTGACGCAGAAACAAAGCTCAATACTTTCACAATTAAAGTATTGATTGCATTGGAGATTCTGGTAGGGAGTGGTTTAAGAATCAAATTTGGTATCCTTAGATTATTGAGGAGAAATGCTAAAAAATTCTTAAGGCACGAAAGGGAAGAATATAAATTGAAACATAGAAAGTATCAACAATTTCAACATGAAATAAACATGAATCGAATTAAACATGAATCCAAATTGTTCTCTGAACTATCAAATTCTCAAAGTTTTATCCAACTTATGTTGCACGGACATGGCCAATCCGACACGGACACGACATGTAGATACATGACAAATTCTTAAAATACACACGATATGTGCGTCCGACACGCATATCGGACACGTTTCGGACACAACACGGCTTCATGATAAGAGTGTTCATGCTACGTAATACAACCCACTAGAAAATATTAAACCCAATCTGGCCAAACCCAAACTGAACCCATATACCTGGTCAAAGACTTTCCAGACAATACCCTCAAATGAAATTGTGTATTAGGATCATATGTATTGCACTGTAACCAAATACACCATGCTGTGAACGAGCAGAGACAAACATGTATGCACACATAAACACAGAGACTTGCACATACATAGAGATCGTTACAAAATAAAGTAAACCGATATTTTGAGATTTTTACCTGAAGACGGTTAAGGACGTATGTATATTTTCCCAAATCTCTGGTCTACTCTCCACTAGTAACAACTCCAATATTCGGCGAACACACCAGACAGCGAAGCTCACAACTAGGCTAGCCTGCCAAACGCAGCCTTTACTGCAATATGATATGTTGGGAACAAAAATGATCAAGTCATCATGCGCCTCAGTGGATCCATCCTCATGTAGAAGCCTCTCTGTCATAGCCAAGTAGTCTATCAGCTCCTCATCAGGTCCACCATTCTGACTAAATAACCAACCCGACTTATCCAATCTCAAGAGCTTCCTAATGCAAAATCTAAGAGACTGAAGAACCAGACGTTCTGACTCTCCATAGGTAAGGAATTTTTTGGGAGCTCCAGATATACTGTGTATAACCTTGCCTCCCCATGTCAAAGTTCCATGTGGATTGTAGATACTCTTATCTTCACCAATAAAATTTACAGATGGAACAAAATGATTTTTGGTCCAGAATGTTTCGTAGCGCAAAATGAAATGGATACGTTTGGAGATGTCTTCATAGTGCTTGGATTTGGAATCATCTGTAAATGCCGCAGGAACTACCTCAGTTTTGGAGTCAAGATACTGTGCCTCTAAAGAGTTGGAAATTTTGCTTGGTGCCTCAGCGCCATGCTGGTTAGGCTGCCGATCTCTATACTGGACCACTGGTGACCAAGATGGAGGGCTAACAGGAGCATTGGATGATTGGGAACTTGGAACAGTCAGCATAATGGGAGAACTGTTATAGCTACTAGATATTATTGGAAGTGGTGGATCTGTTTCTGCCTCTTGTCCCTTTGGAGATGATGTTTTTCTTGCAGTTTCCAATTCTGTAGATGTAGGAAGTGGTTCATAATACAAACCTAACAAGATAGCTGCCCTTAAGCTCTTCGCTTCCTTGGTGAGCTTGCCATGATAGTCAAACAGAAGTCCCCAGAACTCATCCAGGATAGCAGCTAGTTGCCGCTTACCTCCACGACTCATTCCAGAGGCTGCCTCCTTTCCAATGACAACACTCGCACTCTTGTCAGTCATTATGGACTCCTTAGATCCATAGACGTTAGAATCTGAATTACAAGAGGACTCTAGAAGCTCAGAAGAACTACTTGGCTGATCTCCCTCAGTGGTAACACCTCTTTTGAGCATCATATTTCCTTCATTAGATTCTAGGAAACCGCTCTGTTGTAGAGGATTCAGAATGTCTGACCCCCCGGAGCAAACCTCGTCCACAAGAGATTTCATCCCATAAGAGGTACAGGCTGTTGCTGGATTGGGGACAAGACCAGATTTATGACTACCCTCTCCAGAATTGACATTCGTCCCAGGATCCCCAACAAAGGATTCGGATTCAATAAAGGAACAATAACGTTGACAATCTAAAGTGCCCTTGTGGATTGTTTTGGCAATAGAATCCTGGTATATATTGTCAGATACCTCAACCGAATCATTTTCTTCTCTAGATTCTGATTGCTTGGTTTTCTCCTTTTGCAGCTCCCTTGTGCATGTTCTCATATGTGGTTCATTGACTGAAGATCTTAATGGTGTAAAAAAAAGAGAGAGCGTGAAAAAAAGGGAAGCCAGCGCAAGGAGAATAAGGAATGTGAATTCATCTCTCATGCATTCCGGCAGATCAACTGACCAACCCTTTTTCCCAAATAACAGCTCTATAATGAAAACACTATTCACCACGAGCATCCCGGTGAATGAAATCATACAAAGGAATTTCAGAAGACAAGACTTTGAAAGCACCCATTATTAATCGGGATGTCGATAGCTGGAAGAGGGGAATCACAGAAGGTGGCAGGAGGATAGCTGTGATAATTTGACAGAAAAGAAGCAACTGATAGAGTCCCTCGGATCCTGCCCCTAGGGTGCAGTATAGCAAGGACAACAGCAAAACTTTGACAATGGTAATATAAACCCAAATAGGAAAGTTGACAAGGAAGAAGTCACGAGAAATCACCTGCCTAATTCAGCAATGGTCTATGGCTGATAATAGACTTGACAAGAGAAAACATAGACAAAATGGGAATGTTGCTGCTGGATTCCTAAAATCTGCAAGAAGAGAAAATTGTTAAGCTTGCAAATCATTTATCAGAATAAGGTAATAAGAATCCAGTAACTTGTTCTGCATAGATGGAAATGAGAAATATAAATTGGTGATGCTGCTAATGAGATACCCTCATATCCATATAAGATGCACTTCATAAACCTTCCAAAATTTGAAAAGCAGTTTGATGGCTTAAACTTATTGTTACAAAATTTATAAATTATAATCAACCTAACATCAATCCACTTGTTCCATCTAATCCTGGATTTCTTAGATTTATTAAATAATGAATGGTGTTGGCAACTTGGCATAGGCTAAAAATTAAATATAATAATATTATTATTTCTTATACAATCTTTTAAAAAATAGAATTGATCTAGATTAGGAATAACATCTATTTAGTTTTAGTTAAAACACCTTATAACTCATGTAGTATATCATATCTAGGGCGTGTTTGTTTTAGCCGCAAAACAAATTCGCAAAACGCAAGTCGTAAAACTTCTTTTCCATTTTTCGTTGTTTGTTTTACATGAAAATAAGTTGCATAAATGCAACTCTTTTTTTCATTTACAGTTGCTACAGTTAAATTTGTGGTCATGTAAATATCACTTTACACTCAATTTTCTCACTTGCATTGCTACAGTTAATTTTGTGGTCATGTACTTCTCACTTGTAGTACCCTTATAATTCAAACGTTACTTGATAATCAATATATAATTTAATATTATTAAATATTTAATATTTTAAATATGGTTCAATTTCTTATTTAATTATTTAATTATTTTATATTTTTAATCTTTAATTTTTTTATTGTTTTTAATATTGTTTTAATATTTATATTTTACTATTTTTAAATTTAATATTTTTATTTAATAATTTTATTTAATACTTATTATATTTTAATACTTATTCCTTTTTTATATTTATTTAGAGTTAATATTTTATTATATAACAATATTATACTTTAATATACAATTATTATATATTTTATTATTATTTTTTTTAATATAAAAAATTACTTTATAAATCATAATATATTTTATTTTTTATTAATATTTTATTATGTTAATATTGTAATAATAATTCAGTATAATAATACTATAATGATTTTATTATTAAATTATAATTATATTTTACTTTGTTAATTTTATTTTCTATAATATTATAATAAAATTTATATTATATAATTTTCAAGTATTTTAATATTATATATTATAACTATAGTTTATTATTTTGTAAGATTTTTTAATATTATAATACAATTTATATTTATAATAATTTTCAAGTATTTTTAATATATAATATTTATAACTATATTTTAAATTATTTTGTAAGATTTTTTATATTTTATATTTTATTAGTATTCTTAAAATTTTATTAATGTTCTTTAGATTTTTTTAAATTTTTATATTTATTTATTATTTAATATTTAGTAATATTTTACTATTTATACTATATTTTATTAATATTATTGTTATAAATATATTAAGATTATTATTTTTATCTCCAATTTATTATATAATTTATTTGCAATAGTAGATTTAATTTAATAGTATTATAAATATTTAAATCACTGCTACAGTTAATTTGTGGTCAACTTTTCCTTACACTTTTACATTACCAACCAAATACCATAAACACATATACTTTACCATTTACACTTTCACTTTTATCACCAAACACGTAAAACACAATATACTTTTCCATTTACACTTCACTTTATCAACCAAACCGTAAAACACAATATTTTTCTCTGCTACAGTTCACTTTTTCCATTCTCATTTTACGACTTACGACTTGCGACATTTTGCAACGAAACAAACAGGCCCCTAGAAAAACAGGAAAATACTCATGATTATTAGTTGCAAACCAATTAATATTCATACAGCCACATATCATTCAAATACAATTTCTAACTAGGGATACGAATGACAAACTCTACATTAAAAACCAAAAGTAATAAATATTAGATGCATTCAGTTAATATCCTTTTACTTGAGATTGATCCTTTGAACTTTAGAAGTAAACTATGGTGCTCATATTAGGCTGTTAAATACAAAAACCTCAACTCTCACTTTAACTCCAGAGTTTTGGTATAGTGACAGGACTTTGATACGACATCAAAGCAACCCAAGTTCAATTCCCACAGGCGCGCTTTTAAAAAATGGGTTTAAAAGAAAAAAAATATTGATGGACAAAAGCCCAAATTTCGGCTCACTAAAGGGCATTCGACTTGCAGGGGCATGTTAAAATATAAATATCTCAATTTACCTTACTTTCGAGTTATGGTGTACTGACAGAAATTTAATAAACAATCTGCCGAGATAAAGTCTCTCTTATTTTTACAACTAAGTGTTACCTTGTTTAAGGAAAATCTGATACAAGTTACAATTAAAGAGAAAAATGTGATTTAATTTTTAACTAACATAATCATAAATATTTGAGAAAGAAACCTACTAACGCTAAGAATGTGAGATAGTGTGCGTGTGTGTCGCTAGTGTCCCTTATCCATATGAATGCTACAGAGACAACAATCTTAAAAGTACAATTATCAACATGGACATTTAATATTATCCAACACAACATGGAGAAGCCAATTTTGGTAGAAAGAAGTCTACGGGGGCTTTAGGGTTTGTGGTAGGGATTTTGTAGAATTGGGGAAGGACGAAGAGGAAAGAAAGATATGATCGCGGATCGTACCCGGATCTTGGCTTCACCGCAATGATTCAATCCATGAAGATCAAAATCAATACCCAAAACAAATAGCTTTATTTTTTATCAAATCAATAGATTTGTGTCATTTTGTCGAGCCCGAATCCTTCCCACTCAAATACCAACATCCGACTTTTAAATACAAGATCCACTCTGTTGAAGTTAATCTATATTATATAAAGTAACTAAAAATCAAAAATCAAGTGTTTTGAATACTTTTTGCCCATCCATCAAGCGGCACAAAATTAATGGCCGAAGTAGTGAGTTAATTAGATCTATCTTTAGACATATAAATTCTCGATCCGCCATTTGATCAAGATCTAACATTTAAAAACCCCTACAAACTAATTTTTATTAGGTTTCAAATGTTCTACACCGTTAACTAAATAACTCACTATTTAAGCCGTCTGTTTTTCTCCTACTTAATGCATGGACAAAAAGAATTTAAAATACTTAATTTTTGGTTTATAGATACTTAAAATAATATATATCAACTTTAACGGAATAGATCTTATATTCGGATAATGTATGGTTGTATTTGAGTGGGAAGGATTCGGGCTCGTATTCTTCCGAAACTACCAAGTCTTTTTTTATATCTATATGTATATATATACATGTATGTATGTATGTGTGTGTATATATATATATGGCGAAAGTATATAGACATACGAGACTAATTGTATATCAAACACCTAGTAGAAATGAACATTAGTTAGAGAATGAAGGTGCATCTAGCTGCTTGAGACAGACTGAGTTCAGATAACAAAAGTACCCTTTTCTTGATTTCATTCGCCACTCAAGTGAATTGAGTCGCTAACAACCCATGACCAGAGCCTCTCTACTTATCAGGGTTGAGATGGAAGTCACTTTAGATCCAGTAGGATTAGTTTTGTTTTGTTGTGCTTGATTGCATTAAGGAAGTTGATGAGAGAATGGAAAGGTTTTGTGGCAGTATCAAAGTCATGACAACACTAGCATTATATAAATGTCCTATATTGACATTCGAACCCCTTGAGAAAGGAGGGAATGACACATGGCTAGCCTAAATGCTACTGCTTCACGGCACGTTCGCCGCCTTAATGCTCGTTCACCCACCTCCTTGGTTGGCATTAACGGCGAAAAGGGTCGAGATCTGACCCTCACCCTCTACTTCTCCTGATCTCCTGCTTCCTTCAACGGTTTTGTTTTTGGGTTTCTCCGATCTTCCTCGATGTCCTCCTTGTCGTCCTCTTCTCACCTTCTGCAGCTCCGGTGATGGTGGTGTTGGTGGCTACCCTGATTGCCAATCTCTCATCTCTTTTTTGCTCTACGTTAAGGTTACCGCTCTCTCACTATAACTCGCAGATTTTTTTTTTCAAAAGCTAATTCAAGACAGTGTGATGTGAAACGTGTATGCGTGTAAATCAGAGATCAGTGGTAAAGCAAAACTACGCTACGTTCCACCAACAAAATGACCTTGGATAAGCAAATAGTTAAACTAATATGCAAACTGATGAATTTAACAAAATATTCAAGTGCAGCGTAACCATTCTCAATCTAAAATTTACTGATGCAATTACCAGTTATGATGACAGAAGCTTGTACAATCAATATTATGATCAACAAACACAGGATAAAGAATTCTTACATCTTGCTATTTGGTGGCAGCAGATTAAATTGATAAAATAACTGAGGCAAATATCAACTCAATATTAAATAGACCGTGTTAAAGAAAATTACCTCCTGAGGATCACAAAGGCCTCAGCGATTTGAAGTGTATGATAGTGTGTAGCTCTCGTCACTATCGCAACGCCTCAAAAATCGTCCCAATCGGACCTAAGATCATCAGTTATCACCTGAAAACGCAGTGATGTGCTAGCGGATCCTTACTGTGCTTTTTGGATCCACGACTGTAGCTTGGCAGGTTCAGGTTAGAGCACTGTAGCAAGCGGTTTACTACTTAAACCGAAATCTTTTTCTCCTTCCTTGAATGCATTGTGGATGCGGGTTTGGATCAGTTAGTTTTTATATCCGATGTGAATTTAATGCTTCTTCCTGTAGGCACAGCTCGACGCTTCTGTAGACGAAACAGAGAGGTCTTGATTAACAGTGACTTGGCTCGAGCAGGATGGTCGGGATCTACGGGGAGAGAAGAGAGGGGCAAACGTCGATGGTGGTCGTGGAGGTGTCGTGGATGCTCGGGCGTCGCACGAAGTGATAGAGAGAAGGACAAGGTCGGGCCTGGCGCTGTTGGATGAGAGGGAGCAGAAGGTGGAGAGGCGGACGTGGATCTTTTGTGTTCTCTCGGTCGAGCGCGAAAGAGAGACGGGGAGGTCTGTCGGGTCTTTGGTAGAAGAGGAGAGAGGAGAGAGAAGGGAGCATTGTTGAGTTCAAGAGAGATGAGAAAACGAGAGAGAAGATGAATAGGGAGGGGCGGCGACTGAGAAACATAAAGGAGGGAGAAAGTTGATTACGGTTGGGTTTAGAAAATTATTAGGAAAATTTCCTAAACAAATTGAGATTGACTGGGAGAGGAAATTTTCCCAGTCAATCTCCCGTCCGACATGGCATGCCAATAAAAACTGAGGCCCTAGATTATCGAAAGGATCTTCCCCCTTGTCCAAGAGAGGAGAGAGTCGTGTTGAATAAATGAGCACTATAGGAGTGGCAGCTCGGCACTCAGTTACCATAAATAAAAATGCAGGGCTTAGGCCAATACAAAAAAAGGAAGAAGAAGATAGAAGAAGAACCCAAGAGGGAAAACTGACCCATCAAAGGTCCCTTTCCTTCTCTCAGTAATTTTTTATTAATATTTTTTATGATTGATGGAAGCTATTTTTGCATTCCCACGATGATGGGATTTTGTTCGTTTGTCGATTCATGTGGTTGGCTTTTTTTTCTTTTCTTTTAATGTTTGAAAATCGGAGTTTTTTAAATTGGTCGAGATGGTTTTTTGAATTATTCACTCTTTGTTTGTTCCAAAGGTTTGAGACACAAATAAGGTAATATTTTCAGTTAAAGGCATTAAGAAATCAAATATATGTTTATAGCTAACAGAAACACTCCATTGAGCTATGTTTCCTTGAGCATTCCAAAACTATTTGCAAGGAATTCCTAATTTTGATCTCTTCAACGATTTTCCTCAATTTATGTTCAGTCAAATTACTAGGATTGTTCTCTACCAATACCTTGCTACCCTTCTCCTATACAAATGGAAGATTTGGGTCCAAGAAATCAAGCAATGTGCTAGGGGCCCAAACCTTCTCTCAGTTTTAGTTTGCTTCATTCTCGTGACTGCCTCCTCCTTCGTCCTTTCCCCCTCTCCTCCCTCATAACTTTTTTGCCTCATCTCTCTATTCAACCATGATCCTTCACTCCAATCTCTCCTCTCGTCGCATTCACCCTCCTCCATCACCTCCTGTTCACTTCAAAAGCTCTTTGTCGAGACCTGGAACAAGTACTCCCCTGGTAGTACATGTTGATAATTCAACACATTTATGTATGGTTGGGCGAATGGTGAATGGTTATGGTAATTCCCTCTTGCTCAACACCACACCCCCACCCACGACCATCACCACACACACACAAACACTCCAACACCACAGAAAAAGAGAAAGGTAATTATATAGAAAAACATCTATTATCATATCTATATTTTCTTCCATTTGGTACTTGAACCTGATTTAAACATTAACTTTCTTCTCTGTCACTAATCATTTGACCTCATTGCAACAAATCCTAGCTTTGCTGTTGATTTGAACATAGGCTTACATCAGTTATCTAGCACTGTAGGCTTATATCAAGGATTATGTGCTGGATTTCAGAAAGAAACAAGTGTTTATAATTATTTGTGTGTAAGGATATCATGATGAATTAGTAACTAGTTTGAGAACAATTAGAGACAAATCCATTCTCTATAACCATAGGCTTATTTTCAGGATTTATATTGACTATTATTCTTTTGCATCCGTTATTATGTATGGATGGGCTTGCTAGGCATATTTAGAATGTTTTGTGGTGCGTTTTATTTTGTTGATATTATTTTTATTTTGTTGATGATATTATATAGCTCATGAAACTAGAAGGTTACACCACCTACATGTATTAAGCTGTTATTTAGGTAGAAAGAATCTAATTTTAGTAAAATGATGTGGACATCGAGTCACGACCTTAGTGCAATATCATCGTTAGAGAAGACATTACATCCATATGGCCTAATTGATTGATTTGGGAATCGATGAAATTTATTTTAGTTGAGTCAATTTTCTTTCTTTTATTTAGTAGTTGTTTTCTTTTATTTTTCTTTTGAAGTTTAGTACCACATTGGTTGTAAACTAAAAGTTAGACCTTTGTAAATCCTATTTAAAGGCTCTTTGTTGATTAATAAACAATGTTGAATTATTAAAAAAAATCATCTTTCTGACTGATCTTGATTATCTCCCAAATTCTCTCTCTTGAGTGTGAAATCTTAGAGAAACCCTAGTTTAGGAGTGTGAAATCCTAGCTAGCCCTAATTAGAAATGTGAAACTCTAGTTAGTTTTATTATCCTCTTTCTCCGCTTCTAAAACCCTAATCCCTCTTCAAACCTAACTCTAATCTCTCTTTCCCGAAAAATCCCTAAAAATCTCAAAAAAAAACTTATTGTTCATAAAAATCCCATGAAATTCACCCAAAATTGGAAAAATGTCTTGTTCATCGTCTTCTTCGCTCCCTCTCTTCCACCCAAATTCCCAAACCCTAACCCTCGTTCTGCACTCCCGACCTCTTCTCCTCTCCTCCCCATCACCAGCAATCTGCCACTGCCCCAACTCCCGGCACCCGCAATCATTGCCGGTTGTTTTCGCTCCTCTCCTCTTAAATGTGAACCCATCGCCTCTTCCCTCTGCCCTCGACCAAGCCAAAAACCGCGCACATCTCTGCGACATCGACAACCTCATCGTGACCCGCAATCACACGCCAGCCCTCGTTGACTTCAACTTCGTCTTCAACCTCTCGATAGCACTGCTACTTTCACCTCCTCTGCAACTCCCTCTCCTCTCTCGCCGCTCTTGCAGCAACTTTGTTGCCATCCCTCCACCTCCGTCAATGTCGCGTCGCCGTCATCACCTGCCGCCGAGCTCTCCTCCGACTTCCAGGCTCAACGTCGACCAGAAAGCCGTCATTAAGCTTCACAGAAAGTTCTGAATTAAGGTTGCACCAGACCCGGATCCAAGGCAGAACCTGGTCCGCATACAAGGCAAATGTGTATTTCAAGCTTAAACACAAAATAGGTTAATACAGGGTAATATTAACAGTGCAGGGGACTTGCCAATTAATTCCCTCAAAAACTTTAAATAATTAATAACCATAATATTCAATCAAAATAGACTTCCAATACATCTTATTCAATGCATTAGACTTGATTTACACTAACCCCACCTTAATCCGAGCCTACCAATTTAACTGGACCGGAAAAAATGTCTATACAGTTAGACCTACTAGTTTCTATGCTAGATTAACAAACTCAGTTAGTGCACTTCTTTCAAGCATACCAAATTAACAAACTCCCAATACACTAATTCTTGCAGTTCAAAACCACACACTTCTTCCTAGTTTCCCCAAACAACACTGTAATTGTTCAACTATACCTCACCAAATTACATAACAATAATCTAAATTTCAACCAACAAATTGAAAAAAAAAAAAAAAAAAGAGGAAAGCATGAACTGTGTGAGAAAAAATGCTAAAAGAAATATTATAAGCTCACCAGACATAATGTTGAACTTCGACCGCGAGATAAGAGGCTGGGGCGGCGACTGGGATGGCGAGGGCGGTGGCGAGATCTGAGGCTTGGGCGAGAGGCTTGGGCAGAGGCTGGGGCTGCGGCGAGATCGATCTAGAAAGAGAGAGGCTGGGCCGAGGGCGGCTGGGGCGAAATCGATCGAGAGAGAGGAACTGGGGTGAGGGCTGTGGCGGCGAGATCGAGAGAGGGGGGAGGGGGCTGGGGCGAGGGCTGCGGTGAGAGAGGGGGCTGGGGCGAGAGCGGCGGCGAGATCCCTCGAGAAAGAGATAGAGGTGCTCTGGCGAGATCGATCGATCGAGAGAGAGGGGCTGGGGACGGCCGGGGCAAGGGGGCCGCGAGATCGATCAGGAGAGGGGCGGGGGCGACTGGGGAGGAGTGGGGCGCGAGAGAGAACGAGGGTTTTAAACGGGGGTTTCTTAGCTGATGTGGCTGCAACGTGGCTGCCACGTCAGTCGGGAGGCAAAGGGGGAGGCAGACGGGACGGTAATAGCATTATCGGCTGATGCATCCTCTCCGTCGGCGAGGGCGTCGGAGATGATAGGCTGGTAGCGGTGGCGGTTTTCTCGGCGGCATCTCAACCTGCAATTGAAGAAAAAAGAGCAAGGAGAACAGGCACACCAAAGAATCAGAGGTTTTGGGAAGAAGAAGGACTTTTATTGATGAAGAATTGAACTCAGCAGAGTTCAGCTACACTCAAGGCTCTCGAGCTCGTGTAGTTCCAAATTAGGGCAAATGACCAGATGAGCCCGATATCAAAGACCTTCCCCCTTGTATCCTTCTTCTGCTAGCGGGTTTGGGCCGAACCAGGACTGGCCTATACAATGGGTTCAAACCCGGCCCATTACACTCAGGAAAAAGGAAACGGATGGCTCAGATTACATCATCGCCAGAAAAATCAAAAGAAGAAGAAGAAGATGGCACTAGCCGTTACAATCAAAATACAGAGAAGGGAGAGGGAGTTCAGAAGGCTTAATCATCATCACTCACCTCCAGGTTGCCGTTTATCAGAGAACACTGAAGTAACAGGAAGCCCATAAAGTAGACGAACTTACCAGGACCCAATCAAAGATCTCAGAACATGGTCATCATTGATCTATGGATGCACAGGGACTGATCTATGGATGCACAGGGGATACAACAGAGGCTCAGCAGCACAGAAGACTCATCAAGAGAAACAATAAGAGCTCAGGATCTCATCATTGCTCCCCCCTCAAAATCGACCTTGCCTCAAGGTCGAAGGCTGGAAATCTTTTTACCAATTCCCAATAATTTTCCCAGGAAGCATCATCCACAGGCAACTGTTTCCACTTGACCAGAACTTCTGATACTGCTTTTCCCAGTCTGTTCACCATCCTCCTTTCCAAAATGACCTCTGGTTCCTTGATTACTTCAATATTATGAGATGGCACCTGATTTTGAACTTGTATCAAATTCCCCAGCTTCTTCTTTAACTGTGAAACATGGAACACAGGATGGATCCTAGCTTCAGTAGGCAATTCCAGTTTATAAGCAACTGAACCAATCTTTTGTAGGATCCTGTAAGGGCCATAAATAGGGGAGATAATTTTTGGGACCTTTTACCACCCACAGAGATTTGTCTATAGGGTTGCAACCTCAAAAACACCAAGTCTCCAATATCAAAAGACCTTTCAGTTCTATGAGAATCAGCATACTTCTTCATTCTGTTTTGAGCTTTAGCCAAATTATCTTTCAACAGCTGTAAGGTAGCATCTCTGTCCATCAATGCATCTTCTACAACCTGCAACTGGGCAGTCTTAGGGATGTAAGAAGAAATTGTTGGTGGAAGCTTACCATACAAGGCTTGATAGGGTGTCATTCTAGTGGCTGAATGCCAATTAGTGTTATACCAGAACTGAGCCCAAGGTAACCACTTGCACCACTCCTGGGGCTTATGGGAACAGAAACATCTTAGATAAGTTTCCAAACACCTATTAACCACTTCTGTCTGCCCATCAGTTTGAGGGTGGAAAGAAGTGCTGAACAAAAGTTGAGTGCCTTGCAATGACCACAGCTCTTTCCAGAATTCACTGGTAAAGACTGTGTCTCTATCAGACACTATACTCAAAGGCAACCCATACAAACTGTAAATATGCTCAATGAAGGTGGCAGCTAATGTTTTAGCTGTATAAGGATGTGAAAGAGGTATAAAATGAGCAAATTTGGTTAGCCTGTCAACAATAACAAAAATAACAGACTTTCCCCAACTCTTAGGTAGTCCCTCAATGAAATCCATTGAGATGTCTTCCCATACTTGACCAGGAATGGGGAGGGGTTGTAGAAACCCTGCAGGCCTGGTTGTTTCATATTTAGACCTTTGACAAACATCACATTCCCTGATGTACTTTTTTATACTGTTTTTCATTCCAGGCCAATATACCACTCTTTTCAGCCTTTGATATGTTTTTTCATATCCTGAATGACCACCCACTGGAGTATCATGATGCTCAGATATCAATAAAGGAATGACAGAGGTTGAAGGACTAACCAAAATCCTGCCTTTATAATAGAAAAGTCCATTCTTTTTCTGATACTTGGCAGTATCCAAAGATCCCTCATTCCATTTTCTGTCCAATTCAGAAAAATAAGCATCAGTATCAACCAGTTTCTTAACTAATTCCACCCAATCAGATTCTATAACTGAAATTTCCATCAGTGCAGGACCCCCAATAGTTTCAGTTCTCCTGGAAAGACTGTCTGCAGCTAAATTCTCCCTGCCTTTCTTATACTCCACTCTAAATCTATAATTACACAACTTCAATAACCAGGTATGTTGTGCTTCAGTGTAAAGCCTTTGCTCCAACAAATACTTCAGGGGCTTGTGATCAGTCTTAATAACAAATTCCATTCCTAAGAGATATTGCCTCCATTTTTTGGTAGCCAATAATAGACCCAACATCTCCCTTTCATAAGCAGAAGCAAGTTTTCCAGGATTCCTCAACTCCTGACTAATATAGGCTATGGGTGATTATTCTGCATCAGAACTGCCCCAATTCTAGTAGCAGAAGCATCACATTCTATTATAAAAGGAGAAGAATAGTTGGGTAGAGCTAATACTGGAGGATTGGTAAGAGCAGATTTCAGAGTATCAAATGCTACCTGAGTGGCTTCAGTCCAACAGAAGGCCTGCTTCTTGGTAAGAGCAGTGAGAGGTGCAGCTAGGGTACTATACCCCTTAATAAATTTTCTGTAATACCAGTTAGTCCCAAAATCCCCTCAATGCCTTAATGTTTTTGGCACTGGCCATTCTATTACAGCCTTAATTTTGTTCATATCCACGCTACTCCCCTGCAGAGACCACATGCCCTAAATAGGCAACTTCTGATACCCCAAACTGGCACTTACTTCTCTTAGCAAAGAGTTGATTAACTTTTAGAACTTCAACACTATCCTCACATGTTCCAGATGTTCCTGCAAACTGTGACTGTAGATGAGAATATCATCAAAGAAGATCAAGACAAATTTCCTAAGGTAAGGTTTAAACAGTTCATTCATTAATGCTTGGAATGTTGCAGGGGCATTAGTTAATCCAAAAGGCATCACCAAGTATTCAAAATGTCCTGAATGAGTTTTGAATGCTGTTTTAGGAATATCCTCTTCTCTCATTCTAATTTGATGATACCCACTTCTTAAATCCAATTTGGAGAAAATATTGGATCCATGCAACTCATCTAACAGTTCATCAATCAGAGGAATAGGATACTTATCCTTAATTGTTTTCTGATTTAAAGCTCTATAATCCACACACAACCTCCATGTACCATCAGCTTTTTTAACCAACACCACTGGTGATGCATAGGGACTTCTACTATTCCTAATAATTCCAGAATCCAACATTTCATCCACCATTTTTTCTATCACATTTTTTTGTTCCCATGGATGTCTGTAGGGTCTTAGGTTGACAGGTTCAGTACCAGGAATCAGGGTTATCTGGTGGTCATGGCTCCTCTTAGGAGGAAGGCCAAGTACCTCCTTAAACAGCACATCATATTCCTGACACAATGCTTGCAGCTGTTACTGCATTCTTCCACAGGTGGGATTCTTCTTTCTGACAAACATACAAAACCCAACCTTTAGTAGATTGATAGAGGGTCTTTTCCATCACTCTGGCTGAGACTATTTCCATCTCATTAGGTAGCACCCCTGCAGCTCAGGAATGATTATGCATTGTGATTTTTACCCTCCTCTTTTTGAAGTTCATAGTCAATTCATCCAGTGTTTGCAACCAGTCTACCCCAAGACCATTTGACATCCTCCTATAGGTAATACATGGAAGTCAGTGATAATCTCTAAGCCCTGACATTTAAAACATACTGACTTGCAAACTCCTTCACTTTGTAATTTATCATCCCCTGCTATAGTGACACTGAATGATGTATCTTGGGTTAACTGTAAGCCCTGTTCTTGCACCACTTTAGGATCAATAAAGTTGTGAGTAGACCCTGTGTCCAACAGGACATTCACAGGCTTCCTATTGATTTGTCCAAATAATCTGATGGTGGTAGGGGATGAGCTTCCTTCCATGGCATGAAATGACAATTCAGGTAAGTTTTTTTTCCACTGTCTCCTTAGGTCTTAACATAATCTCCTCCCTTGTTCATCTTCAGAATCTTCACATTCAATTAACATCAAACTTTCCCTTGACATCTATGTCCTGGTGCATAAGCTTCATCACATTTGAAACACAGCCCTTTCTTTCTGTATTCTTCAACCTGAACCGGAGATAATCTCCTCACTGGTGCTGTAGTAGTCCCTTTACAGCAGCTGGAGAAGATGGATTCCTAGTTCCCACAGGATTATTCAGAGGACCCTTAAAAGGAACAGCTCTATACTGCTTCTTTCAGCTACTGCAATGCTCTCCCTAGCACTGCACTACGGTAAGCTGCCACCATAGACATAGGTTTATCCAGCTTAACCTTACCTCTCAATTCTTCCCTTAATCCTGATAAGAATAGACTGATTAAATTTTTCTCAGTCTCATCAATTAAGTGAGCTAACCTGATAAAAGCTTTATGATAATCCTGTACTGAGCCTGTTTGTTTCAAATTGGCTAATGCAGAAAGAGGATCATCAAGATCATCTGGCCCATACTGTAGAATCATTTCATCATAGAACTCTGGCCAAGTAACTGCCCCACCCTTTGTTTCTCTAGCCACCTCCACCACAACAGGGCTTCTCCTTGCAAATAGAAAACACAGAACTCAACCCTATCTTCAACTGGAGTACGGTGGATGGTGAAGACATGCTCTAATTGATACAACCAATTCAATATATCACCATCCCCTTTAAATATAGGAATCTCTACCTTCGGATTCTTGGGCAGAGGAAGCTTACTTACTGTAGAAAAAGATGACTGAGCTTTTGGATTTCTTTTCAAGAAACCATCAGATCTTCCACCCCCACCGACGACTGTTTCAATTGAACGGAAGGAGATGGCATACCTCTTGGCTAGCCTTAGGTATTTCACCATAAGAGACTGCACCTCTTCCTATTTCCTCTGGCCCTTAATTCCACCTCGAGTTTCGTGGAACAATCGGGCCATCATCCCACCAACTCCTCATGTCTGAGGTCCATCTTGTCTTCAAGAGATCTGAATCTATCATCAACCGATCTCAACTTGTCCTCTACTCTTTCCTCAAGCATACGACTTCTTAAAGCTGTTCTTTCATCAATAGCTCGAAATCTAAACTCACCTGGATCTTCTCCTGGAAGAATTGATCCCTTGTCGTTCTTGCCTTCTTGATCATCTACTTTCTTGGAATTCCAAGCTTCGTTGAAAGAGACTGATCCTCTAGGCTCCGTCTTCGGCGTTACATCATCAGCTTCACCACCGTGATCATCCGGGTACCCTGGGATCGTCGGCTCTGATACCATTGATGCATCCTCTCCGTCGGCGAGGGCGTCGGAGATGATAGGCTGGTAGCGGTGGCGGTTCCTCGGCGGCATCTCAACCTGCAATTGAAGAAAGAAGAGCAAGGAGAACAGGCACACCAAAGAATAGAGGGTTTGGGAAGAAGAAGGACTTTTATTGATGAAGAATTGAACTCAGCAGAGTTCAGCTACACTCAAGGCTCTCGAGCTCGTGTAGTTCCCAAATTAGGGCAAATGACCAGATGAGCCCGATATCAAAGACCTTCCCCCTTATATCCTTCTTCTGCTAGCGGGTTTGGGCCGAACCAGGACTGGCCTATACATGGGTCCAAACCCGGCCCATTACACTCAAGGAAAAAAAAGAAAACGGATGGCTCAGATTACATCATCGCCAGTAAAATCAAAAGAAGAAGAAGAAGATGGCACTAGCCGTTACAATCAAAATACAGAGAAGGGAGAGGGAGTTCAGAAGGCTTAATCATCATCACTCACCTCCAGGTTGCCGTTTATCAGAGAACACTGAAGTAACAGGAAGCCCATAAAGTAGACGAACTTACCAGGACCCAATCAAAGATCTCAGAACATGGTCATCATTGATCTATGGATGCACAGGGGATACAACAGAGGCTCAGCAGCACAGAAGACTCATCAAGAGAAACAATAAGAGCTCAGGATCTCATCAGGTAGTTAGGGTTTATTTTCACTGATTACTGCATTGAAGAATGAAGATGTGATTATTGTTATTTTCTGATTGAGCGGATCTGAATTTGATGGATTACGGCTGATCTGATGTAACTAAGGGTTTATATTGACGGGGTTGGTAGAATTTAGTATCTTTAAGTGTACATTTTTTAGTTCTGTGTAATTTATTCACAAAAGATGATGGAAAATCATTTGTTTGTTTAGCATTTTTTTTTGGGAGCAGATTAGGGTGTATCTTTTGAGGTTGTTGATGAAGGATTGATGGTGGCATTCTCCTTGGGTGTGTTTGCCTTGTTTACAGTAAAGACTATCATGGTTTTGGAAGAATAAAATCCCTTCCAATTTTGATGTTTGTTTACCCATTTTCTCAAGGAGCTTTCTGAAGAACAAAACCTGAAAACTCACAAATTTATGGAAGCCCCACTATCTATGTCTTCTTTCAAAAGAAGAAGACATTTGACATACTTTCTTTGTTATCTGAATCTTTATTTTCTTGCTCTTTTTCCTACCTTGTTCTGGTTGTCGACTGAAATTCATCCCCTGTGGCTCCGTCCCTATCATCTATCCTTTCCCGAAGTTTAAACTTTCCCTCCTTAACCATTTTTATTACTCTCCGTAAAATATCTATTCTAAATCTATCCAAAAGTCAAACTCAAAACAATCTATCCTAAAGTAGCATGTTGCTTAGACTATGGTTTGAAACATATAAATTGTTAGTGCAAAACTTTGATCCTGATAGAAACACTTAAAAACCCACCAAAATTTGTTGGTTTTAAAATTCTAGAGCATAAACATCGGGGGGGGTGGGGGTTGGGGGGGTATGTGCATCGCGTGAAAAGCGCACAACACTGTTCATATGACTGCCCGTCCTTGTATATAATAATAAAAGACTCATCATAATCTTACACTTATCTCCTATGTTAGGAATGTAGTTAATGTGTCTGATAAATTTGTAAATTTTTAATTGTCTCCTATAAGATCTAGCATGTGTGTTTGGATATATATAGTCTTTATTTGTCTAAGTATTGTGCTAAGTTTAATTCACTCGCAACTGCACAAGTCTTGTAGAGTCAGCAAGCAAGTATCGATCCCACAAGAAAATGTTCGAACTTTGAAATACCAATTTAATTTAACCTGGCTGGGAAAATAGAGTCCAAAAACAAAAAACTACAAGAGAAACAGGAAAAACTTCTAAATTCTAATTCAACTAATCAAAGATTAATAAGGGTTAAGAATTCCTTCATTTAGTTCATGTCTTTTATATTATTTAATCTCCCAAATTCCTAAGCAACTATCTAGAAATCAACCTTACAACGAGGGATGATTTAGCAATAACAGATCAAGATAATAATAAAAAAAGATTCTTCTTCTTTTGTTCATACAATACATTAATAATTAGATATACGCGATACTGAGAAACAACCAATATCCAACTCTAGAAATATTTAATCGACCAAGCACTAATTTGGATTTATTTAAATCCACGAGAATGCATGATAGAACCCGAATCCAACTATCCAAATTAATTTAGAAGTAAGAATTAAGCATTAAAACACACAAGCATGGAGAATAGCGCTGAGCATCAGGCGGTGCGGTTTTTCTCAAAAAATCAAACTGAGCCAAACCGAAGCACGTTCAGAACCGAACTTGCACTTAAACCGAAATTAAACTGCACCGAATTCTCGGTGCGGTTTCGGTTCGATTTATGGTTTGGTTATCGCATCTTAACCACAAAGTGAAGAACATCAACATAATAGAAGAATAATTATATAAAAAAGGTGTAAGCCATAAATCCAATAAGGATCTCACCATTATCATTGAAAATTAAAGTAGGGCTGAGCATCATTCAAAATTTCAAACACACTCCTTAATCACAAATTGATTATCACCTCCAACTCTCTCTCACTGAACGGAGATTTTCAACTTTTAATCTAATTCAAATGAATATAAAAACATTAATCGGAGAACTCAAATCCATCAAAATTCTACTGGAATGCAAGGTTCTGACAAATATATACAATAATTCCTCCATATATCTTTGTAAACCAAACTCTAATTCCTCCACAAATCCAACAATAATTTCTCCAAAAATCACAGGCGAGGGCGAGGAGTGATTCGTTGTTGGAGATCGTGATCATAGACGAGGAGGAGCCTCCGTCGTAGGAGTCAAAGACTCGGAGATCGCAATGGCCGATGTGGTCCTAGGGAGACGAGGAGGAGGACTGGAGCCTGGAGGAGCGAGATGAGGAGAGGGAGGGGCACGATTTAGGGCTTGTGAGTGGGGTTCGGTTCATGTGTGTGAGCCACACACACATACAATAAGAGGACCAATCACGCATTGACACGTGTATTGATCCTCTTATAATATGTATATTTGTGGGCCTCACACACATATTATAAGAGTTTCAATCCACTTGTCATCGCGAGATTGGTCTTCTTATTGTATGTGTGTGTGGCTCACACACATGAAACGAACCCTGTGAGTTGTGTTAGACTGCTTGAGGAGAGAGAGATTCAGCTATAAAAGGATCAATTTGGGGGATGTTGGGGTCACGTGACTCCCTGGATAGCTGGACTCCAGTTCGGGCGGTGTTCGGTCGGGTCGGGCATATTTGCGAAACTGACCTGAAACGTTAAAACCAAACTTCACTTAAAATGAAACTGCCGCCGCCCCGCTACGGGAAAAACTGTTCCGAACCGCCTGAAATTAGATAGTTCGGTCGATTTATTCGATTTTACTGGGTAAATGCTCTCCCCTAATGGAGAATAATTAAAAAAGAATGACAATCATCACTTAGGAGTTATCCTGACCTTAATCACAAACTAGCTATTTATTATGCATGATTCAAAGAAAATAAAATAAGACAACGAAATTGAAGAATCTGGAAAAATCAACTAAACTTTATTCAATAATGAAGTTCACAATTTCTTGCAAATACATAGAAGAAAAAAATAAAAATACTTATTCTGAATATAAGCTACGCTTGACATTACTGAGAGGATCAGCTGCCTGCTGCTCGGTTTCGCCAACAGGATTAGCCGTTTGCTGCTTGTTGAAAGAACCAACTGCTGAATCTTTAAAAACAACTCTCCAAAATAATCCAATTGAATGGTCATCTCTCCCTTCATTTTTATAATGGAGCATGGGATTTGGTTTGTTTGGATATGGGATTTGGTTAGAATTTGTTGGGATTTGCTGGCTGATTTGTTAGGATTTGGTGGATTTTTTGGCTTCAACACCTATTAAAAAAACATGTATATCCTCGCTTAGAGATATTGTAGGAATTTTTAAAATCAATGAATGCATATTATGTGAGGTTTTGCCAAAGAAGAGCGTAATTCAAGTTTTTACAAAGGAGAATGGTGATAATGAAATGCCAGTGTTCAGTAAATTTGCTTGAGCCCTGAATATAAGACTCAACACACCCACAAACATAGATTTTGCTACACCTCGAACAAAAAGAAACAAGGAAATTCTAATTCACTTTCACAGGAATCACAGTTACACTTAGCTCGTTCAACAAGCCTTTAAACCCTAGATTTCACAGTATTGAAAGAGTTGAGTTCCGTGAGGGTTTGCAGTGAATCTACCCACAAATTTCAAAATTTTTTTAACATAATTTCAGATACTTATATTATCAGAATTCCTAAGGCACATGGTTTTATAATTTTTACCCAACTTTCAGTTTTTCTTTTATTTTTGAGTTCACACCATTGATTTGTCATCTTAGAGTTCAAGAAAATGTACTTGCATGCACAGTGAATTTTTGATCTTAACACAATTATGGTCAATCTCGCAATTGCTAGCACTAATAAGTACTTGAAAATTAATCATTGACCTCAAACTTGATTCAAAATCTTACTAATCTATTCAGGATTATGAGAGGTTTGGATGTTCACTGTTGTATCTCATGAGTTTTTCTGTGATATTTCAGTTTATTCGTGTTTTTACAAAGGCAACTTTCACGCTATTTGCTTAAGGCCATGCCATCATTCATTTTCTTTTGTTTTTTATATTATTTATTTATTATTATTATTTTATAAATTGCTTCTTATTTTTATTATGATTTTCTCATGTAGCGAACAATCAGTCGACAACTCCCACACCAGTGGCATAGGGTGTCAGGATTTAAAATTCCCCGATGAATCAATGTTTGAGATCCTCATCATAAGCTCGCAGTTATAGATTAACAAAATGTAGCACTTTCCTATGTACCTGATTTAATTCATTAGTTGCCTTTTTCTTTTTACATAATTTTCTTCTTGTCTCTCCATATGGCAAACCAAGTGAACATAGTTTTGATTCATCAGGCTTCTAGGTAATTACTAGGTCAGCAACTACTACCTAGATCCTTAAAGTGTAAGCTTGTGACATGAAAGTTCAAGTTTCAAAATTTTCAAAACTCTAAAAACAGATTAAGGATAAAAACTTTATTTTAAGTTATGACTTAACTTAATCTTTGGGGTTTATGATTTTTTTACCAAGTGCCTTATTATTCTAGAAAATTAAGTTTCAAAAAAAAATTTCTCAAAAATTTTCAAACTTTTTCTTTAGTTTTTTCATTTTTTCTAATTTTTTGAGAATAAATAGAAGGAAAAAAACATCTCACCCCAAACGTAAACTTACATTGTCCTCAGTGTTTAAAAAAATGAGTTTGCACGAATGCAGACATATTGATGGGGGACAAACTATAAGAAAATGGATAATTGGGGAGGAACACTAGGAAATCTCAACGTAGGGTTTGTAACCAAGAAAACAGTTGGGATTCTCTCCCTAGGGCATCTCACCCAAAAATACGCTGGCTAACAATTGCTCAAACAAGCATTTTCATATTCATCAACTAAAGAACTTATCAGCAGTCAGGAAACTTTCCTCCACAAGCAATATGAGACTTAAATAAGATAAGATCAACCAACCAACTATAATAATCAACTAAAACAAAATAAGATAAAATGACCTAACCAACTAAAATAAACTAATCTATTAGATGTTCCCAACACATATATGATAATACAATGCAACAAGGTGAAAGGTTAGAAATTACCAGTAATAGATGAGTGGACATAGGGCCTGTTTGTTTCGTTGCAAAACGTCGCAAGTCGTAAGTCGTAAAATGAGAATGGAAAAAGTGAACTGTAGCAGAGAAAATATTTTATGTTTTACGTGTGTTTGGTTGATAAAGTGAAGTGTAAATGGAAAAGTATATTGTGTTTTACGGCGTTTGGTTGATAAAGTGAAAGTGTAAATGGTAAAGTATATTGTGTTTTACGGTGTTTGGTTGGTAATGTAAAAGTGTAAGTGGAAAAGTTGACCACAAAATTAACTGTAGCAGTGATTTAAATATTATAAATACTATTAAATTAAATATACTATTACAAATTAAATTGTATTAATAAATTGGAGATAAAAAATAATAATCTTAATATTTTATTTATAACAATAATATTAATAAAATATTAGTATAAATAGTAAAATATTACTAAAATTTAACTAAATAAATAATATAAAATTTTAAGAAAATCTAAAGAACATTAATAAAATTTTAAGAATACTAATAAAATATAAATATTAAAAAATCTTACAAAAATAATAAAATATAGTTATAATATTATAATATTAAAAATACTTGAAAATTATTATAATATAAATTTTATTATAATAGTATTGTAATATTATAGAAATATAAAATTAACAAAGTAAAATATAATTATAATTTAATAATAAATTATCATTACAGTATTATTATACTGAATTATTATTACAATATTAACACAATAAAATATTAATATAATAATAAAATATATTATGATATTAATAAAGTAATTTTTATATTAAAAAATAAATAATTATATATATAGTAATTTTATATTAAAGTATAATATTGTTATATAATAAAATATTAACTCTAAATAAAATAATAAAAAATGGAATAAGTATTAATAAAATAATAAAGTATTAAATAAAATAATAAATAAAAATATTAAATTAAAATATTAAAACCATATTAAAACAATAAAAAAAATAAAGATTAAAAATATAAAATAATTAAAAAATTAAATAAGAAATTGAACACTATTTAAAATATTAAATATTTAATAATATTAAAATATATATTGATTATCAAGTAACTGTTTTGAACTGTAAGTGTACTACAAGTGAGAGTTACATGACCACAAAATTAACTGTAGCAACTGCAAGTGGGAAAATATGAGTGTAAAAGTGAGATTTACATGACCACAAATTTAACTGTAGCAACTGCAAATGGAAAAGAAGAGTTGCATTTTGCAACTTGTTTTTCAGCGAAACAAACAACGGAAAATGGAAAAGAAGTTTTACGACTTGCATTTTGCGGTGTTTTGCGGCGAAACAAACACGCCCATAGTGTCCTTTATTGTCAATGGAAAAGACAAAAAGACAACTATTATAACACAAAAATGGGATCTCTAGTAGGTATGAGATAAATCCTGATAAGCAGGATCTTCCAGAAATATTTCCTCTATTTGTGGACTTTTCAACTCAAAAAATGGTTTCAATTGTTGACTGTTCACTTTAAAAATAGTAACCATTTTTAGGATTTTCAATTTCGACAGCCATGTGCGGATAAACAGAGCGTATAGTAAAAGGGCCTGTCCACTTTTTAACTTTTCAGTGAACAAATACATACATGAATATATAAAACTTTCTCCACTTGACTAAAAACTTTCCTCAGACTGTGCTTATAATGATATTGTTTCAGTCGATTTTTATAACTTTTAGCACACTAAGGTCACTTGGAAACATTCATCAATTTTTCATCGGGAAAAAACTCTGATATAGTAATGGAACCGGACGGGACTTTATAATGAGCCTAGACAAGTGATCTGCTACAACATTGTCAGAATCTCAAAATTAAACTCTTGTAGGAGTAAGATTCAACGAATTAAACTTGCTTTAGCATCCTTCTTAGCAAGAAGGCAATTAAGATCCGCATGATCAGAAAAGATGATGACCTTAGACCCTAAGAGGCAAGATTTAAACTTGTCTAATGCAAACATAACTGCTAGCATCTCTTTCTTAGTGGTGGAATAATTTAGTTGTATATCATTCGAAGTTCTACTAGCAAAATAGACCACATGAGGTAGTCTATTAACACGTTGCCCTAAAACTGCTCCAACTGCATAATCAGATACATCACACATGATTTCAAAGAGATCTTCTTAATTTGGTGGTTGAATGATAAGGCAGAAGCAGAAGTTAACATGGCTTTGAGTTGCTCATAAGCTTTCAAACACATTATTGAAGACAAAAGCAACATCTTTGGCAAGTAAATTGCATAAAGACCTAGAGATTTTGCTTAAATCTTTAATGAATCTACGATTAAACCCATCATGTCCTAAGAAAGATCTAATCTCTTTCACTGTACGAGGCGATGTAAGGTTGAAAATCAAATTGACCTTAGCTTTGTCGACTCCTATTTTCTTGTCAGAAGTGACGTGCCCTAAGACAATCCCCTTCTTCACCATGAAATGATATTTTTCCCAATTCAACACCAGAATTTTCTCTTTGCACATTTCTAAAAATAGTGACAGATGATGCAAACACTTCTCAAAAAATGACCCAAACACTGAAAAATCATCCATAAACACTTCAAGAAAACATTCGACCATATCAGAGAAGATGCTAATCGTGCACCGCTAAAAAGTGACTGGTGCATTGTATAACCCAAAAGGGCATGCGACAGTAGGCGAACATCCCAAAAAGGCAAGTGAAGGTAATCTTCTCTTGATCCTCGGGTGCTATAGGGATCTGGTTATAGCTGAAATAACCATCAAAGAAAGCAATACTAAGTATGACTGACTAACCTCTCAAGCACTTGATGGATAGAAGGCAGATGAAAGTGATCCTTTTTAATAAGTATTCAGTTAGCGGTAATCAATGCATACATGCCATCCTGTTTGAACACGGTGCACACTAACTCATTTTTTTGATTTTGAACTACTGTGATTTCAGACTTCTTTGGCACAACATGAACTGAACTAACCTATATACTATCAAAAATCATATAAATGACACCGGCATCAATAATTTCAATACCTCAACTTTCACTACATCCTTCATTGTAGGATTCAAACCTCGCTGTGGTTCGCGAGAATTTTTAGCATTTTCTTCCAAATGAAATTGATGCACGACCACATCAGGCTAATTCCCCTATTGCCTTCTTATGCTAACTGTTTTAAATCTCGGTCGATATATCGGTTTATCGACTGAGATACCGGTATTTTATCCAAAATGATACGTTAACGAATATCGTTTTGGACTGATATGGGCCGATATATCACCATGTGACCGATATATCGACCGATATCCGAAATGAATATATCTGATTTATCGCCATGTGATGCATTTGAGGAGCTTCTACAAACACATTTGAAGAGCTATAAAAGGTAAGTATCCCCTATTAGATTATGACCCTAAGCTTGCTTTAAGTAGTTTCATATAATTTATATAGGCAATCACATGTATATTCTTCATCCGGTATGACGTCCGAAATGACATATGATATTTAGTATCATATCGCGATAGATCACTCGACAACCAATATCCTATGTAATTATGCCGACCGATATATCGTTGATATCCGATATTTAAAACACCGAATTATGCTCACTAAGAACACTCAACTTACTCTCCTGTTCCTTATTCAAATCAGATGCTATAATTATAGGAAGGGTGTCAATAGAGTCTAAAAACACATATTTGAGTGTATAAGGTAATAGTTTTAGATCTAACTTAGGGGGCTCTATGATGGATGGGAGAGATGGAAATGAAAACGGTGATGGTAGAAGAGGTTCTATTTTGGGTTGCCACTTGCCAATCCATGGGAGGCGCTTACTCTAATAGTGTATATCCCTCTTCAAAATATTCCTCCCAACCAAAACATTTCCAAAATGAGCTAGACACGTCTTAACAATATTTTCATAATGAAATTGCACCCAAGTGTTCTCGAATAGGCTCTCAATCATGGTAACTTCACAAATATCATCATCGTTTGGAGGTTGTTGATTGACATCAACTACATTAAACTCTATAGTCAATTGCCAAAAGATATTTTCATAATTGTATTCTGGCAATGAATGACCGCGTTAGCAGTGACTTGGAATGGTCATCCTAAGATTACATGAACATGGTTGCTAGGGCTCGGAACAGGTTCAGTGTCCAAGATTATGAAGTCCACTGGAAAAATGAACTTATCAATCTTGATCAAAACATTCTCAATTCCTCGAGGATACTTGACAGAAAGATTTGTCAAGGACAATCAAATCTGAATTGGTTTTTATCTTTCCAAAACCTAATTGCTTGTACACTAAGTACGACAGTAAGTTAACGCTCACCTCTAAATTCAATAAAGCTTTGTCAATCACATGATTGCCAATGACACAATATGGTTAGACAATCATAATTCTTAAACTTAGGTGGGATGTTCTTTCGGATGATTGAACTGACTTGCTCAGCAAGAAGAGCTTTCCTTCGCACTTTAAATTTTCGTTTCTGTGTGCAAAGGGTGCTTCAAAAATTTGGCATAACCAGAAACTTGCTTGATGGCATCAAGCAATGGAATATTGATCTCATCTTGTTTAAACAAATTTATAATCTCATTAAAATTCTTTCCTGTCTTAGTTTGAGATAATCGTTGGGGAAAAGGTGCTCTAGGAACGAAAGTTTGCTCGGACAAATTGCTAGACTAGGATTCACTAGGGCTCGGAGTGATGACCCTATCTTTTGCTGAACTATATCGAGCCTTTGGGGTGACAACTTCCTCTTCTCTCTCTGATTCAACTCGATCAGGATTTAGCTTTTCAACTTGGTCATTCACTCGTCTTTTATATGTAAGGTTGTGACTGCTTGAACATGATCTCTTGGCATGCCTGAAGTGGATGGCTGATTAACATCATACTGACTTTTTGGGTTTGGAATGGGTTGATTAGGAAATTTTTCTGGTTCTCTCTCTCACTGATCTTAGTTGCTAACTGATCCATTTGATATTTAAGCCGTGAAATCGCTTGGATATTTTGTAAGCTAGCAGTTTTTAGTTCTTGCATATTCGTACTGTTCCAGTGATGAATTTCTCTAATATAACCTCTAGGTTGGATGGCTGTTGCGAAGGTGCAACCATATGCAGATTAGGTGGAGCATAAGAGATAAGCTGATTAGGAGGATGAAATTAGTTGAATCCTGATGGTCCTACTTGGTTGGTTTGAGGTTGCGGTTGTCTCCAAGAAAAAGTAGGGTGATTCTGCCAATTAGGATTATAAGTTTTAGAGTATGGATTACTGATGGTTTTCTAAATTGGTTTAGGGCATTAACTTGCTTGCTCGTACCCTCTTGGTGCCCTAAAGGACACACTATCGCATTATGCATGGGATTGGCGCGCACATCACATACATCTTGTTGAATTTAACTCTCAACCTTCATGGTCTATCTCAAAACTAATGCATCCACCTTACGTGTTAAACTATCTAATTGCACATTCAAACTCACATCACTTTGAACGTCATATATTCCTTTCTTTAACTATGATGATCCTCGACTCTCAGTATTGAAATCCCATTGCTGGGAATTTTCAGCTAATCTCTCAAAAGGGCCAAGCTTCAGATGTAATTTTGGCCATAAATGATCCACCACTCGTGGATTTCACAAGGTTACAGTTCAAATCCGTTAGTCCACTGAAAAGGTACTGGACCAACCACCATTTCTAAAAATTATGGTGTGGATACTTGATTTGGAGATCCTTAAACCTTTCCCATGACTTAATGAAATTTCTGTTCCTCGTCTTGCTAAAAGTGGAGATTTTCAGTCTATATTGATTTGTTCTCGACACGGGGTAAAATTTAGAGACAAACTTGAAGTTTAGATCTCTCCAAGTTGTGGTTGAATTGGGCTCTAAATGATTCAACCAAGCTCTTGCTTGGTCTTTTATGAAAATAGAAAGAGCCTTAACCTAACTGACTCATCAGAACAGTTTTGAAATTTGCATGTGGAGCAGATGTCTAAGAACTCATAAACATGAGTGTACATGTTCTGATTTTTTTACAATAGAAAGAGGGAACTAGAGAATAGCAGGTTTGAGTTCGAAGTGGGTAGAGTTGGTGTTAGGTAATACAATGTACTTAGAGGATTGTGTACCATTTGAAGCGAAACGCTCCTTTAGAGTCATGATATCATTTTCAACATTACTACAATCTTCAATCATTTCAAATGTAGAAGAGTTGACTTAGCACAGACTCAAAGAAAGAGGCTCACTCCTAACAAGTCGACGTGTGTTATCACGAACCCAAGCAATCCTTAGAATTTTAAGATTCAAGCCTATTCTAGTCCAAAAAAATGATGCCCACACAATTGGCTTAACATGCAAATCAGTTTCTTATCTTGAGTTTAGTTTAAAGGAAGTCAATTTTTTTGCTAGAAATCTTGTAGAGAATAAATTCTCTTCTAATTAGACATCTCCTAACTGGGTTGGACGGATTATGGGCTTACCGATTAAACCTGTCAAACAAGCGATTCAGACCTTCCTCCAGGCCAGGCATCGCCGCAATGGTTAAGTCACCCTTTCTTGACAAGAAAGTTCCGTCTTCGAAAGCTTGAAAGTGTTTCCCAGAGTGCTCTCACAGTAGATCCACTTAATGAGCTCGAAAATACTAGTGGTCAAGTTCTAAATAAGTTTTAAATTAATTCAGGTTAGGAAAAATCTATATGAGATTGTGATTTTGAGCCAAGGAGATGAAATCCCGACCTTATGTGAGTGAGGACAACTTTTAAAGTATTTTCAATTTAAAGATGCTCTAATGCACTTAAAACAAACACATCAGAACCCCCTTGCAGGAGATTCGTGGGTAAGGTGGTAAGGTTAAGAAAGTGCAAACCTTCCAGTAGACTCTTGAAACACTCCTAATTTTCACACACCAGCTGCAGTCTGGGTGGGAACTTTAGAGCAGTTATAATTTGATACATAACTCAAGCCAACATGTAAATTTGATACATAACTCAAGCCAACATGTAAATAGAGAAGATCGGACATGTATACTGCAGATATAACGGATATGCAACTTAGGCAGTATAAAGAAGGATAACTAATAAACAAGTATACATGTATATGGATTATGGAAGGGATACTAAGCATATATCACTGATATGGACACATACAAAGCGACTACTAAACATACAGAGTAGGAATCCCCACATGGAGGTGAAAGTACATGTCTCGTATAAACATGATTTCAATATGATGAAACAAAGTTCAAGTTTGAAACAAAGAAGTCTAATGTAAGGATACCCAACACCAAATACATAGGAGTCTTAACATAAAAAACACATAGTCAAAACCCGAAATATATATACATGACTGCTAGATGGGCTCTCGGCTACAAAGCAAAGGTATTACTTACAATTAACATGAATTTAGGAGTACCAAAAAAAAAAGGAAAGACTCGATAATAGAGCACTCAATCCACCTATCGAGTGTAACATCAACTACTCCGAGTCTTCGTCACTTGGTGCGTCTACGGACACCCTACGAGAAACCTAAAAACAATAAATTAACCGATGTTAGACGCCAACAAGTCACTTCTCAAGTGGGTACCTTTCGGCCATGCTCCCGAGGCTGACTCAGTACTTGGTCGAAGAGGCAACGACAAGTCTATAAGAGGTTCACAGATACATATAGGAAACATATAACATGGAAAGAAACATGATAGACATAAGTATGGTAACAACAATAACCAACATAGATAATTAGATATGCATGGCACGATATTTAATACCCGACCAAGTCTCAAGTGATAACACCATACATTATATCAATAAACAGTAGTTCAACAACCTTCACGTTCTCCCTCGCCTACAAAGATAATCATTCGTGTTCTCCCGCTCCTACGAATGTCAATATTCACGTTCTCCTCTTATGAATAATCTCATTCACGCTCTCCATCCTATGAATAAACTCAATATGAAAACATAAACCATTACCATATACAATTCATGAACTCAATACAAAATATGAACCATATTCATATGTCATGCTTGTTGGCCCAAAGGCCCATCACTCTAGTTTTGATGATGATCAACTCATGTAGTTATAGTACTAATGATCTTGTGTTTAATTAGTGACAGATTTATATGATCAAGATCTTAGTAGGTGCATAGTTTCAACAAAGGATTTGAAGTCAAGTTTTGGAGGTAGCACGGTTTGATTCAAGAGCTTGTGCATCAAGATCACATCAAGTACTCAAGAGGAGTCTAGCTCTATGGATCGTGTTTGGACCAAGTCTAGAAGATAAGAAGGCTTCAAGTGAAGACTTCAAGAAGATGAAGACTTGTGTCTAGGTATAAGATTTTTGTTTTTAGATAAAATGTAAAGGATAGAATAGTTGGTGGATTGCTCAAGTATATATCACTCACACACTCTTGATAGTTTTGTTTTTACAAAAGATTTTTACTTTGAAAAAATACTTTTTGGTTTTTGGAATTTCTTATATGCATGTCTTTTATCCAAAACCATATTTAGAGCTTAATGCCAAAAATATAGATATTTCATCTTAATTGTGTAGTGGATCATATCCATACACACTATGCTTTAATGAATTCAAAATATCTTGTTTTTGTATCATGAAAAAGTTTGGAAAACAAGTTTTAGAAAAATACTAGTTTTCAATTGAGCCAATATTTTCAACTTACAAAAATAGTCCAAATCTTTTATAACATGCCTTGATTTTGTGCAAGCATGTTTGTTTATCAAAGTATATTGGTAAAACTATTTTTGTAGATTTTTAAGTATTTTATGGGATTTTAGGTGGGCCAAAAAGACCAAGTTTTAAATCCCAGTTTTTCAGTTTCAGGCTTCAGCAAGTCGACTAGTCGACCGACCAAGTCGACTAGGGCTGAAGTCGGTCGACCGGCTCGGTCGACCGACGTGCACGACGTGCACGCCTTGACCTGGCAGATGGCCGGTCTGCCGACCCAGTCGACCGGAACTGAGAGCAGTGCTCTCTGTTGTCTTGGGTCGACTGGGCGGTCGACCGGAAGCTCCAACGGTCTGATTTTTGACCGTTGGCGGTCGACCGGACGGTCGACCGACAGGTCTGACAGAACCCCAACGGCTAGTTTTTCTGAGCCTATAAATTTGGGGTTTGGGCATTGTTTCTCACCAAGATTTTTAGTGGACTTTGAGCCAGTTTTTCCCACTTCATTAAAAGAGTTTTCTCCACTAAATTGAGAGCTAATACTTCCAATCAAAAGGGGAGTTTTATCAAGAGTGTTAAAAGAGATTCTTTGAGTTTTCCTCTACCATCTCAATCCTTGTTTTCTCACACAACACTTGAGCTATCCATTACTATATGTACCCTATAGGGAGTGTTATTGTGAGAGGATTTTAGGTGATCAAGAGTTGTGATCACCAAAGTTCTACTTTGTTCCTTTGAGGAGGCGGACGGTTGCGTTCGCATTGTTTTGGGTCCTAGTGAGGACTCGGTTGTTTCGAGTTCGGGTGCGAACTCTTGGGTTGAGGTGCGGCCTCGGCAAGCTTGTGGGGCTTGCGTGTGTACGGGCGAGAGAGTCCGAGAGCTTGTAGGTGTTGCGGCACCGGGTGATCCATTGGGATCGATTATAGTGGAAATCCTTCGTGTGTCGAAGGCGGGGATGTAGAGCAAGTGTGCTCGAACCTCGAAACAAATCCCTTGTGTTTGCGATTGCTCACTCTCTCTCTCTTTGTCTCTTATTTATATCTTGCATACTTTTATTGTGTTTATCATTATATGCTTGATATACATTTGTGCTCATATTGATATATTGCTTGGGTTTGTTTGCTAACACTTGTATTCAACCAAGAGAGCTAACGCGGCACCTCAACCCTTATCAAGGGGAATCTAGAGGAGTTTGTCCAGAGCCCTTCACGGGGAATTCGGCAACACTCTTGTGTTATACGTGGTGTTTAGTATAAGAGCTTAGTTTAGGTCATAATAGTTTATACTTCCGCATTATTTGGCATTAAGTGACCATTAGATTAGCCATCACCTATTCACCCCCCCTCTAGGTGAACTTACAATGCTTTATGGATTTAACACGTCCAATATAAATGTTTAATCCAACTAACATACACATAATGAATGCATATGATCTCATCCAAAAAAAAGAAAAGAAAAAGAAAACCAAGCATGGTTTCAACACAAACATGTTAGTAATACAAATCTAAAAATTTTAGTTCTTCTATTCCCTAGATCTAGTAAAAATGATATTTTTATGTGTTTACATCACTCTAGATTCACATGGAGGTTTACTACAAGTCATGGGAGGCACATATATTAATCTTAGCCAACTCTAAGCATGAAAATCAAATAAAAATCATGGTTCTACACTTGGTGAACTCCTAAATATCAAAACCATGGCAAGAGACAACTATAGGAGAAAGACTTGCCTTAGCCAAGCAAGAAGAGGTGATCCAGAAGTGAGGGTGCTGGTGGGAAAGTCCTTCTAGCTGATCTTCTCTCCAAGTGAAAGAAATCCCCAAAATCTTCTTCTTCAGCCTCCTCTAGTTCCTTCTCTCTCTAAGTTTCTAGTTGGGCTCTGGTGGGCAAAAGAGCTGGGAGGATAAAAGAAAATATCCCAAAGAAATATCCAAAGTTCGTATATATCTGATAGAAAAATCAGAGTTGTGGCCCAATTAGAACACAACTCTACCGCATAGATCAGTCGGCTGATAAAATTTATTAGTCGACTCATAGCTAGTAGGTCAGTTCAATTAGTCGACTATTGTAAGCAACTAACTTTTTGTTGGAACCACCAGTCGACTGATAAAATAGCCCCAGTCGACTGGAGAACGCACAAACTCATATAACACTGTATTTGGCTTACTACCAGTCGACTGTTTATGATACTCAGTTGACTAGTTCGTGCATTAATGCACAAAACATCTTAGCAACATGTATATACTCATATACACACATCACTCCACGAAAACTCTCGACAACTCATAAACATGTACACACACGCGCGCGTGCGCACACATACACACTTCTAATCATCAAAATACTTAACAAGTATGTACACGTACATTTATATGTATATCCATACATCCGTACATGAAATAGTATGAAATAAGCTTTCAAAACTTTCAGGATGTTACAACTCTGTTCACAAATTTTTTATGTTATTTTAGCACGGAGAAATTTTTAGTAAGCGCCCCTCCTGCGTGCCTTTGCAACTTCATGTTATCCTGAAAAAGATTCAAACAATTGGAGTCAGAAGAATTTTTTTGTTTTTGTTTTTTAAGAAAAGAAACAACTAGTAGAAAAATCAAATCAAGGTTTTCAAAACAGTTTCCGACACAAATTCCTGGCAACGGCGCCAAAAACTTGTTGTGCTAACTGCTAAGTTTGATTCACTCGCAAGTGCATGAGTCTTGTAGAGTTGGCAAGGTATCGATCTCACAAGAAAATGTTCGAACTTTGAAATCCCAATTTCATTTTAACCTAGCTGGAAAAATAGAGTCCAAATACTAAAACCTACAAGAAAATAGGAAAAACTTCTAATTCAACTAACCAAGATTAATCAGGGTCAAGAATTCATCCATTTAGTTCATGTCTTTTCTATTATTTAATTTCTCAAATTCCTACACAATTGTCTAGAAATCAATCTTACAATCACGGATGATTTAGCAATAATAAATGAAGATAATAATAAAAAAGATGCTTCTTCTTTTGGTCACACAATATTATTAAATAATTAGATGTGCCCGATGCTTAGTAACAACCAATACCCAACTATAGAAATATTTTAATCGATCAAAAACTAATTTGGATTTATTTAAATATCGGAGAATGCATGACAGAACTCGAATCCAAAATTATCCAAATTAATTTAGAAGTAAGGATTAAGCATTGAATCATACAAGCATGGAGAATAATTAAAAAGAAAGACAATCATCACTTAGGAGCAGTGTTTTAAATATCGGATATCGGCGATATACCGGTCGGTAAAATTATGTACCGGTTACCGGATACCGGGTGATATATCGCGATATGGTACTAAATACCGGTTGATATATCAATAGTAAATACATATAAGAGATTATTAAAAGAAATAAGTTATTATCTAAACATCATTTAAAAACATCATTGACATACCATAATGAACATAGAATAAAATAAAACAATCTCTCAAGCAAAAAATAATAATTATTATCCAAATAAGTAACTATAAGGGTTGATATATCGGATATTTCATCTCGGATATCGGGCGATATATCGGCAAATATCGGTCCAAAACGATATCCGATAAATTTTTGCACTTATCATATCGTTTTGGATAAAATACCGGTATCTCGGCCGATATACCGGTATATCGGCCGATATTTAAAACAATGCTTAGGAGTTATCCTGACCCTAATCACGAATTAGCTACTCATTACGCATGATTTAGAAAAATAAAATAAGACATCGAAATTGAAGAATATGGAAAAAAATCAACTAAACTTTATTCAATTATGAAGTTCACAATTTCTTACAAATGCATAGAAGAAAAAAATAAAAAATAAAAACTCTTATTCTGAATATGAGCTACACTTGACGTTATTGAAAGGATCAGCTGCTTGCTGCTCGGTATCGTCAACAGGATCAACTGCTTGCTGCTTGTTGTTGAAAGAACAAGCTGCTGAAGCTCGTAAAATAGCTCTCTAAAATTAATCCCTTTGAATGGTCATCTCTCCCTCTTGTTGCTCCTCCCTTTTTATAATTGTAGTGGGTAAATTCTTAAAGAATCAATCCACACATCATAATAATGGAGAGGGATAGTTAAATCAAATCACAGAAAGTAAGCACGAACATACAGAAGTTACGTAAAAACCCAAAAGAGAGAAAAACCACAGGGAAAGAGCAGAATTCCGCTATCATAGTGGTGATTACAGGTGGGCTTCTCTAGTGTGCTAGAGTTTCTGGGATTCCAATCCCCTCCACGTTTGGAGGGATCTGTTATTTATATAGGTAATATCTACAAGATAAGTTAGGGAGTCGCACTCAGTTTAAATATTTAAATTCTTCATCTTGATGGTGGTTAAGCTGAACATCCTGATTTGAATCGAGATAGGTAAGAGTTTCTATATGGTAGTCCGTGCCTGCTATAGATAAGGACGAAATTGTCCTCGAGGGGTAACTGCCTCGTTTGGATGATGATTAGGCTTAAAAATAGATATCTCTTTCAACCAGTTTTATCTCTTCTTCCACTTACCCAACCCGCTAGAAGTTCGAATTGGACGGAGACTCTGGATCAAGTGTTCTGAAGTGGCCACGCATCACGCATCCCTTGGGGCCCGGATAGATATGTCTCACAATCTCAGGTGGGTCAGATAGTGACCACTACAGATGCCCCTCTGCTCTCTTCTTTTTGTGAGAAGTCGGGAACTTCCCCTAGGGGGTTATAAGTTCTGGGGACTCTAATAGAGAGAGGAGCATATAGGAATTTCAGGTTTGAACACATGTCAATCGATATTGCTTCAAGTTTCATCTTGAAGTGGCGTGCATCACTCTATAGGCTGGCAGAGGCTTAAATGTGCGTTAAATCTGCTGCAGTTTCGATGAGCTCATCATTGCTTTTGTTGAAGCGGCGTTCGAGGTGGGTACCACGTATCTAGAGTGATGGTTCAGATTTAATCCACCGTAACATTGTAAGGCCCTGATTTGAGAGACGGATCGCTTTCCTAGGGTTTTAAGAAGGCAATTATCTGGGGTTTGGGCATTTTCTCAAATCTCTGCGCCTTCTTCTACTTACTCTCTTCTGATTTTTTGGTTCTCAGATCTTGGTTGTCTTCTTATTTTCATCGCAATGAAGAAGGGAAAGACATCTGCTACGATCAGCGGCACAGGTAAAGGAAAGGCCGCGATGGAGGAGAATGGTAAGAGAGCTTTCCATCGTACCAGGATCGGAATAGACTTCTATCCAAAAGCCTCCAAGCTCCGTGATCAGGAGGCGGTGGATAAATACTTGGCCAGCTATGGATTTTGTTTGAATCCAGGGATAAAAATTTAGTTTTGCCCCTACGGTGTTGATGTTTCCTCCGCCCTCGTAAAAGGGAGGGTGTATATATGCATCCCCAGGTTCTGACACTAGGGCTAAGGCTGCTGATGATGAAGTTCGTCTGTAGCGTTATTGCTTTTTACAAAGTTGCCTCCTTTCAGTTGTTGGTGGTAGCTTGGCGCACGGTACTAGGGTTCGAGGCCTTCTGTGATTTGTTTGCTCCTGAAGCGTGCCAGCTCAAGGACTTCAGCGCGGCGTATTCACTAAGGAAGACTATTCAAGATGCGCACTACTTTTTCCCCCAAAGCGGGGTTGAAAAAGTTATTGTCAACATGGTCAACAACGACCATGGTATGCGGGATACCGTGGTTTGGGTGACTGGTCCGTGGGAGGTCGAATCTGAAGATGAGCACGGGGCAGTCCCAGTCGCTTGGAACTTAGACTCCGTCTCTCATGGGGGCTTTGCCTACCACTGATGTTGAGGCGAAGTTAGGGAGGTTAACGGAGATCAACTACAACAATCACAACTGGAGTTGGCTACTAAACTCGAATAGGTCTCCTGAACCCCCGGTCATCCCGAAGGTGTCAACTTCGGGTAAGATCCAGCCTGCCTCTGAGCTTGAGAAACCTGCCTGGGAGTCGAGGGTCTCAGGACGGATGGTTCCCACTAAAGGGAAGAGGGCTCATACCCAGTCTTCACGTGTCATGTGCACCGAGGTAGATCCTGACCTTTAATTTTCTGTTAGTAGGGACTATTTCTCAACGCTTGCTTTTCTCCTACAGAAGAAGTGTCGACTCCTGTTCGATAAGTCTAATGATGAAGAGATGACATACTTGCTCAAAGCCACGACCTCTCCTTTGCCCACCGCCGTGAAGCGGTCCTCTGAGGTTGAGGAGGCTTGGGTTGGATCCTCGGACTGTAGAGGTTGCGGATACAGCCCCAGAGATGCTTGCGGGGCCTCCTACTATTGAGTTGCTCCCCGAGAGTGGGACTGAGACAACAGCGTCCCCGACTGTGGACGTGCTAAGCTTTTGTCTCCACATAGTCTTGAGAGGGTGGACACTGTTGAGCATCCTCAGGCTGCGGAGGGTGCAAGGGAAGCCAGTGGTGTCGGCTCTCAGTGACCGCCACACCATCCCAAGAATTGTCATTGGGACGGATCATTGCGGGTCCGGAACTAGGATTGTTCTTCCGGAGGGGTGATGTTGCAGTGGCCTTTTGGTATGGAGATTACTCAGGGGGCTTGAGAAGCTTAAATCCGTGCCTTTGAAGGAGCGGATGCGACATTTGAAAAATGATTTTTTCAGGGTAAGCAACTTAACGACCTTGTTTTGAGTTATTTGTTTGAGTGCCACTTAACTTTGGCTTCTCCTTCAGAGCGTGGTTCTCCTCTTAGATGAGCACCGGGATGCTCTGAAGGCGAGGGAGGGTGAAGTCTCTGATTTGCGTCGGAGGATGGAGGAGCTCAATACTGCAGTGCAGGCGACGACTGAGGAGATTGGTCGGCTTAAAGAAGATTTGAGCCGTGAAGTGGCGGGTTGAGCCGAGAGTTGGTGGCGCAGCTGAGGGGGGAACTGGAGAAGAAGGGATCGGAGATGCTGAAGAGAGATTCCGAGCTACAACAGGAGTCTGTACTACTGGAGGCCCGGCAAGATCTTGAGGGGATGCGGGTGCGTGCAAAGGAGGCAGAGGCTGCTCTGAGGCCGAAGCGGGATGCTTTCGAGGAGGTGAGGGGTGCCTCACTGATGACTTGAATCGGGTGCAGATTGCCCTCGAGGAGGCTGTAGCCGGATTGTCAACATGCGTTGAAGGTGTTCAAATTCAAGAAGTATAAAGAGGGGTATGAAGACGGGAAGCGTGGGGGTGTCTCCGAGGTACTCGCTTGAGATTGGATCCTTCCTTAGGAGTGAATGTCAAGGTCCTCTTGAAAGCAGCGCTGCCCCTGCTACCGTGGTGGAGACTTTTCTGAATTCTCTGTCTAGCGATGATGTGCCCCTAACATTGAGCTATCTGCCGACTGCTCCCGACACTGGGTGGGTGGCTGGTGCTTCACCCGCTATAGTGGAGGAGAGGAATACTCCGTCAAGTGACGCTGCGCCCCTGGCGACGAGCTCTCTACTGGCTGCCTCCGACGCTGGGTGGTGGCCGGGCTGCCCCCGAGGAAGTTGCTCTTTCGACTCCTGCTTTTGAGGCCTCTCGCAAAGGCAAAAGTAAAGTGAGTGTTTGAGAGTTTGCCTTGTTTGATTTTTCTACCATTATTTATTTTAATGGATAAATCTTTTAGTTTCATAAAGAAGGAATTTTAAATCATGATACGTTATAAATTCTAATTCATATCAATTGGTTTAGATCTAGGGGAGATCTAGGTTTTTTTTTGCAACAAAAAGAGAATCTTAAGCATGCTTGCTAATTAAATATTTGAATTAATAAAAATCAATTTTTTTTATACTTCCTTGCTTTCTCCTTAATCTTGTATCCCGAAATCCTTCTTCGCAGTTTGAGGAAAATATGAGGATAAGGAAAGTTATACTAGAGTTTCTCTTGATGTGGGAGAGAAAGGAAATGTTTAGGTTTTATAAGGTTATAAGAGATTTTCTTTTTTTTTTTTTTGAACCTGGACTTTAATTAGGCTAGATTAGCAATTAGATAAGAATGGAAAGTGGTAGGAAAAATCTCAAAGAGATTCTTCTTGAACCTGGACTCTAATTAGGCTAGATTAGCAATTAGATAAGAATGAAAAGTTGTAGAAAAAAATCTCAAAGAGATTTGATTTAGAATTTGAAATTATAGATTGTCTAGCTCATTAGATTCAAATTTAATTTCGAGTGCTCTTAGATTACACGCCAATGTGGCACAATGGTTAACTCTCTTCTCTCCCTTGTTGGGGACCTAAGTTCAATCCTTAGTGCTAGCATATATATATATATTATTATTATTATTTTTCATTTTATTTATTTATTTATTTTTATTTTACTTTATTTTTGGATATGAGTTAAAAGGGTTATGGTTTATTAGATAATTGGATCATGGGTAGATGGGTTAGAAAAGAAGATCAATTGAGAATAACGGCAACAATAACATAATAATAATAATGCTCATCATAATGTATAAAATATAATACATATATATACTTGTATAATTGCAATTCAAAAACATATGCACTTAATATGTATGCACATATATTTATACACCTGTACAAATACATTAATCAATAATAATAACTAATTCTACATAAAATTAATAAGAGTAGAAATACAGTATTATTAGTTAGGGGATATTACAGCTAGTGCTTGCGTTACTGACTGCGAATGGGGGACACTTCCACGAGTTATATAAGCGGCAGGGACTGATAAGGGACACTCTCATCAACATGACAAGGAAACAGTGAGGAGTGAAACACATTTTATTTCACTATTGGTTCTTGATGGCATTAAAGACGTCGTTGATGGGGAACCTCTGCGGGGTGAAGTGTTGCTCAGCTCTGAAGGCTTAGAGTGGATCTTGGGAGAGAATTGAGAATGCCTGCTTCTTGATAGTGAGTTGCCCCCGCCCCCGATTATGGTGGTTGGCATGTGTCAGAGTCTCGCGCTGTGAGTTCGTCTTCTCCCTGTCGTTGTTGCGCTTGAAGGAGTGGTTGGCTTCCTCCAATTGGATGTAAAGCTGAGCTCGAGAAAAGACTTAATCGCTCGAGTGATGTCATACTTCAGTAGGTGTTTGTACAGGGGGTGAGAGATGTGCAGCCCGTTGATGAATTCGAGTGCAAAGACATCTTCACCACAGTTGGGAACTTTTAGAAGCTGGCTTTGAAAGTAGCCGATGTAGGACTTGAGGCTATCACTTTGCCTTATCTTAACAGAGAGGAGGTGATGGTTGTTCTCTTGACCTCTCTGCGAGAGGCGTACTGAGTGAGAAACACTTTGGTTATCTCCTCGATGTTGTGGAGAGAATGGGGTGGCAGAGAGTAGAATTAATCCGAGGTCACACCCTTCAAGCTGGACGGAAAGGTTAAGGATCAGATCATTGCGGGAGTAGAGCACCATCTTGTCTCTGAAATGTCTCATGTATTGAACCGGGTCAGTTATTCCGGAGAAGTAGTTGAAGGTTAGAGTTGAGAATTTTCTCGGTAACTCGCACTGCAGGATCTCTTTGGAGAGGGGAATCAGAGACTTTGACTGCTGAAAGTGTTGACCGGCTATTGAGCTGCAACTTAGCCTCCTCGTTCCGTCTTTAGATTAAATCATCGAGGATTCATTTGTCAGGTTATTCTCCGATTTCAGACTCGCTTTCCATCGACGTCGGTGTCTGGGTGTTCTGGAGGGCAACGATTTGGGCCTGAAGTTGTTCGTTGAGCTGTCTCAGAGCTTCTTGTTCATGGATGGCATTTTCGCTGTCAAGAGCTGCCTGCTCCCGATTGCGATCTGACTGTGCTTGCTTCTCCTTTATCTGCTTTTTTCTGTCAGTAAATATCTGAAAGATCTGGTCTTCGTACTGCGGCGATCATGGTTCAAAGACTCGTCCGAGTCGGAGACGACTCGTCGGCCGAGTCGTATCCGTCTCGGCCCGCTCCGAGACGAGTCCGAGTCACGAGTCGGTCGGCTCAACTCAGAGGAGACCGACTCGGCCAAGAATCGGAGCCGACTCGGCCGAATCGGTCGTGACTCGGCCGAGTCGACTGAGTCAACTCCGATTCTCGGCCGAGTCAGCTCGAAACATATATTCACCCGTGACAACAGGTATAAAGAAGAAAAAAAAGAAAAGAAAAAATTTACCTCTCTCGCTCAGATCTGGATATCACCGCCGCTGCCCGATCGTCACTGCTCAGATATGGCCGTCGGCTGCTCCTCCCCAGTCCCAGGTGATGCTCCTCCCTCTCTCTCTTTCCCTCTCCCTCCCTCTGCTTCTCTCTCCCCCCCTCTCCATCTCCCATCTCTCTCCCTCTCTTTCCCTCCCCCTCCCCCTGTCTCTTTCCCCTCCCCTCCCTCTCTCACCCACTCTTTTTCTTTCCTTTTCCATCTTCCGTCTCTCTCTGTCTCTTTTCCCTTCCCCCTTTCTCTCCCTGTTTCCGATGTCTCCCCCTCCGAGGTATAAGAGAAGCAGATGATGGTGGTGGTGATGAAGATGTGAGAGTTTTATCCAGTTCTAGTAGTGATGATGGTGAGGATGGCAATGATAATAATGACAGTGATGGCAACAATAGTACTGATGAAGGAACTTATAGTCTTAAAGGTCATATACAAATGTTGAGTTTGACATCAAGCCAACATTATGGTGTGATATATATTCATGACTACAGACCACAACTTGAAAGATCTACGAGTACTAGTATCAGTTTGTCTACTTACCGCAAAGATGATTATGATGATGATTTTGTGCCTTATTGCAATTTAATGTGAAAATAGCTACATTAGCATGTATTTATGAATGTAGTGTGCAATTTACTATATTGTGTATGTATTTTGATATGTTTCTACCGACGACGCGTGTATTTATGCTTTCACTTTATGTTTAGTATGCTAGGTGATATATTTTGGACATGTGATACATGAATTGGATGTCTACATTTTTTTAAGATTTGTCGTAATTTTTTCAGAAATTTTTGAGCTTTCTATGTAGCGTTTTGCGCGTATCACCCGAGACCGATCCGAGTCGTCGAGGCCGATCCGTCTCAGTGCCCGCCGAGTCGGCGACCGAGACCGCGACTATGAACCATGGCGGCGATGGTTGGATGTTGGCGACTGCCCCCTGAGGTGAGGAGCCACTGTTTTTAATAGTATGAGACTGATCGACGACATGCAGGGAGACCGTGTCAATGATGTGATGGCCTTGCCCTTTGACGTGGCACTGTTGAGGGTGGTGGTTTGCTTTTTGGGGCCATTGACGATATGGAAGAGGCTTTTGAGAAGGTTTTGGATTGGATGAGAGAGAGATCTTGAGTGGACTCAGATCTCAATGAAAGCACCAGTTTGTGGTGGATAAAAATTGACTTACCGTGGATTGGAGCCACAACAAACAAAGTTTGGTCGCTCCCCAGAGCTGTTACCTGTTAGAGCACACACAAAAAATACTTTTCAGGTTAGAAGCATCGATGTGGTGGCCGGTTTAAGACTCTCGGACGTGAGAATCAGTTGTCGGAATGAAAAGGTGGAGAGACCGAGCAGAGGATTACTACTGGTGTGTATTGGTGGACTGGAATAGGGAAACTTCCAGTTATTGGATGGACTAGCACATGAAACTGCTAGTGTGGTGATTGGACTAGAATGGGGAACTGTTAGTATAGTGGAATGGTGGACTGGAATAGGGAAACTTTTAGTGTTCTGGTGGTGTGTGCGTATGCTCTGAGGATTAGGAAAGCAATCGATCCTCTTACCCTTGGAGAAGAAAGATCTTATGTACCTGACAGGGACATCAAGGCAGAATTGGCGGATGGTTGTAACTGCATGATCTGCACGTGTTGTATTTGTTCTAACGGTTCTGATTGCTTGCGCTGACAAGTTGGGATTGCATGCAAGGGGAATCTGCTGCCATGCATAACCGCCCGTTTTAATGTATGGGCGTTACACGTCTTCAACGTGGGGAGAATGGTATTGCTTAACGGCAGGCGAAGATCTCGGTGGACTGATGATCAGAGCCTCGTACTTGGGGTTGGAGACTTTTGGAAGAAAGACCTGGGGAAGGTGAAGGCCTCTGAGTGGCAGAGTTCGACTCCAGACCGAGGACACCTTCGAGACAGAAGATGACTTCGGGAAGTTTGGTCATGGCGGAGGCTGGATGTGGCAAAAACTGGATGTGATAGAGACCGAATGTGACGAAGACTTCGAGATGATTTCTGGGAGTTGTTGATTTCTTGGTGGAAGCTCTTGGTAGCTTGGACACGGTGTCATCAGCTTGGCCTTGTTGAAAGATAAACTCAAACAAAGTCCCTTGGAGTTCCCAATACAATATTAATTAAGGAGATGAGAGGTCAAATGCATTATGTAGTTTGTAATTACTAAGAGTCATTGTGAGAAAGTTTAAGAGTCATTGTGTGTGGAATTCCAATGTGTGTGGAATCTCAAGAGTCATTAGGAGTCTATAAATAGTGTTGTCATCCTTGAATGAAATGAGTGAGCAAGAGTTTGATAGAAAAGAAATTTTTGTGTTCTTGCTCCTTTCTCCTCCTCCTCATATTTCTAGTTCTTCTTGTGCTAACAAATTAGTATCAGAGCCAAGGTGAAGCTTGAAGCTTCTTTGGGAGGTGATTCCCATTGTGAAGCTTGAAGCTTGAAGCAAGGTGAAGCTTGAAGCTTCTTTGGGAGGTGATTCCCATTGTGAAGCTTGAAGCTTGAACCAAGGTGAAGCTTGAAGCTTCTTTGGGAGGTGATTCCCATTGTGAAGCTTGAAGCTTGAAGCAAGGTGAAGCTTGAAGCTTCTTTGGGAGGTGATCCCATTGTGAAGCTTGAAGCTTGAAGCTTGGAGAAGACCGCCCCTACCACTTCGTACAAGTGCTGAAGGCGAAGGCGAGTACAAGTGCTAAAGGCAAAGGCAAAGACAAGTTGCCGAAGGCGAAGTTAAGTGCGAAGGCGAAACTAAGTACCGAAAGCGAAGACAAGTGCTGAAGGTGAAGACCGTCGGTGACAGCCATGGCAAATTCCGGAAGTACACCGCTGGGACAAAAGCCTACACCGCTGGGGCAGATGCCGCTACCACGCCTCACAAAGACGAACTATGACAATTGGAGCATTCAGATGCGGGTGTTGCTTGGTGCACAAGACGCGTGGGAAGTAGTTGAGAACGGCTACACAGAGCTGGCTACTACTGATAACATGACGCCGAATTAGTTAAAGGCGTTGAAAGAAACGCGCACGAAAGACAAGACCGCTCTCTACTTCTTCTTCCAAGCGGTAGATGAGTCGGGGTTCGAGAAGATTGCTAGTGCGGCAACTTCGAAGGAGGCATGGGAGATTTTGCAAAAAGTCTTCAAAGGCGCCGACCGTGTTAAACAAGTGCGGCTTCAAACTCTACGAGGTGAATTGGAGGCCATGAAAATGAAGGAGTCAGAAGGAGTATCTGACTACATCACGCGTGTACAAACGGTGGTAAATTAACTCAAACGCAATGGAGAAAGCATAACCGATTCAAGGGTCGTGGAGAAGATTCTGCGGTCATTGACCGAGAATTTCGAAAATGTTGTATGCGCAATTGAGGAGTCGAAGAATCTAGAGGAGATGACCATAGATGATCTCGCCGGTTCTCTCGAGGCGCATGAGCAACGGAAGAAGAAGAAACAAGATCTGCTCGAAGAGGCCTTACAATCTAAGGCAACTATCAAGGAGGATAAGACGATGTATGCCCAGCAAAACTGGCGTGGTCGAGGACGCGACCGTGGAGGTCGTGGTCACGGTAGAGGCTGCGGACGCGGAGACAACTCGAAAGAAAAGGACCAGCCGATCCAACAAAATTGGCGTGGTCAAGGACGCGGTCGTGGTAGAGGCGGCCGGTCAAATCGTCAAAATGTCTAGTGCTACAAATGCGTCAAATATGGACACTACGCAAAAGAGTGCTACTCCGACAAAAAGATAGAAGAAAATGCGAAACTAGTCACGGAAGAGAAGATAAGAGACGATGGTGTTCTCATGATGGCCTATAAAGACATTATTCCTGATAGCGACTCGGTCTGGTATCTCGATACAGGCGCTAGCAATCACATGAGTGGGCACAAACATCTCTTTATGGAGATCCAAGAGATAGAAGATGGGCACGTGTCATTTGGAGATGCGTCGAAGGTTCAAGTCAAAGGCCGAGGAAAAATACGCTTTTCTCAAAAAGATGGCAAAGAAGGGACAATTGAGGATGTCTACTATGTGCCTGACATGAAAAGAAATATCCTTAGCATGGGCCAACTATTAGAGAAGGGATATTCGATCTTCATGAAAGATCGAATGTTACACTTGAAAGACAAAGAAGGCCGGTTACTTGCACGAGTGGAGATGGCCAAGAATCGGATGTTCAAACTCAACTTGAGAAGTGTGCGAGAAAGGTGCTTGCAAGTCAACATGGATGACAAAGTCTCGTTGTGGCACTTGCGGTCGGAAACTTACATTATGGCGGCCTAACAGAATTAGCAAAGAAGCATATGGTCCACGGGTTACCAGATATGGACTACACCAAGAAATTTTGCGAAGGGTGTGTACTTGGCAAGCAAACAAGGAACACTTTTCAGAAAAGGGCGGAATATCGTGCAAGGAGTTCTCTCGAGTTGGTACATACCGATATATGTGGCCCGATCACACCTAAGTCATTCAGTGAGAAGAGGTACTTTATCACCTTTATTGACGACTACACAAGGAAGACTTGGGTTTACTTCATGAAAGAAAAGTCCGAGGCACTCGAGGTGTTCAAGAAATTCAAGATGCAAGTAGAGAAGACAACTGGTCTTTATATCAAGGCCTTACGATCGAACAGAGGCGGAGAGTACATGTCAACTGCTTTCAAAAGCTACTGCGAGGAACAAGGAATCAGAAGATTCTTGACTGCACCATACTCACCTCAGCAAAATGGTGTGGCCGAGAGGAAAAACCGGACTATTCTTGATATGGTTCGGTCGATGTTGAAGAGCAAAAACATGCCAAAGAATTTTGGGCAGAAGCGGTGCAATGTGCTGTGTATGTGCAAAATCGGTGCCCACATGCGAAGATGGGAGATCAAACACCCCAGGAAGCTTGGAGCGGACGAAAACCAACCGTATCACAATTGAGAGTATTCGGTAGTGTGGCCTATGCGCACGTACCGGATCAAAGAAGAACCAAGCTAGATGACAAGAGTAAGAAGTACGTGTTCATCGGGTATGACGAGAAGACAAAAGCTTTCAAGTTATTCGACCCGATTGAAGAAAAGGTGGTTGTAAGCCGAGATGTGCAAGTGAATGAAGAAAGCGCATGGGATTGGAACAACAAAAAAGAGGTGACGCAGGAGGAAGAAATAGAAGAATCAAACTCTGCACCGATAATCAACAGACAAGCCCTCCGACATCTGATGATGAAGAAGAACCAAGACAACCGAAGATGCGAAGCTTGCAAGATCTATACGAGACAACAAGCGAAGTACACTTGGTATGTCTTCTAGCGGATGCTGAGAATATCACTTTTGAAGAAGCAGTGAGAGATAAGAAATGGCAAGCCGCGATGGATGAAGAAATAAGTGCTATTGAAAGAAATGAAACTTGGGAGTTGGTGGAGCTGCCAAAAAGACATCAACCCATAGGAGTAAAATGGGTGTATAAGAAAAAGATGAATGCCCAAGGTGAGATAGAAAGATATAAGGCACGTCTAGTAGCAAAAGGCTATAGACAAAAGGCTGGGATTGATTATGATGAAGTCTTTGCTCCAGTCGCGAGGATGGAGACAATTCGGCTTCTTATATCCCAAGCAGCACAATTCAAGTGGCCAATCTATCACATGGACGTGAAGTCAGCATTTTTAAATGGTGTGCTTGAAGAAGAAGTATATGTGGAGCAATCTCCTGGATACATGAAAGCCGGGAAGGAGAAAAAAGTGTTGAAGTTAAAGAAGGCGCTATATGGGCTGAAGCAAGCGCCGCGAGCATGGAATACCCTAATCGACACCTATCTCAAAGGGAACAGGTTCATGCAATGTCCTCATGAGCATGCATTATACGTGAAGAAGAAAAAGGTAACTTGCTGTTTGTTGCTCTTTATGTTGATGATCTCATATTCATGGGGAATAATGAGGAGATGATAAAAGACTTCAAAGAAGCGATGACTCGGGAGTTCGAGATGACAGATTTGGGGCTGATGAAGTATTTTCTTGGTCTTGAGGTTAAGCAAGGAAAATCGGGAATATTTGTGTCCCAAGAGGCGTATGCAAAAGACATTTTGAAGAAAAACAAGATGGAAGATTGCAACCCGGTAGCAACACCGATGGAACTTGGTGCGAAACTCTCAAAATTTGATGAAGGAGATCGAGTGGATGCAAACAAATACCGGAGCTTAGTTGGGAGCCTACGGTATCTCACATGCACAAGGCCTGACATTGCATATAGTGTCGGGATAGTGAGTCGGTTCATGGAGGAACCGAAATACTCACATTTGAAGGCTATCAAGAGGATTCTTCGATACATTCGAGGAACTGTATCACTCGGTTATTCTACTCGGAGACACATGAATACAAACTGGTGGGTTACTCCGACAGTGATTGGTGCGGAGATATAGATGATCGGAAAAGCACATCGGGATATGTGTTTTATATGGGAGACACAGCTTTCACGTGGGTCTCAAAGAAGCAGCCAATAGTAACCTTATCAACATGCGAAGCAGAATATGTGGCAGCATCATGGTGCGTGTGTCACGCAATCTGGCTGAGAAATTTGCTATGTGAGCTAAAACTCCAGCAAAACGAAGCGACCGAAATACGAGTTGACAACAAATCAGCAATTGAGTTGGCAAAGAATCCGGTGCACCATGAAAGGAGTAAACATATAGATGTTCGTTTCCATTTCATACGGGAACATGTGAAGAAAGGTAAAGTGCGACTGAGTCACGTTGCGAGTCGTGATCAAGTGGCAGATATCTTTACAAAGCCGCTACCAACAGCGCTATTCGAAAATTGCAAGAAGATGATTGGAATGAAGGATGAAAAATGTTTGAGTTTAAGGGAGGAATTTGTTGAAAGATAAACTCAAACAAAGTCCCTTAGAGTTCCCAATACAATATTAATTAAGGAGATGAGAGGTCAAATGCATTATGTAGTTTGTAATTACCAAGAGTCATTGTGAGGAAGTTTAAGAGTCATTGTGTGTGGAATTCCAATGTGTGTGGAATCTCAAGAGTCATTAGGAGTCTATAAATAGTGTTGTCATCCTTGAATGAAATGAGTGAGCAAGAGTTTGATAGAAAAGAAATTTTTGTGTTCTTGCTCCTTGCTCCTCCTCCTCATATTTCTAGTTCTTCTTGTGCTAACAGGCCTCAATCAAATTTTGACCATTACATCTATCTAGGTTCAAAACTCATTGATGTTTTCTTACCTTAAATGAAATTTCAAGAGAAAGGTGGATCTATTCACTTTGTAATTGGTCAACACAGGTAAATCAGGTCAGGGTTTCTAGCCCATACCCGATCCAGTTATTAATGGGGTCAGTCCAGTTGACCCGATTATGATCCGTAGCTGTTTAGGGGCTACCCGTACCCGCTAACTTTGGTTTATGTTTGGATCAGTTTGTTAGATCAGGTCAGTATTCCAGTCTTAGGGGCATGGGCGTAAATGTGTGCTTCCTAGGGCTGTGAGTGGGCTGGGCCAGGAGGGGGGTCTCTAGTTTGCTCCTAGGAAATGATTGCTAGTTTACCTTTTTTATATATTAGTTATATATTAAATAAACGTCTGTTATGTTTGAGAATCCACGAATGGTTCATAGTCTGGCTGAGGTCTGGGATGGGTACCCATTTTCATATTGGATACGATGTTTTTACCACAGTTGGATGACATGATGACTTGGTAAGGCTGGCTATGGAATGCAAGCATTGGCAAAGTGTAATATGCTTCTAAAGTCCTCTTGGAAAGTGTCTTGTTAAGCTTCTACATTTTGTTCGATATTGCTAGCTGTTCGAGTAGTAGCTGTAAGGTTGCATGTCATGTAAGTGTTAGGAAGCGGAATAAGCATGTGGATGTTTTCTAGCAGATCTGACGCTCAGTGGATCTTTTCATCTTTGCTTGTGCTGGAAAATTGCTTTATGCATACCATGTGAATGTCTCTCAAGCAGTTCTAACTTCTAACACTGGTAGAAGATTTTTCTCCTTTGCTTGCACTGGAAGATTGCTTTATGCATGTTAATGTGTCCAATACATTTCTCAGTACTTTTTTGGTCCCTCTTCATCTTTTTTTTTCTTTTTATTTTTTCCTCGTTTTCCATCCTTGAGTGATTTACTGTGTGAGCCATTCATTACATGTGACCTGCTTTCTGCTATTAGGATGATTTTCTATTGATGTCGGTCATTGTCTTGTCCGCATGCGAAAGTAGCATCATGTCTCTGTTTTTATACTTTGTTCTTGGCCTTTCTTTATAATTTGTGTGTTTTGAAATAATGGGGAATAATCCTGTATACCATTTTTGCAGTTTATTATAGACAATGGAATTCTCCCTTGCCTTCTTCAACTTCTCACGCAGAATTACAAAAAGAGCATAAAAAAGGAAGCTTGCTGGACAATCTCAAACATAACTGCTGGGAATAGAAACCAGATCCAGGTAATCCATGCTCTACTTGTTCATATATTTGAGTTTCTTGCTGGAATCCTGAAACTATACATACTGAATGTTCCTTTTTCAACATTACCGGGCTGCAAAAGAAGGGCGCCTTGGCCAATTATTGCATTAATTTGGCAATGAGCTTATCAGTGATGCATTTTGATTTGTATCTTGGTTGTGCATACTTGTACCCCAATGTAACTTTACTCTTTTTAGATGAGCACTGATCTTGAACTTTGCTTTGGTGAACATTCTCAGGCTGTCATTGAGTCAAACATCATAGCCCCACTAGTCTGTCTCTTACAAAATGCAGAATTTGAGATCAAGGAGGCTGCATGGGCTATCTCAAATGCTACCTCTGGAGGTTCCCACGAGCAGATCCGGTATGATTCTATGTCCTTGATAATGCTTATATTTCTGTCTTCTGCATTTTGAAATTAAAATATTTGCCACATTGACTTACTGATACTGCTGGTGAATCGTTGATAACTTGAGATGGAGCTTTGAATGCAGTTGCAACATTGCAATCATGCGCTATATGATCTTAATGTCCTAATATTTTAGTCTATTAGGTTTGGAACTTGGAAATTTTTAAATTAGTTGCAATAATATAACAAATTTATAAAGGCATACTATCATACAATTCTAAATTTAAACATCAGCAACAATCACAAAGCCGTGTACCCAATTCTTTCGGTTGGTTGTATGAATTCATTTTCTCCTTTCAGCCATATTAAGGGCCTGTTTGTTTCGTTGCAAAACGTCGCAAGTCGTAAGTCGTAAAATGAGAATGGAAAAAATGAACTGTAGCAGAGAAAATATATTGTGTTTTATGGTGTTTGGTTGATAAAGTGAAGTGTAGATGGAAAAGTATATTGTGTTTTACGGTGTTTGGTTGATAAAGTGAAATTGTAAATGGTAAAGTATATTGTGTTTTACGGTGTTTGGTTGTAATGTAAAAGTGTGAGTGGAAAAAGTTGACCACAAAATTAGCTGTAGCAGTGATTTAAATATTATAAATAGTATTAAATTAAATCTACTATTGCAAATTAAATTGTATTAATAAATTTGAGATAAAAATTAATAATCTTAATATTTTATTTATAACAATAATATTAATAAAATATTAGTATAAATATTAAAATTACTAAAATATTAACTAAATAAATAATATAAAATTTTAAGAAAATCTAAAGAACATTAATAAAATTTTAAGAATACTAATAAAATATAAATATTAAAAAATCTTACAAAAATAATAAAATATAGTTATAATATTATAATATTAAAAATACTTGAAAATTATTATAATATAAATTTTATTATAATATTATTGTAATATTATAGAAATATAAAATTAACAAAGTAAAATATAATTATAATTTAATAATAAATTATCATTATAGTATTATTATACTAAATTATTATTACAATATAACATAATAAATATTAATATAATAATAAAATATATTATGATATTAATAAAGTAATTTTTTATATTAAAAATAAATAATTAAATATATAGTAAAGTATAATATTGTTACATTAATAAAATATTAACTCTAAATAAAATAATAAAAAATGGAATAAGTATTAATAAAATAATAAAGTATTAAATAAAATATTAAATAAAAATATTAAATTAAAATAGTAAAATATTAACTATTAAAACAACAATTAAAAAAAATTAAAGATCATAAATATAAAATAATTAAATAATTAAATAAGAAATTGAACACTATTTAAAATATTAAATATAATAATATTAAATTATATATTAATTATCAAGTAACTGTTTTGAACTGTAAGTGTACTACAAGTGAGAGTTACATGACCACAAAATTAACTGTAGCAACTGCAAGTGGGAAAATATGAGTGTAAAAGTGAGATTTACATGACCACAAATTTAACTGTAGCAACTGCAAGTGGGAAAAGAAGAGTTGCATTTTGCAACTTGTTTTTCAACGAAACAAACAACGGAAAATGGAAAAGAAGTTTTACGACTTGCGTTTTGTGGCGTTTTGCAGCGAAACAAACACGCCCTAAGGGCCGTTTTCTTAGTTACATTAGCAACTTTCGGTTCTTTACATCCGTGATTGAAGTTCCCTTTGGTACAGTAATTTCTAACTGTGATCCTCTCCACCATGTGCACCATCAATCTGGTTCATGTCCAAACTACCCCAATTATATCCAGCATATCATTGGCAAAGGAGAAATTGCGATGGGGTCCCTGTAGTCTCTAGTTGATGCAATTGTTTTTTTAATAACCCCTTCAAAATTCCTGTATTGTGATAAATCCAATTGGATCTTTTCTCTACATCAAATTGGGAAAAGTAGATCTTAATTTAAATCTTAAACATACATATACAGTAAAAAATCTAAAACATATACAGTAAAACGTTCGTTTTTTGTTACTGTACTACATCTGATGTTCTCTCTAATGTCTTAAAAGCATTTTCCAATAAAATGTGGATGGCATTGCTGAAAAGCTTCATAGGAAGTTTTGAGATGTCACCCGATACCCGATATGCACAGCTGAATATTGATGTTGCCGATACTATAGAGGAAATACTGATATTGCTGATACGACTATGGCGAAATGGCTTAATGTGTCTGATATTGTTGATCCTGGTACCAAAATCCTATGGTCACTATCAACATTGATACCGAGATTCCAAACCTTGCTTCATATTAGAAGGGCCTCACAAAAATGGTGAAAGTTTACGACTGATGACCAAGCTGACCAAGTCTCATATGCCGATGGTGCTGGTGTGGTGGTGATGTCAACTCCTTGAGTTGGGGTCATATTCCTTGCTAAGGAAACTATGGCCCTTGGAGGGGCTATCGAGAAAGCCCAGTATGCTAGTTCTAAGGCAGAAAACCTACCTTATTTTAGTCAGCTAAATTCTTTACATAAGGGCTAAGGGGAAAAAAACCCTCTTCTGGAAATTTGAGTTTCATCAATTAGGAAGAAAAACCCACGCGGGTTTTGAAAAAGAAGAATTATGTGTCAAAGAATAGTAGTCTGATCACAAATTTTCATGGCCTTGGTTTATGCGACTTATACTTTTTCAGATTAGAATCAACATAAAAAAGTTCAGTTTATAGAAAATGGTCCTGTCTTCATTTCTGTTCAATTTGGAATCTGTGGAATTCCAATTGGTTGCAATAGTGCAATGATGTATTACATTAGTTGTGATCTTTTAAATTAAGAAAACAGTAAATCTTGCCAAAAGAACTTGTTTCTTTAGCTAAATATCTCATATAATGACAGTTAGCAGGGAAATTGAGGAGCATTTGAGTGGTTTGAACTATGCAGCGATGTATTAAATAGGTCACCCTCTATGGACGCTACTGCACAGTATGTGAGATCACAGCAGTAGCAAATACATATTTGTTGTCATCATATTGATTTTATTAACCACCTGTACAATATATACTCAATACCTTGTCCTAATACATTTTAGTGCTTATGTTATAATACACACGTGTTTATTGGTCTTCTTGGTGCTGTATCTGCCTTATCCTGTTTCACACGAAAACTATGTCTCCAACTTGGAATAATTTTCTATAAACTATAATCTGAGTAAAACATCCTTGACTCTTTTTGGTCTTTCCTTTATGTAGGGGGGAAAAACATCCAAAAGTCTTTATTCTTTGGGCTCAATATGTTTTTACTAATGTTCCATACCTAAACCTCCTTTGTCTTGTCATTTTCCAGGTATTTGGTGAGCCAGGGTGCATTAAGCCACTCTGTGATCTTCTTGTCTGCCCTGACCCTAGAATCGTGACTGTTTGCCTAGAGGGCCTTGAGAACATCCTGAAGGTCGGTGAGGCTGACAAAGAATCGGGTAAGACTAGTGGACTGAATGTGTATGCCCAGATGATCGATGAGTGTGTTGGGCTAGATAAGATTGAGAGCTTGTAAGGTCATGACAACAACGAGATTTACGAGAAGACTATAAAGATGCTCGCGAGGTATTGGGTTGAGGACGAAGAAGACGACCAGCATTTGCAAGGTGCTGATAACATACAGCAGGCATTTGAATTCGGAGGCCTGCCGCCTCCTCAGGGCGGGTTCAAGTTTGGTTGAACCATCATTTCTGTTCACGGTTTGTGGTTTTACCGTTTGACGTTCTTGGTTCTTATAATCACTATAAAAATTACCCCCGAAGGGTCAGGGTTTTTGGGCTGACTCCTAAGGAGTTGTAGCAGTATGATACCGTTTGTTAGCATAGACACTACAATTTCACCTGTTGTTTCTTTTCCATCTTTGATGTAGAGTCAGGGTTGTTGTCCGTCCTTGTAAAACTTGGTGCTACCTGTTGGAAATACAGTCAGTTTGTTCTGACTCTTTGCTAGTTATTGTTGTAGAAATTTGTGAGTTCTTACCAAACTGCGGCATGTGTTTGAATTTACATCTACTTCAGATACTTGTATTGGTTTCATCGTATAAGTTTTGTTGAAATATCATTTCCCGCTCTGAACAGGGAAGTTTAGGCTACGGCTCTTACTTCAAAGTAATTTAGTGAAATATTCAATTTATGTGAGGAAGTTTATTTCGTATAAATCAAATAGGCTTGGTGATTTATTTTTGAAGACACATTCTGTAATATATAAACCTGCGATTCAGTTTCATGAATTGGAGAGGAACTGATAAGATTTATCTTAAGAAGCTGGAGAGATAATTAGGTTAATTAAACATCTCACAATTTTCTCAAAACTGAAAGGGATATCAGTCATTTGAAGCATTCCATTTAACTGTATTTATCCAAACTTATAAAGAGTTTTTGCTTGCACCAAGCTACTGATAAATTCTAGGCGATATATATATATATATAAAACTCCGCAAGTGTACCGTTCACTGTCTGTTCCAAGTCAGGATAAAGGAGGATGGTTGTGGTAGGTCTGTGACAGCCAACGTAAAACATTGTTACATATTATGAATATGAACCAAGAACTAAATTTCATTGGGGTGTTCCCTACTGAGCGACGCGCTGCATCGGAGCCCGGGTAAAGTGAAAATTGAGTAAGAGTTGCTAGGTCATAGTCCAGAAATGACGTGCCACATCGACGCCCAGATGTGGTGTCAAATGAGTAAGGGTTCTTACGCTTTTATGAGCGATGAGGGTAAAAAAGTTAGCTTATGAATATAAGATTAGATTAGCATCATGGAACATAGGTTCTCTTACATGTAGATTAGCAGAGTTAGTTGATGTTATGATTAGACGGAATGTTAGTATTTGTTGATGCTATGATTAGACAGAATGTTAGTATTTTGTGTGTGTGCAGGAAACTAAGTGGGTAGGTAAAAAGCTAGAATTATAGAGCCTTGAGGTTATAAACTTTGGTATACTTGTAGAGATATAAATCGTAATAGGGTGGGTATGATCATAGATAAACAATTGCTTGAAGATGTAGTGGAAGTTAGGAGAAGGGTTGATAGGATTTTACTAATTAAACTTATTTTAGGCAGGAAAATTTTTAATGTTATTAGTGTCTATGCACCACAAGTAGGACTTGATGAGTCTCGTAAGCGTCAATTTTAGAAGGATTTAGATGAGATAGTGCACGGCATACCCATTAGAGAAAAGCTTTTCATAGGCGGTGACCTCAATGGGCATGTAGGAACTTAGTCGTTATGGGTTTGATAGTGTACATGGAGGATTTGGTTTTGGGGAAAGAAATGAAGCAGGTAACTCGATTCTAGATTTTTGCTTTGTCCTGTGATTTGATCTTAGCGAATACTTGATTTAGGAAGAGAGGGTCTCACTTGATCACTTTTAGAAGTGGATCAAGTGCGAGTCAAATAGATTTCTTTTTAACTAGGAAAGTAGATAGTGGTTATTGTATGGATTGTAAGGTAGTACCGGGTGAGAGTGTAGTAACCCAACATAGACTCTTAATATTAGATATTTGCATTAGAAGAAGATTTAGAAAGATTAGACGTAAGTTAGATCTTAAGATTAAGTGGTGGCGGCTAAAGAAGCTAACCAAGGAGTTTTTGTAAATCGAGTAGTACATGAAGAACATTAGAAAGCCCAAGATGATCCCAATACAACATGGAACAAAATAGCTAGCTGCATTAAAAGAGTAGTTAAAGATGTGCTTGGTGAGTCACGGGGTGGTGCTCCGCCATGTAAGGATACATCATGGTAGAATGAAGAGGTAAAAAGTACCATTAAGATCAAACGAAACTCTTACAGAGATTTGAAGAAAAATTGTGATGAAGTGAGTTTTGAGAGGTATAAGCTAGTCAAGAAGGAGGCTAAGAAAGCTGTTCAGAATGCAAGAGCTAAAGTGTATGAGAAGTTGGACATCAAAGAGGTTGAAAATGATATATATAGAATTGCTCGAATAATGGAGAGAAAGACACTTTTGTACTGTGAGGTGTATCAAAGATGAGGATCAGAAGGTTTCAGTTCGAGATGAAGAAATCAAAGAAAGATGGAGAGAGTATTTTGACAAATTGTTCAATGATAGTTCTACTCAAGATTTAGATGACCTTATCATTCAGTGCCAAGATATGAACCGTAATTATATACGCAGATTAGCGAATCTAAAGTTAAAGAGGCCTTGAAGAGGATGATATCAAGGAAAGCTGTTGGCCCGAATAGAATTCCTATTAAGGTATGGAGATGTTTAAGAGAGGTGGGCGTGAGATGACTGACAAACTCTTTAATAAGATCTGGCTAACTAAAAAGATGCCAAATAAGTGGAGGAAGAGTACTCTAGTACCTCTCTATAAGAATAAGGGTGATATCTAGAGTTGTTCAAACTATCGTGAAATAAAACTCATGTGTCACAATATGAAGTTTTGAGAAAGGGTAATTGAACACAGGTTAAGGCAGAATATTATAATATCAGAGAACCTGTTTGGTTCATGCCGAGGCGATCGACGACAGTGGCTATTCATTTACTTCGTCAACTTATACAGTGATTTCGAGAGAGAAAGAGAAATTTGCATATGGTCTTTATTGATTTAAAAAAAGCTTATGATAAGGTGCCAAGAGAGGTATTATGGTATACATTGATGAAAAAGGGAGTCCCATTAAATATATTGACATAATCAGGGACATGTACGATGGATTAGTGACAAATGTCAGAATTTGTGGAGGCATAACAAGTGATTTTTCTATCACAGTTGGATTGCATCAAGGATCTGTATTGAGTCCATTCTTATTTGCCATAGTGATGGGTGAGCTTACTAGAGCTATTTAGGATGAGATACCGTGGTGTATGCTATTTGTTGATGATATTGTCCTAGTCGATGAAACGAGAGCTGGGGTAAATGCAAAATTGGACTTATGAAGGCAAACTCTAGAATCTCGAGGTTTTAGATTAAGTAGGACCAAAACAGAGTATATGGAGTGTAAATTCAGTAAACAGAGAATTTGAGATTATAATGTTGTGACACTAGATGGTCAAGAAATACCGGTGAGTAGCATTTTAAGTACTTGGGTTTCTATTATCTAAAAGGATGGGGAGATCAATAGTGATGCCAACCATAAGATCCAAGCCATCTGGTTGAAATGGAGGAGCGCAATAGGAGTTTTATGTGACCGTAATATTCCGTTATGGCTGAAGAAAGAGTTTTATCAGATTGCTATTAGATCAGCTTTATTATATTGCACAGAATGTTGGGCTATTAAGAGATATCATGCCCAGAAAATGAGTGTAGCAGAGATGCGCATGCTTCGTTGGATGTGTAGTAACATGAGGAGAGATAAGGTGAGAAATGAGGATATTCGTACTAAGAGAGGCGCAGAAGCAAATCAAGGTGAAGCAGTTTCTTTTTTAAGCGATTGTGAGTTTTCTTTTCAGGAGGAGTATGAATAGGATCCAATTCCTATTCAATGAAGATTTATTTCTAAAGATTAAAATGTCTAGAATCCTTCTAGATCAAGGAAATCAACTCCTAATAGTATTAATCAAGATTCTTCAAGCATCCAATGGTCAAGATCATCTCATAATCCAAATAGGATTTGTATTGTAAAATTCTATAAATAAATGTTGTAACCCAATATTATAAATCAGAGGAGAAGAGGAGAATAAAATTGTGGTGAACAATAATGTAAGGCCCTAAAAAGTCAAGAAAGAGAGGAGCAAGGTGAAGATGCATAAAGAGAATGTATACTCTTGTAATCTAGGCGTAGATTTAAGGAAAACGTGAATACTTTTGTATCATTAAGAGGAAGGTTAGATCTCTTTGTATCAAGTTTATTAATAAAGCTCTCTCAAGTTCTCTCTCCGTGGACATAGACCAAGTTTGGGACGAACCACGTTACATTGTGTGTTCTTCTTATATTTTTTTAATATTCATCTTGTGCGCTCGAGATAATTAATCTCATGGCGTGCTTGAGGTTGTCGGTGGGAATCTCATATCTCTCAACTATTGGTATCATTGTAAGTATGGTATCTGAAGTTATGCACACAATAATTGGTATCGAGAATATCAATTCCGTCACAACATGCTGGGCCATGCTCAATGTAGTGTGAGCCTATTCTCAGGCTACTTTCTGCTTTCGCATCTTCAAGGTTTTCTCGTTTGGGTCCTCGTCGTTTTCTGCCTATCGTCTTCGATATTCAGTCGCTATCTCTTCCAATAGTTTTTTGTGTTCTAATCTGAGCAAAGGATTAACATCACCACCATCAACATCTCATCAACTAGACCCGTTTCTTCAAATCGAATCCAAACAACTAGGCTCCAAATCTGGTTCAAATTCAGATATGGCAAGCTCTTTTTCTCCTCTCCTTTGACATTACTGGTAGGACAACCTCTTCTTATAGTGCTCAAGGTCACCATGTTGTAGCTGACTAAATTCTCTTCTATCAACAACGATCTCCTCCTCTTTTGGGCTCCTGCTTCAACCTCATCCACTTCTGACAACATCAACCTCTTCTATTGACATGGAAAGTGTTTCTCTTGACTGCAAATTCTTTCTTCTTTGATATTCATTCTCTGCAGTAATTTTATCATGGCTATCACGATCTTTTCTTTCATTAATGAAATTCACACTCAATCAATGTCTGCCTTACTTAACACGAAAGAGACTCAGGTAAATTGCATTCAGCAAGTGCTCCGTCTCTATCGGAATCCGTCTCTTCAATAAATGCTTCGTCCTTGGTTCGGTATTCAACGTACTTCTCTCCTTCAGCAATTGCTCTCTATCGTCTGATATTTCTTCATTATCATATCTGTTCAGTTTCTTGATGATTTCAGAATTTATTTTCAGCAGTTTAATAGTGATAATATTTGTATCTTTTTTATTTTTGTTAAACAAACTCTCAATGTTAATCGCGAGTTTGAGGGAGGGTGTTAAAGTAATAATCATTAGTGTGTAGCATATGTAAGGATAATATTATAATTCTCTATTTGTTTCATCTATATGAAGGAGTGGCTATCCCCATCTATGATTAAGCCGTCAAGTCATCTACTTTCCTTTAAACCTAACATATATAAAGATAAAGATGAACCTGCATTTCCACTATCCACTGAGGACTATTTGCTCCATAAATCTCTATACACAAACCTTCACATCAATTAAAGACATTAATTTGCATTAAAACTACTAATAAATTTTGAGGATTGCAAGGTTAATTTTGAATGTGCATTTAGGTTAGCACCCAGATAGAGTTAAGTAGAGCCAATATGAAGGACTTTCTCATAGATTTCCTTATAAATTCTCCACTTATAAAGCCCTACCTGAGACACAATTAGTTCCCATCTTAAGTTCTAACAAATGGTAGGAAGGAGAAATGTTTAGCAAATTAAGATTAGTAAGCGAACAAACTCGTGCCGGCCAAGCATCCTATTTCCAGAATACTTCTCTATTGCAACACTGCATTATTAATTAAGAGTTTCATGAATGAGAATTAGTTCTATATTTTTTTTTATTTCCATAGAGCCAATTAGGGGCGGAGGGAGGGGGCAAGGGGCACATGCTCCCCACACCCCACTCAAAAAATCATGGGCACATGCAATTTGTGCTTCCCATGTAACGTTCTTACTTTTATAATCACTTCAATTAACATAATCATAAATTTTAACACTTAATTCTATAGATAGTCTCCGAAAATTTCGGCAGCATCTCCTTTGAAATGTGGAGTCTGCCTCAATACAATAACTCAATTTCAGCTAATATCAGCCTACTTATTAATTCCAAATATCTCGCGCAATATATAATACTATTTCAACTCAAGATCGATCAATTAAACATATACAAGAGAGTATTCCCCTCGATATAAAATTCTAACAGAAAATCAATTATAAGTTCTACTTAATATGAAAACTACAATCATGCTTATCTATCTCCACTGATAAACTATTGAATTATCACCTTCGCTCGTAAGTATACCACTATCTACTACTAGCAGCTTTAACCTATAAATTCTAATACAATCAGACTTTACAAAATAATCACATTCCACAGCAATTACATGCATCGTCTCAGAAAAATATTCTTGCAGCCTAAGCCAGGCTTTCGCCTTGACATGACCTGAAAACATCAATCTGGGGTGGGGTGAGCTCACAGCTTAGTGAGTAAAGTCATTCAAATCAAAATATGCATTTTAATACCATTATAAATCAAGTTTGATGCAGTTGAATAATTTCAAAAATAATCTCAATTATTTTCCTACTTATGATGAGTAGTGCAACTTAATAAGATCTTTAATTCTTTCTATTATCTGATACTTATTCTTCACGTTTTTCTGCTCACACATGTACTAATATTCAACATATTATATCTTGTATTATACAACACCTAACTTGTTTGTCTATCTCTTATATTCATCTGGTGTCCACCAATCACATACCTTTAAGTATATTGTTTATTATAGATTTAGTGATACAATATTGTATAACATGTTTGTATACCACTTACGTTTAGTTTACAATACATTCGTGTTTTACATATAACCCACGGTCACAATCACATCTCCTGGAGCGTATAATCTTACTTACTATTAGTTTACAATTCATTATTATTCTTCTCATATACATATGAGATGCAGGACATGCGGACATCACTTACCACTCACGTAGCATTCAAATTTATAACTGTATGTTCATATATAAAAATCACAAAACAGCCACATCCATATACCAAATATCATAAACAACCACATCAATATATCAAATGTTATAAAAACCATATTCATATATCGGATGTCACAAATATATATATCATATGTATTTTTAGTTGCCCAAATAAAAGTCAAGACATCAAAATTTAAGCCATGCACACTTCAATAAAAATGATAACAATACTCCTCTTCGATCACCTCTTGTTCAACTTGTTCCATTCCTCCAATATATTAATAATAACAATACTCCCCTTCGATCATCTCCGGTTCAACCCGTTCCCTTCCTCCAATATATTAATAATAATAATACTCCTTTTTGATCACTTCTGGTTCAATCCGGTCCATTCCTCTGATAATACATTAACATCATGCAATCTTTTACATGCATGTATACAGTTACATATCAGTATGCATAAACAAATACTACGTACTCAATTATCATATACATTCGTATGCATCTCATTATCATAAATACATTTATATCCATACTGATATGTCATACACAGTCAAATTCATGCGATTTTATGTGCATACATGCCATGTGGATCAATGTATTGGAAATACACAATACTTTATCATTTATTTAGTCACTTTCTTGAAGGATAATTATAATTATCAATATAGGTACCTAATTTCCGATTAGGGTTCATGATATAAGCATATCAACTTCACAAGTTCGGCATACGTTATTATTGTAAATAATTATCACATATTTACCTGTATAGATATATCAGGCTGTAACCTAAGTTATAATATTACCAATTTATAATCGTTACTACTTGGTTAAGTTTAATGTAATTAAACTAACTACCAATTTATGTTCTTAATGACCTTTTAATCAAGGTTCATAATTACTCATTCATTTCTTATTATCAATCATTACATCAAAAATATGATTATTTATCAAATTACCCAATATTACTTTCTGTTGCCTTATTCGTTTTATTTTCAGTTATTATTTTTCATTGTCGTCGATTGTAATTTTTTGTTCATGGTTACTTACAGTTTAGTCTATCATCCCACAAATTTTCACATAGTAACTAAACTCGTCGGTGACTGCTAAGTTCATTAATCACTAGATTCGGTCACACGGTCAGATGATGTATGATCTTACTTCCATCACATTACACTGTACTTCACGAAATGTACTCCATTCAATCAGAGATTTTAATATTATTATAATCTTATTTAAAGATTTATTTCAATTTTATTTAGTTAGTCAGTTTCGATATTAATTTCAGATTCTACTAATACTGGTCTTAACACTAGCGGTTCCACCGTTCTCAATTTCAGAGTTATTTCTCAAGTGATCTTTATCTTAATTATGCAACATCTATTCTGTATCAATTGACTAATATCATCATCTATTATCAAATTCATGTTCTATTTACTTTAATTATCGGTGTTTCCCATCAATTTTCCTATTAACAACCAGAATTTTTTTGATACAAATTACTAGTTTGCACAACTAGAGTTTGGTATCATGTGGATTTATCGACAAATTGTTCTTTAATCATAATCCATATTATCATGAAGTTTCAATAAACGAAATTATAAAATTTAACCAAAATCGGGAAGAGACTCTACTTATGATATTATATTTTCATCCATAAAATCAACATATTTCAAGTTAATCCTACTAACCATGATTCAATCCATTATCCTATAATAATTTTCTTATTCATTTTCATGTTTTTCAAGTTACTTACATCCCACCGATATTTATCAATTTAGATTAACTATTCATTCACTGATTTCAGTATCCGACCGATTAGTCCATATTTAATTTACATTTTAATGCGTGTATTTAGTATTCAACTATACATTCATACTCGTATATAATATTCATTCTTACTCATACACCCATAAGCATATACACTGATTCACACACCCACTAATTCACACATCCATATACACACATATATTTACACACCTCAATTCATACTTGATATTTACACATGGCTTGCATACATCAATTCGTATATGAAATTCACACATGGTATTCATACCCCGATACTTCTACATAGTATTTGTCTATATTCATATATCCACACGGATGAAATAACCATGTTCACTTGTATATACGAAGTTCACATACATGAATACTGGTATGACATTTGATTATCAAGCGGCTTTATGTATTCATATCTAATTCCATAATGAGTCCACACACATGGGTATTAGTATAATGTATTCATATCAAATTTCATGTTTGTTTTCATAAGTCTACACACATGACTATTAGTATAATATTTAGTTAACAAGTGGCTTATACCTTCATTTTCAAATTTGGTAGAAAGTTCCTATCAAACAGGAATTCACTCAAGTTAACAATTTTCATCGTACATGTGCATTACATGTTTTCATATCATATGTGTCACATTCTGCATTTATGGTTAAATAAAACTCTGTTATTTAATGTATTTTCATGTTTAGTGGAGTGCAGTGTAATTAAGGAAGAAAAGAGAGATTGACAGATTTATCAATTAAATCCAAAAATTCAAAAGAAAGGGGATCAATTCAAATTAGAAGATTTTAAAAGTCATCTTATCTGAAAACTAGATATATCAGATAAGATAATGTCATCAAAATTCAAAAAAAAAGATTAGAAGAAGACCCTATCAGTTTCGCTGAGGATAAAGAGATAAATCGTCAAATATGAAACAAATATTCAAAATTCAAGAAGATAAAAAGATAAAAGAAGAATCAACGGATACACGCACCTAAGTCCTGGCTTTACGTCTAGGATCTTGCCACGAAAATGAGGCAAAAGCCACGTTTTCGCGGCCATGTCTTTGAATCTGGGGGAGCGTTTTCTCCCCCTATCCCTTTACTCTATCCCTCTCTTTTTTCCTATAAATACATGTATCTTCAGAAGGCAGAGGGATGAATGCCAGTAAAGAGCTTTAGTTTAATTTACTTTAGATTTGTATTTCTTTTTCAACATAATTTTTATTTTTATTTTAGGTTAGAAAGAGTTACATGAGAGAAGAAGAAGAAGAAGAATTGTAATTAGAGTGACACTGATCTAATCCTTCTTCAAGAGAGAATTGTAGTAAAGTGACAATAATAGAGTTTTCTACTTTTCTTCATCGTTCTCAATCTAGCAAAAGCACCACTTTCAAGTCATTCTTACCATCTGCTTTGCTTTACTTTACTTCACATTGAGGTAAGTCTTTATTATGATTCAACGATAGAGGTAAGTACTCTTTTTTGTATTTCTTTAATTCATTAGTTTAGAATCACACTTCTCTTTTTTTTCCTTTTTTTTTCCTTTCTTCTGTAATTAAAGCAACAACACAACTCTTCTTCTACCATCTTCTTCTTTACTTAACTTAAAATTTTTATTTTCTTTTTATAAAATTGAGAAGATAAGTAGTAACTTATTTTTGATAAATTAAAAGAAGAAATTTTCTTGATTGCTTCCATCGTAGTCCCTCCTTGTGAATCACGACCTGCATAGCCACTTGATATAGCGGTATCATTGAGGACCTAGCACTTCTCTAAATGTGGTATTTTTGTATGGAGGTTTAGCTTGATCAAATTTTGGCGCCATTGCCGAGGAGGGACGGTAAGTTTTCTTTTTTTTAATTTACTTTAACGAATTCATCCATTTTTCTTTTTTGTTTGGTGTGCAGGGGCTAATTTCAGAAAACAAAGAGTTGCAGTGGACATATAGCATACCTGAGCCTCTGCTCTTGAAAGCAGAGCTCAGGGAACCCAATTTTTGTTGTGGAAACGCTGCAATAGCCGCATTTGTGTGGCAAAGTGGGAAGGACTACTAATCTGCTTTGTTATAGGTTGCTTGAATTGCAAGATATAGTCATCTGTAGTATTTAGTTTCTTAATTTAACTTATCTTGTACACTGTTCTAACCTCAACAGTAAATTGGTGTTTGTTAATTTTAAAAACGGTTTAAACTTTGCATTCAAGGGCATTTGTCTTTTTCGTTTCTTTACATTACCGTTGAAGAGTGTTGGAGGAAAGGTACGTGTGCATAGCATGTAGCATTAGGAAACACATTTTGGGTGATATATATTGCTTGAATATATTCATTTTGCTATATACTTGTACACTCGCACGAAACGATCTAAGGGCATAACCCATTAAACAACAGAAGGTGGGGAAGTCATTATCCTTCCTTAGCCTGAAAACCATCTCCTCACTCACTAACCCAACCTAATTAAAATTAAGTAGACGTTGGCCCTAGGGACATCTTGGACTCATTAGGAGATTGACCTAAAGGGAGAAGTTGTTAGAGTTTGACTCTTGTCAAATCAGTGTCGAAGGTTGGTGATTGAGAGGCAAAACCTCAAAGAACAGTGGCTTGGTATAATTAGGCTCGTTTCTCAAGCACGGATACCTCCCACTGGTCTTTCCCCTACCTGGCCGATTAACTTGTCATCAAATTACTGTAATATACCTCTGGTGGCTGTATGCGTCGGAAAAGGAGGATTCGATTGTAAAATTCTTTTGATTGGATAGAAGATTACAACAGATCGATTTCCGATTACAAAGGAGGGAGGATGTTGAGTCTTGAATCCTCCCTTTGTTTAAGGCTGGGTTCTTCAAGTGGCGATGGAGAGTGAATCTTGTTCTCCGTTGACCGAGTGACCGTCGAGACCTTCCAGGGATCTCCTCTTCGGATGGTAGATGGAGTAACTCAGCTCTGTCTACCAAAACTCTCAAAGAGAAGGTAGGCAAAGAGCAACTTGAACACAGCAAGTTCTCTGAAGGGTTTAACTCTCTCTCTCTCTCTTTTCTCTCAGAGCTCTTTTCTTCCAGAAGTCCTCTGACCGAAAATTCGATTGTCAATCCCCTCTCTTCAATTCGTCCGAAAATCTGACCCCTTCTTCATAACGACGGGGCTATTTATAGAGGTTTCAGGGGCGTACGTGCCTCCTAAAAACACTCCATAATGGGGGCTAACTTTCCCCGTTATGTGGGCCGTGATTGGCCCCGAAACCGGGATGGTTACAACTGAGACGCGGGTGTCAGCCCACGCGCCTTGGAGCTGTTGAGACGCGGGTTTTGACCTACGCGCCTTGGTGCTGCTGAGACGCGGCTGTTGAGCCTCGCGCCTTGATGCTGCTGAGACGCGGGTTTCGACCCTCGCGCCTTGGTGCGGCTGAGACGCGGGTTTCGACCCTCGCGCCTTGATGCTGCTGTGTTGGCTGAGACGCGGCTGTCAAGCCTCGCGTCTAGAACTTAGAATTCTGCTTTTTAATGGCTTGTCTTTTAGTGATTTTTAGACAGCCTACAGAACCCCCTCCAAAGTTTTCGATATTCCGCAGTTAAGTGGGACGGATTTCGAAATACTTTGGACTCTAGCTGAGCTCACCCTTATGACTGGACTGTCAATGCTCCGGGTTTGATCTTGTCTGGAGTATGATCTTCGTGAGTGTACTGTGGAACTCTTTGAAGCCACCAAAGTTGATCGTGTTGAGTGTCTAGATGCACAGTCTAAACCTCCCCGATTGCTTTAAGTCTGTCGTGGGTGCACTTTAAGCCAGGAGTGGACGGTCGTCTGCTTGTGCCAGTGTACTGTTGAGCTGTTCTGCAGAAGCAAGGACTGGACGCCAGCTTTAAAGTTGCGACTTTCATAGGGCTGCATCTTTTGGAATGAAAACGCGACTGTTGTTCAGACGCGATTCTTGGGCTGATTGGAAGGATGCAAACTTTTGGAGAGACGCATCTTTTTGGAGTAAAGACGCGACTTGTTGGACGCAACAATGGCCTAGCTGAAAGGATGCGTCCATTGAAGGGGCGCGGCTGTTGGGTGCGAATCCGTGCCATGCCATGAGTGCACTGCCACTTGTCCTGTGGAGCCAACGGGACACTTTCTTTTTGGCGTGCGAACTTCACGCTGCATTAAATGCACTGTCCATGCGTCAGGCGGTGATTCGGCGTCGAGCCAAGCGCCGCGTATCTTTGCGAATCACCGTGCCTATAAAGGGCGACAGTCATTGAGAGAGTCATTATCAATCTCTCTTTCATCTTCGCTTACATCTGTTAGGGTTTTGAGAAAGAAGTTCTCTTTGTTCCCTTCTCTTCCGTCTAGAATTAGATTCTTGCTTCGCAATGGCACCCAAGGCAAGCGAACTGCTTCATCGTCGAAGGCGGTCGTCATTGAGGCCCAAAGGGGCGGTTCCTCCATGCAGGAAGCCCCTATCTCAGGTATAACGTCATCAGGCTTGATCTTCGCCATTAGAGGGGTTTATGGAGTTCTTATAACCCTAAAAATCCTTTCTTTGAAGGAGAACCGCCAACATGGATTCGAAACGCGTTTGGTTCTCAGACGCGGTCTTTGAGTTAACAAACAAGGCGTGGGTTTGATGACCCTATCGCTTTTATCCGCTTGAGGATGTACTTGTTTGTTGAACATAGGGCGCTAGTAAGCCTTGCGTTCCGGAGTCATCACTTAGAATGTTTCTAATTGTGAAAGATCCGGACACAGACTTGATTCTTGCGTTCTGTGACATCAGACGCTGGTTTTTATGAATCTTGCACCGAGTCCAAGTACTTAGATATTTTTCATAAGTCTTGGATTTTGAAAACGCAGACTCCCTGCTGGCCTCATGGTCCTCAGGTCTGGACGCGGATCCTCAGGTCTGGACGCGAATTTTGATAATTTCTGCGTCCAGTATCTCTTCTGCGTCTGAATTATAGACACTTAATCATTTTCGTTTAGACTTCTGATCAAGTGTCATTTTCTTATGCAGTGCGACACTCTTCCAGCCCACTCTCCAAGAGGTGCCACTTCGGGCATGTAGGTGGTGCTGACCGTGATTTAACCTTTGTGCTGCAAAGGACTGCTCCTGTGACTGCCGACAAGTCGAAGGAGCGAAGGGAGAAGCTCGCCAATGTTGACGCGGTAACCTTTTGGGAGCTTATGACTGACGCGACATTCACAACGAATGCTCGCGCTCCGATGGAGAAGCCTGCTTTCTTCTTTGGAGACCATATTAGCGAGGACGGCTATTCTTTGCATGACGGAGATTATAAATGGCTCCGTCAGATAGGGGATAGAAGATTCTTCCTTCCGAACATGGAGAGGATGTACCCACTATCTTATCTCCAGCACATGTCCGTCCCTCGAAAAATGACATGGGAGCTTTCCCGACCCGTCCCTGAGGTTACTCTCGGCAACTTAGGCTCCAAGAAGGTATATCATGCTGGTCATGATAAGGAGGTTTTCGGCCTGTTTCCCGGGCTGTTGAGGACCGATCACCCAGTAGGAGAGACTCCTAAACTCGGCACCACCTTCCTCAACGCATTCATGAAAGTGGGGGGTGATTTTCCGGTCGACTTCTGTTCGCCCGGGTGGATCCATTCCACTGAGAAGTATTGGTGGGGCAAGATGGTGAGCTTCGTCCTCGCCGATCTTGGAGGCCTGTTGGAGCATGTGGAATTGTACCAGGCGGTCAGGGCCGTGCAGTATGGTATTCCACCAAGTTCTCAAAACTTCTTTGGGGTCCTGGAGCGTTACAATCCTCTGACGGGGACATTCTTCACTTCGGTCGGAGAGATGGGTCTTGCCCTGCACTGGTTGTACGAAGTCTCGGGGCTGGTAATGGGGGACTCTCCCTATGAGGAATACGTCCCGACCACTGAGGAGCTTCACCTTTTGAAGAAAGCGTCTCCTCGAGTGTACGAGACTTATTGGGAGGTGTTGTGTCACTTCCACATTTGCGGCTAGATAACCTCTTGGAGAGCGAGGGGAGTCAAGCAGCTGTCTTGGGCAAGCTACTTGTTTAATGGCGTCAATCAGAAAGACCATCCAATGACCCGACTGGCTCCCAGCTCCGACGAGGAGATTGTCGATAGGATTCAGGCTTCTGTAGACTCTTACACCGCGGAGTCGAACGAGGATACTTTCGAACCCGACACGATTTTTGAAAGTTTCCATCATCAAGCCCGGACCCCTATCTCCAATCGAGCACTGCTGGCGGGCTTCTTAATGTTTGGTTGAAGCGCTGTGTGGTGCCGACACTGCCACATGAAGTGATTGTTGCTGACGTAGTGTACCCAGCGGTGCTCCTGGCTTATGGTAGGCCCATAGCCCTCCTCCCGGCCATGGCGGCCGGTATTCAAAGCGGGTTGCGGGCCTTAACTCAAAGTCTGTGCAGGGTAGAGAAGGTTGTCGACTCCCAGGGTGAGCCGATTGTTGACTCAGAAGAGAGGCCGACGGTAAAACGTCCCAACCCTCGGGTTGAACTTCCCTACACGTACCTAATGGCTTGGTATGTTATGCACTGTCCCTCCCTGATGACGCCGGTGTCTTGGAGTGAGGGGTTTACCCCTTTCGTACAGCGGTTGGAGGGTTCAAGCTGGTGTAATACTTATATGTATTTCATTCGGAGGTGCATTCTAACTGCTTCGAACTACCAGCTCAATCGCTGCTTCCCCGAGATTGCTGGTGCATCTTTCGGGGATAAACTTGCTGACTTCGTGGGCCCAGATGACTTCACGAGGCTGTCATCGGGAGTTTTTCTGGTGGTTGGTCAATATTCGGCCTGGGTATGTGTTCCGACAAGGGAATTCGTGCACGATCGAGCCGTACATGCCGAATCGCTTCGCCCGACAGTTCGGCTATGATCAATTGTATGTCGGTAACCCCAATGCTCGACTCACCTTCAGTGGGAACTTGTTTGAAGGTGCTCGGGCTTGGTATTATAGTGTGGCCGGAGGGACGGAAGCGCTTTTTCGTCTGCCCCCCAAGGAACCGAAAGGCTGTACAAGCCTTAGCTTCTGTACCTGGTACTTCCAGGCCAACCAAACGCTTGACTTTGCTCCGGAGTACTCATGCATCGAGAGTATCAATGCATCTTACGAAGCAAAGTTGGGGTCCAACAAACGCTCACGAGGCGTTGAGGAGTATCGGAAGGCTCTGAAGGAGACCAGAAGGGTATCAAGGGAGGAGCCGCGAGCGGCAAAGGGTCGACAGGTGGCGCGTAAGCGTCCTCAAAGCTCTACTTCCACTGTTGAGCCTGCCCCCAAGAAGGTCCGGAGAGACTTGGCGGCCGCAGTTTCTCCGTCCGAAGACATCCCTTCTGGTGTTGAGGAACAGAGGGAAGAAACGGAAGATGAGGATGACGCCTCCTTAGTCCGTACCCGTGTGTTGCGCAGCAGGGGCCCCAGGATTTTAGAGGAAGGGGAGTTCGCTGACAAACCCACCGCCGCTGACGAGGCTGAGCAGCTTGAAGTCGACATAATGAGCGGAGGTGATGTTGAGATTCCAGGGGTCTCAACTCAGCCTGGGTCTTCCTCAGCTCATGAGAGGAGGGATGAGGCACAACAGCCTGGGTCCCCTAGTGTATTAATCCCCAGTCCTCGGGTAGTTGATCCCAGCCCTACCACTGGGGTATTTGGTGGCAAGGCCCCGGTTGCCGAGGCTTCTCGCGTTGCACTATCGTCTTCTTCGTCTGAAGAAGAAGGGTATGATTCAGGCGATGAGGTCGACTTCGACGATGAACCCGCTCCTCCTGATCCGAGTAAATTCTCACACATCTCGGAGGAGGAAATATATGGGTGTGAGCCGGTGACGGCGTCACCACCAGCGGCAGTTATTCCTGCTGAAGCTGCTGAAGGTACTCCTTTTGCCTAACTTATCCTTTTAACTAGGAAAAGGATTTTGACGTTTTCTTTTTCATTTGGCTTCATATCGCAGGGCTGGTCGTGGTTAGCGAGGCCACTGCTTCCTCCCAGATCGAGGAGATGATACAGGAGCTGGCCCAGCAGGAGAGAGTTGAGGCTCCTATTACTGGGATGCCTCAAGAGAGGGCAATCATCGAAGTCAGGGAGACCTCCACCCTGCAGGATTCGCCTAAGAACTCGCCATCTTTGGGCCCTCAGCTAGGTAAGGAAATATTGATATTTTGAATGTTTTTCTTTTACTGTCGTAGCTGATATTCTTGTAATTTGCAGAGGGTACTGAGGAAGCTCAGGTAGAGGACTTAGCAGTCAGCATCGGCTCAGCAGAGGCAGCCAGCGTTGAGCCCGCAGGTATTACAATTCAACCCTCGACTGGGGGTTCCAGAGAAGCCAGGCTCGCTGCTACTTCCGTCGCCGTGGAGGCTGCTATGACGGCAACCGCCCCGGAAGTGCCGGCGACCATCTCAGCTTCTGTCGCGCCTGTTGTTGACCCTACTCCTGCACAGGATGAGTTGATTCCCATCCCTCGCCCAGTGATGGAGAGGGGATCTGGGAGCACATCAGCGGAATTCTCCTCGGCCGGAGATATCATGGAAGAACTGACACGTCAAATGGTGCATCAGTTCTTTGCTTCCATGCGATCGTGTATTGATCTCATCCTCTCTGGGGGCAGTTCTTTCGAGTTTGCCCGAATGCTTCTTGAGAATTTGATCGAAAACATCGGTCATACTGGAGGTCCTTCACAGGCTAGGGCGTGTCTGCTGTTGGTGGAGCAGTTGGGGAGTGATCTGAAAGAGCTTAAGTCTTTGGAGGACGCCGGTTCAGTTCACGAGGCCCGGGCAACCTTGACTAGGCTTCTCGCTGCTCAAGAACAGGAGCGGAAGGAGATGGAGGAACAAATAGCCGAAGAGACCCACCATCTCCAACATTTCCAGGCGGACCATCAAAGGCTGATTGGCGATTCAAGGGAATCTGAACTCGTCATGCAGAGCGCGGAGCAGGTCATCATCAGTGCTCGGGCTACCATAGCCAAAGCTGAAGACTTGATTGCAATCAATGAGCAGAAGCTTGCCACTACCAGGAAGAAGCTGGAAGGGCTGGAGGCTGCCAAGATGCAGATTGAAGAAAGCCTCTCCATTCACTCCTCCAGGTTGGAGTCCTTACGAACACAGCTGGCTACGAAGAAGTTCTTATCTGAGGAGTTGCGGGTCCAAGCTCTCATGGAGGTTGAGAAGGCGCGCCAATATGAGATACATCGCCTTAGAGAACAAATCCGTTCTTTGGCGAACCAAGACTTTTAGCCTTCTTTTTTTTCTTGTAAAGAAAAGGACACTCTATTTACCAAGAGTGTTTGTATCTACTTTTATCATTTTTGAATAATAAAAGTCATTGAAACTTTTGTTCCATCTTCATTGCCCCGCTGTAGATGAATCCAACCTCTCAATCACAGATTTTGGTTGTGCTTCCTTACTGACTGTGAATACTGAACTTAGGTAAAACTAAGTTCTTTTGATGAAACGCAGCGTCGATTCATAAAAAGAGACGCGGCTCTGAGGTACGCGATTCTGACCTGCCAGTGAAGACGCGGTTCAAGCGGACGCGAAGGACGCACTTTGAGTGTGATTCACTGGCCGCAATCCTTAACTTCATCCAGACGCAGAGTTCAAGATACATTAAGAATGTGGTCTTATGTCCCCTTAAAATTGACGCAGTCAGGGACGCAACGCTGAGACTCGGTGCAAGACCCATCATCATTCATGTAGACGTAGCTCCAAGGCACTTGTGAAGGTGATAGGCCTTCTCTGCTGAAGATGTAAGCTTCGGGACGCAGCTTTATGTGCTTTCCCACTGAGACCCCCAGAATGAGTCCCTTTTGTTGATGGACGCAACCTTAAGTTGTCCGAGAGACGCGGAGCAACTTTGAGTCATCCAAGAGACGCGAAGGGTCTTCTAACTTGGAATGAAGGAGGACGCCACTTTTTGAAAAAGAGGCGCGAGCCTCTGGACGCAGCTCTCACATCTGCGTTTGGTGCAACTTCCCAGGCGTTATGTGTAGCCTGACATAAAGATCCTGTGAGATTTTCAAACGTCAAGTCTTCGTTGACGATTGGGAATTTCCCGAAGCGGTTGTCCACGCGTCGGTTCTTCATTGGGCTTTGACAGTCGTGCGGTCATTAAGGCCGACGGCTCTAATTAATGAACCATTAATTATGGTTATTATGGGCTGCCTATAAATAGGGCTTACCCCCTTCCTTTAGCAGTCCCATACTTGGACTATCCTCTTTTAACAGCGAGTGCTCTGAGAGACTTCATCTTCTCCCTTCAAGGACTTTACCAGGGGCTTGCCTCCATGGATGAAGATGACCCAGAGCTTTCATGCTTCTGTTTGGTCTCTTCAGAAGATTACCACTGTCAAGTGATTTCAATAACAGAAAGCGTCTCTTTGAGCACCTTTTATGTCCGCGCTTCAATGCGGAGAGTTCAACTCTTAATAGAGGCCTCTGCGGGTACGCCTTCTTGATTTGCCATGATATTTTTAACCCAGCCAGTTTTGAATTTTGATATCTCTTAAAGAAATATCATCATCCAGATTTTCTCCTGAAGTCTTAGTTGGTGCATTCTTTTTCTGGAATTTGTGCCATCGACTTAAACTTCTCTGGACGCCAATACAGTGGGCTTTGGCCCCTGGCTGCCGGTTTTGCACACAGAGCTTGCGCCTTGAGGGCGTTGACTTGGAAGAATTTTAACTTCGGGCTGAAGGTTTCAGGCTTGCATCTTGCAACTCCTGTTCATTCAACAGGGAGATGGCAGTTTTCGCGTCTGATTCTCTTCACGTCTCGTCCTTTAAGCGCGGATGTAAAATGAGACTGCGTCTGAATTCTGTGTTTATCACAATTTTGACCGCGTATGTTTCTGTCGCCGCAGATGTTCGCTGCGCGGGTCATTCCCGCGTCTGAAGTCCTCAGCGATAGCTGCGTTTGTCACTTAGTGTCTTCTGTTGAAGTATACTAGGCTTCAGATTTTCTAATTTTGTTGCTCCTTGCAGGTAGGCTTGATCATCCTTTTTCATGTTCGCTGGGCCCTTGGGAGAATATATCGGCCAGCGAACTTGGTTGATGGTCGACCACAGGAGAAGAAGTCATGGCTCCTGTCTTCAGGAGATTGGGACCGGACCCTCGCCAAGATCTCTTTGAATTCGACGCACCAGTCATGCTTCTTGGCATGGCATGTTAGAGTAAGGATGGCGGCGGGGGTAGCGGTGGATATAGTGGTGGGTGGCATCCCCTGTGAGGTCTTAAAACCTCCTCTCTTAACCCAGAAGTGACATCGATGAAACTCCATGCTCACTGGATGACCTTCTGGCGGAAGAGATGTTCATCAACGAAGGATCACACCCCCACTTCGGATGGTCAGGTGGAGTCAGAAGACTCTGCTGCCTTTCGACCTCAAGAAACACCATTGTTCTCGATCAACCAAGGACTTCTTCGATGTTTACATCATGCATCGTGGTGCAACCAGCTTCTGATCATTGCCACGACGTCTGATCCTACTTTGATGCCCTTCCAAACATCTTGTATCTGGAATTGTATGCAGCTTTGATGAGTGAGTGCAACCTCTGAGAGGGAGAGGGACTTCTTTGTGTACTCCTTAATTGTAACACTCAATCTCATTGTATAAGAGAGCGTTTTGTATCACTTTCATATGCCTGGATATAAATAAAAGTGACATTTTCTTTTTGTCTCTTCTATTGTCTTGAACTCTTTTGTCTCTTTTTAGTCAGATGCATAGAAGCAAAGAATCTTTGGCTTGTCAAAACTATGATTAAAATTTTAACAAGTCAAATTTTGTGGAGAAAAGATCCTATCTGAGGAACCCCACAATGCTGTCAGAGGTGTGATATTAACTTGACAGAGATAAGATAATTTTGATGGGCCTGCCACTTTATAAAAAGAAAGTGACAGGTTGAATTGGTACCCCCAGGGAAGATGAACTTTTTCAGAGGTCTAGGATTAACTTGATTAAGATCAGCTGGGGAGTTAATGAAAACACTGCTAATGGTGTAATGTTAACCTAACAATATTTTTTTTTAGAGTTGTTGTTCTGTTAAGGAGAACAACAAGTGAGACTAGGCTCGCGGGGAGTCTAGGAAAGTCTTTACCGTTAGAGGTGTGATATTAACTTAACGGGTTGAATGTAGTCTTATCGGAAGTGTAATGTTACTTGACAAGAATGTAAGTCAGAGGTGTGATATTAACTTGACTCAAAAGCTTTTCAGTTTTATTTGGGAAAACTAAAAGTGTCACTGTCATAGGTGTAATGTTTAACTTGACAATGAGGGTAATGCTAGAGGTGTAATTTTGAACTTGGCATTAGTCATCTCGAATTCAGCGAGGAAGTCCGAGGAAAAGTCGTGGCCATAAGTGTATTGTTGAACTTGGCGATGACCTGGATGCTAGAGGTGTAGTGTTAAACTTAGCATCGTTCATTTCAGCTTCGATATGGAAGTCTGAAGGAAGGTGACTGTCAGAGGTGTGATGTTAACTTGACAGAAACTCGATGTACTGTTTAGAAGTATAGTGTTAACTTAACAGTAATTTGTCAGAGGTGTGGTATTAACTTGATAGAAATTGATTTGCGATATGAGCAGTTTGAGGACCTGTCATTCCATTGATGAGAATTGACAAGTGGAGTTTAAAAATGTCAGAGGTATAGCGTTAACTTGACAAATTTGGATTTGCGATATGAGCAATTTTGAAGGCTTGCCATTCTATTGATGAGAATTGACAAGTGGAGTTTGAAGTGCCAGAGGTATAGTGTTAACTTGGCAACGACTGTATTTCGTAGACTTACCATTCTGTGGATGAGAATTGGTAAGAGATTTTTGAGGGGAGAGTGGAGTCAGGTACACTTAGGATTTTTAGCAAACCCTCAGCTATCAACGGATTTGAGGTGCCTTTACCAACTACCGTTTGAGTTGGGCTAGCCATGCTATTCCCCTCAGCATGATGAGTTGTTGAAAATTTATGTTAGGCTTAGAAGCCAACATTTTCCTCTATCCTTAGCCGTTGGAGGCGTCGGATCAAATGGGAACATGTCCCTTAGGATTTTAGCAAATCCTCAGCTGTCAACGGGTTTGATATGCCTTTACCAACTACCGTTTGAGTTGGGCTAGCCATGCTATTCCCCTCAGCATGATGAGTTGTCGAAAATTTATGTTGGGCTTAGAAGCCAACATTTTCCTCTATCCTTAGCCGTCGGAGGCGTCGGATGTTTTAATGAAGAAATTCTTCTTGTTTTGATCAGAGGTACAATTTTGAACTTGATCTGAGGAAGAACACTATCTAAGAATAGTATTTTTTCAAGAATCTGCCATTGATCGGCATCATGAGTGTATCGCCATTTGAAGTTATGAGGCGATACGATCCATTTGAGTAGACTGACTCTACTACAAATGGTCCTTCCCATTTGGGCTGGAATTTTTCTTTTGTCTTGTGCGTCATCACCATGGGTCTTCTGACGGCTAAGACAAGGTCACCTTTCTTGAAAGTTCGCACTTTAACTTTCTTGTTGAAGGCTTTGGTAATTCGAGCTTGGTAAAGCTCGATTTGCTGTTGGGCCTGGAGACGTTTGTCATCTAAGGCTTCTAATTCTTGGAGTCGCTGTCGATGGTTCTCCTCTATTGTCATCTCCACTGTCAGGGCCACGCGTAGAGATGGAATTTGGATTTCGAGTGGAAGGACGGCTTCACACCCATATACCAAAGAAAATGGCGTAGCTTTAGTCGGGGTTCGGACAGTTGTGCGGTAAGCCCATAAGCATTCACCCAGCTTGTCGTCCCAGTCACGTTGACTTTTCGAGACGAATTTCTTGAGAAGCTTGCCAATGGTCTTGTTAAAAGCTTCTGCGAGGCCGTTAGCGGCGGGGTAGTATGCCGTTGAGGACACACTCTGGATTCTGAACTTGGCGCAGAATCTCTGGAAAGCTTGGCTGATGAACTGGGGTCCATTGTCATGGACAATTCGCCGAGGTACCCCAAAACGGTAAATGACGTGATGCTTCACGAACTTGATCACATCAGATGACTTCACCTCCTTCAAAGGAACGGCCTCAGCCCATTTGGAGAAGTAATCAGTTATTGCCAAAATAAACCGATGTCCTTTTGATGACGGCGGGCTGATAGGGCCAACCACATCCATCCCCCACATTTCAAATGGCCAAGTAGAAGCCGTGGAGTGAAGGTAGACTGGTACTTGATGGATGAAATTGCCATGTACTTGGCAGGCGTGACATCTTTTGGCATAGGTGATGGCGTCAGCGATCATCTTGGGCCAATAATATCCCAACCTTTGGAGTCGATATGCAAGTTTTGGGCCAGGTTGATGGGCTCCACACATGCCATCATGGGCTTCTTTCAATACCTCCTGTGTCTCTTTTTGTGAAAGGCAGCGAAGCAAGATCCCATCATGCGATCGACGATACAGTGTTCGTGTAATCGCATTATAGTAGAATTTGGGGGCTTTCCTTCAAATGGCAGCCGCTTCTTTGGTATCCTCAGGCAAGATGCCATATAGGACATAATCAATGTAGGGGAATCGCCAGTCTCTAGGCTCTGGACCGGTTGACAATTCCAGCGCTTCTTTGCTTTGAGAATCTCCCTTTGACTCCTGATAGTCCTTGAGAGCAATTCTCGGGCAATACAGGTCGTGGCTGTAGACGAATATCTTCTCCATTGCTCCAGCTGGAAGAGCTAAGGAGGCCGCGAGGGATACTAGTGCATCTGCATGCGCATTTTGCCTGCGCGGTACATGGTCGATGTAGAAGTTTGTAAACTTCCTAGCCATGTGGACGGTTGCGTTGTAATAGGGTACTAGGTCTTCATGTCTGACTTCGTACTCCCTGCGAACCTGGCTAACGATGAGTTTGGAGTCGCCGTATGCCTCGAGATTTTTAACGCCATTCTCATCGGCGAACTGCATCCCAATCAAAAGAGCGTTGTACTCCGCTACATTGTTGGAGCAAGATTTGGTAAGCGAAATGGCTCGGGGAATCACATAATTCTGTGGGGAGACGAGTACTACTCCTACTCCTGCTACTAGGTGTCCTTTTGGGCTTGTTCTGGATGCACCGTCAAAGAAGAGTTGCCACACTTGACTTTTAAACGATGTCTGAGTCAAACAGACTTCGGCCACTTCATCCGGGAGATCCTCGTAGAGTTTGGTTGCCCTCGGATCCGGGTGCTCAGCTAGGAAATCCGCCACCGCTTGTCCCTTAATAGCCTTTTGTGGTAAAAAGTACATCTCATATTGGGATAGCAATATGGCCCATTGTGCCAGCCGGCCGTTCAATGATGAAGGCTTAGTCATAAGTAACCTCAGGGGGTTGACTTTTGATATGACGTTTATAGTTTGGCCTACCAGATAGTGTCGCATTTTCTGAATGGTGAACACTAATGCCAAACATTCCTTCTCGATCGGGTTGTACCGATGTTCGGCTCCGATCATTGTTCTACTCAGATAGTAGATCGCTTTTTCTCGTCCTTGATCATCATTCTGGGCTAGTAGAGCTCCCAAAGAATGATCCATTGCTCGAACGTATACCAGGAAAGGTTTTCCGGATATCGGGGCTGCAAGGACTGGTGGTTGGGTGAGGTAGTGCTTGATTTCCTCAAATGCTTGTTGGCAAGCGTCGTCCCAAATGAACGAAACACCCTTCTTCATTAGTTTAGCGAAGGGTTGGCATCTTCCGGAGAGGTTTGAGATGAACTTGCGGATGTACGCCAATCGTCCTTGCAATCCCCTGAGTTCCTTGAGATTTCTCGGAGGTTGCATCTCCTGGATAGCGCGAACCTTTTCCGGGTCTAAATGGATTCCTGTGGAAGTCACTACAAACCCTAGGAATTTGCCTCTGGCCACCCCCAGGAAAGATTTGGTAGGGTTCATCTTCAACTGATGGGCCCGCATGATGTCAAAGACAACTTTTAGATCAGTGATATGATCACCTTTAGCGCGGCTTTTTACCGCAATGTCATCAACATAGCATTCCACTGTTTGCGCATTTGCTGCTGGAAAATGGCGTTCATAGCCCTTTGATATGTTGCCCCCGCATTCTTCAGTCCGAAGGGCATGACGGTATAGCAGTAGACCCCCAGTGGTGTTCTGAAGGAGGTGTGCTTTTCGTCATCAGGATACATTTTGATTTGATTATATCCTGAGAATCCGTCCATGAAGGACATTCGTTCGAATCCACATGTATTGTCAATCATGACATCTGTGATTGGCAGTGGGAATTCGTCCTTGGGACAGGCCTCGTTCAGATCACGAAAATCGATGCAGATTCGGATCTTTCCGTTCTTCTTGGCAACGGGGACGATGTTGGCTACCCAATCGGGTTGTTGCTCTTCCCTGATGAAGCCAGAATCTATGAGCTTTCTGACTTCTGACTGAATTGCCTCCATTATTTCTGGACGGAACCGTCGCTGTTGTTGTTTGACAGGCTTTATGTTCGAATTGATGTTGAGGCGGTGCGTAGCCACTCGAGGATCAAGTCCAGGCATGTCTTCGTAATTCCAAGCGAAGACATCTTTATACTCTTGAACAAGAGATATTAGATCTTTTTTCTCTGACGGTGACAGGCCGTCGCTTATGAAGATGGGCTTAGGGTTAGCCTCATCTCCTAGATTGATCTGAACAACCTTGTCCTCTGTGGGTGGCTCTCGCTGTTCAGAGCGGGTATCCCAAAGAGTATTTAAATGTTTGATCCAAGGATCTGTATCGGATTGGATCATTTCTTCATCTCCGTCTTCCAGGTGGCTTGTTGAAATCATGTTCACTGAAAGTTCCCCGAAGATGTTGCCGACACTGAATCTGACTCCCATGATGACGTGCCTGAAGAGTAATCGTGACCTGACGATTCTCGAGAATCAGAGGCTGATGGAGCCGGAGTTGATACATAGCCCAACCCCCTGCGAGTCTGATGATAATAATCGGGTGCTTTTCCTTTTGGCACAAAGGATCGAAGTAGCGTTCTCCTTCCTTTGCCGAAGTTTAACCCGACTCTGCTGGTTAGATCATACCCCATGTTTTTCATCATTCTGAGTGCCTTTGGCTCATAATGACCGAACTGAGGGGATTCCTGCTCGCTTTCTGATTCTTCATGATTCATTCGTTCGGATTCAGTTCATCCGAAGAGAATTGGTCTTTGGCCCTTCCTTCTCGCTGGAACCATGAATATTGATTGTTGCGCATCGCCAACATTTCGACATGTTTTAAAGGACGATTTCACTGGTACCTGCAACGATGTCAAAGCATCCATTGCCGACCAGAGATCGTCATCCACGTCGGTACTAGTGTCTGACGGCACTGAATCAGAAGCAAACACAGAAAAATACGCTAAATCTAATTCTTCGTTAATGTACCAACCGCCTACATCATCGGCGGAGGTATTATCAACATCGGGCTTATTAATGCCCGTTACAGGTGGATCTAGCTCCCACACACACTCATCTTCCTCCAGCTCGGTGTCGGCTTCATTGCCAGAGTCTGGTTCCTCTGGTTGCGGGACTTCATCTATTTCCACAGATTCCTGATATAGGAGGGAATCTGTGAAATAATTCTCCACTCCCTTGAACGGATGCCTCTCGGTAATCAACGTTCGCACCTTTCCACTCCCGTCAATGTATTTCATGACTTGGTGGAGAGTAGAGGGAACGATAGAATTGCGATGAATCCAGGGTCTTCCCAGCAGTAGATTGTAGGAGGTGTCAGCATCTATGACGTAGCATGTCACCTCTGACCTTAGGTCTCCAATCTGGCATTTGAGCTTGACCTTCCCCATCGGACGGGTACTATTCGCATTGAACCCATAAATGGTCTCTGGGTAGGGCTCAAACGGTGAGTAGGAATCCCGAGATGTTACATGACCCTGCGAGGCATGATGCTCAACGCAGACCCGGGATCTACCTGGATGCGATTCACCTCAGATGATCCAATATACCCTGCGAAGTAAAGGGGTCGATCATGCTTCCCTCTGACTTGCATGTCTTCTGCCGTGAAGGTAATGCAGGGAATATTTTGGGAGGCGTGGAGGCAATCCTCTACATCTTCCTCCTTCGGTAGCTGGGTCATGAAGACCTCAGCATTAGCCAGAGCTTCTTGTAGAGCTTCTCTGGTCGACTTTGATAGTCTAAGAAGCTCATAAAGCGTAATCCGCGCCGGGATGTTGGCTATTTGAGCCAGGACATCAAAGCGGTAAGGTGCTGTGGATCCTTCCGCTACGTCCTTCGAAAGAACTCGAGAAAACCAAAGTTCTTTCTGTTTCTCCCCTGGTTGCTTTGTAGAGGGCTTGGCTGGCTCTGCAGTGGGTCTTGGAGGAGTTACCGCCACTTCGCCATACTTTTTCGAATATGGCTGCCCCGAACGGGTTTCTTCCACCAGCTGACTGGGCTCTGCAGCCAGAACTATTGTCTCCTCTTCTGAGTCGGTTAGCGGGGGAATATCAGTTTTCGCTTCTCGAGAAGAGGCACACACCACGTTGCAGGATGAAGCCTTTGCTTTGCCTTTGGACTTCCTGCTGGTTACAGTAGTCCATTGCTGGCCATCAATAAGGTCGGGATGAACCCACATGACTTCTCCCTGAGGTGTGGGAACAGGTACCAAGCCCTTTTCTTGCTGCTGGTGCAGGTCTGTGTTGACCATTCTCAGCTCTCCTCTTGGGATAGGGACTACTCCAGAGGGTATTGGGGGTTGTCTCCCAAACTGGAGAACTGACGTCATATTAGCTGTCACCTTCTTCTGCTCTGGTCGGAGTTTCAATACCTCCGCGTCAATCAGGGCCTGAAGGATGTCCTTGAAGACATAACAGCTCTTGGTAGGGTGTCCCAACATCCTGTGGTACATGCAGTAGCTGGGATTGTCGGTTTTACCGACTTCCTCGGGGCGCCAGCTTCAGGAAGCTTCAGTCGATTACTCTTGTTGAGTAATTTGAAGAGCGAGTCGACATGTTCATCCTTGAAGGAATACTGCTTGTTGGCCCGTGGTTGGCTTGAAGAGCCACTTCCTTTGACCGGTTGAGGTTTGACAGGGGACTTGGTCTCTGCTGCCAAGTTATCCTTCCTTTTGGCTTGGAGGGATATGTCTGGCGCACGCCTCGTTGACCTTTCAGGCCTGGGTTTATTTTCTTCCGCTCTGACGCGGGCGACAATCTCCTCAGCCTATTCACCTTGTTGGACTAATTATTTCCAAGTGCGGCTTTCAGCAACTCCTATTTGAGCAAGGAGTGAGGTTTGGAGATTGTGGCGGCATGTTTCCACCAAGGTAACCTGGGTCATACCGCTCAGGCATCGGAGTGCCACGTTCCGAAATCTTTCCACGAAAGACTTAACGGACTCTCCCTTTCGCTGCTTGGTGGCTAAAAGGGTAGGCATGTTGACCTCCGAGTCATCTTCAAAGAAGCGTGTTAAGAAAAGCTTCTCCAAATCACCCCAGTTCTTGATGGAACCTTCAGGGAGCTTCATGAACCATTCAAAGGCCAGCCCTTTTAGGGTGCCGATGAATAAACGCGCCAGGATGGCGTCGTTATCTACCACATTCCCAGTTTGGGACTTGAAATAGTAGATGTGTTGGTTCGGTGAACCTTTCCCATCAAATGCTTGGAGGGTTGGAGCCTTGAACTTGGGCGGGTACGGAACCAGGTCCCATTCGGCTGGATATGGGCGGACCACCCCTGCTTCTTGGAGACCTTTCCGATTGGTAAGGGCTTCAAGGCGCTGCTCCAACTGATTCATTCTTTTAGAATGAACCTTTCTCTGGTCTTGATCATTCTTCTCCTGTGATGAGGATTTAGACGAACCAGAGGTGGGTTGCTCTTTCTTCTCGGAGTGTTCGGAAGATGAGCTTTCTCTCTCTTTTTGTTTGCCCTTAGACTTTCTAAGGGGAGATTTCCTCCTGTCTTCGAGCAACTGTGCGAGCATCTGCTTGAGAGAGTCGATGAATTCTTGCTGAGCACGAATCATCTCGAGTTGTTCCTTCTGGACCTGGGCTTGCTGCTCCAAGCGCTTAGCGGTCTCCTCAGGAGTGCTCGTCATGTATGTGAAGGCCTCTTTCTCTATAGAAGAGTTTGAGGCCTGCGACTCTGCAATGGCAGGGTGCGAGTCATTAATCTCAATGCCCCAGGCTAGGGCATTGTAGTTAATCGGGGGGATGGCCCCGGTCCGGGTGCAAGTGTGTCGGTACACTCCTTCCGGTTTAGAGTCAGACTCGTCGGAGCTGACTACAGGCTGTTTTTCCCTGCTCCTGCTCGCCATGTTAGCAGTGAGTTCTGGATACTCAGTGTCAGAGAAGATCCTCTGCCTGTAAGAGCGTCTTCTTTTGGCTGCTGGGGGAATCAGGGTCAGCTGTCTAACTAAGGACTGCTGGTTCCCGCCTGAACCGCAACGGCACTCAGAGAGCATGGAGATGAGCCGTTGGCAGCAACATGATGAAGTGGTTTGATTGGCACTTCTTTTCTTTATCAAGTAATCCCTTAGATCCATGGAAAGAGGATCGAAGAGATTAGCCTCGCAACTTCGAGGGCGGGAGGCATCCTTGCGCTGTACAGCTTGGACGCAGGATTCAGAGGCGTGGTTCTCGCGTCGCAGCTTTAGGACGCGTGCCTGGCGTCTCTGTTGAGAAGAGACGCAGCTGTCACATTGCTGCTTGGTGCGTCGGGGCAGGGACGCTTGAGAGAGAGTGGGCTGCAGGGCCCTACGCCTAAGGGCGCGTGCCTCTTGTACCTGACGAGGCGCGCAGGCTTCGCCTTCGCGTTTGGTGAGTTGGACTTCAGAGGACCTAATTTGGGGAGTCTCGCGTTTGGGCCGCCAAACGCGGACTTCGCGTGCTGGACGTGGCGCAGCCAAGGCGCCGGATTGAACTTCGCGTCCTGCCTCAGTTGGACAATCAGAAGTCCCAACTTGCAGTTGGCGCGCACGCCTCCTCTGTCGACGCTCAGCGTTTCGGTTGCGTCGTGGAGGTGGAGAGAAACCAACGACGACTTGGTGCTGAGGGAGAAGGTGGACTGGCTGGACACCAGAGATTTTGACCGCATGGGTCTCTTGGGAGACACTGACGCGTGTGTTCCGCATAGCGCGGTTGGTCGCAACGGCAGTTGTGCCTGGGACCACGCGGGCCTCCTGAGAGACGTTGGCGAGTGTATCCTGCTTGGCACAGTTGGCTGCCACACCCTTTGCAGCAGCCGCGCCTGAGAGAGACTCAGAGCGGGTTTCGGGGCAAGTCCCCGTAGAGACCCTGCGACAGACGCGGGTCTTAGGGCTCTTGGAGCCGGAAGAGAGAAACTCTTCATACTTTGCCTGGTCGAACTCGACGACGAGCGATTCGACCATCTTCCCCTTATGGAGGACGTCACCTTGCGCCACGATTTGTTCGTCAGTGACAAATGTAGTCCCCAGCGGAGTCGCCATCTCTTGTATGCGTCGGAAAATGAGGATTCGATTGTAAAATTCTTTTGATTGGATAGAAGATTACAACAGATCGGTCTTCCGATTACAAGGGAGGGAGGATGTTGAGTCTTGAATCCTCCCTTTGTTTAAGGCTGGGTTCTTCAAGTGGCGATGGAGAGTGAATCTTGTTCTCCGTTGACCGGGTGACCGTCGAGACCTTCCAGGGATCTCCTCTTCGGATGGTAGATGGAGTAACTCAGCTCTGTCTACCAAAACTCTCAAAGAGAAGATAGGCAAAGAGCAACTTGAACACAGCAAGTTCTCTAAAGAGTTTAACTCTCTCTCTCTCTTTTCTCTCAGAGCTCTTTTCTTCCAGAAGTCCTCTGACCGAAAATTCGACTGTCAATCCCCTCTCTTCAATTCGTCCGAAAATCCGACCCCTTCTTCATAGCGACGGGGCTATTTATAGGGGTTTCAGGGGCGTACGTGCCTCCTAAAAACACTCCATAATGGGGGCTAATTTTTCCCGTTATGTAGGCCGTGATTGGTCCCGAAACCGGGACGGTTACAACTGAGACGCGGGTGTCAGACCACGCGCCTTGGAGCTGTTGAGACGCGGATTTTGACCTACGCGCCTTGGTGCTGCTGAGACGCGGCTGTTGAGCCTCGCGCCTTGATGCTGCTGAGACGCAGGTTTCGACCCTCGCGCCTTGGTGCGGCTGAGATGCGGGTTTCGACCCTCGCGCCTTGGTGCTGCTGTGTTGGCTGAGACGCGGCTGTCGAGCCTCGCGTCTAGAACTTGAAATTCTGCTTTTTAATGGCTTGTCTTTTAGTGATTTTTAGACAGCCTACAGTGGCCAGTCAACCAGTTGGAGTCTTCTAGGTCTAAGGTTTACCCTAACATAGGCTAGATTTTTCTTTATTTTCTTATTTGTTTATTTATTTGTTTTGTTTGTTCTTGTAAAAATAGATTATAATTACAATTATTCTGATTATAACTCAAATTCATATTTCACCCCAACCTTTTTCAATTCAGGGATTACCAACCCGACATTTCATAACTTTAACCAACTAAATATGTCGAATTGGTCTTCTCCGAATCAATATATGCCTCAATCCCAATGTTATGAACAAGATGGAGATAATTATCATGACCCTTCATCGAGTCAGTGGGGATATAACTCCCCTGAGTCTTACTATCAACAGCCTTACCAACAAATAGCTTCATAAACTCTTACCAAGACCAAGCTATAGAAGAAAAATCTTCTTTAGAAAAGAGTTTTAAAGCCTTCCTTGAGTCCACACGATAATTGCAAATTCAAACGGACTTAAGTCTCCCAAACAATTCCTAAATCTAAGATCCCTGCTCTAATTTTCAAGTCCTACGACAACAAGAACCTATTGACTTCGAAGAGAGTTTGGAATCCATAATTCAAAGCGAAGATTCCTTTACCCAGTCCATCGATATGATAGAAGTAAGACTTAGTCGATTAGAAAACATGCACAGGAATGAGAAAACTCTCCCTACCCAATCCTTGATTATTCCCGATACTTCTAACCAAATTGATGGAAATCAAGAATCATAGTACCTTGAAGACTATGACCGAGATTCAATTTCACCACAAAACTTTGAACTTGACCAATACCAACCTATTGGTAAATTGGCAGTTTTCATTTCAAAGAGATTGAACTTGAAGATGACTGCGACATCAATTCCTAATGTTGTGATTCAGTTCCACTTTTTGAATTTATGCTAACTCCAGTATCCTTACCCAATTTGGACCCAATTTTGAAGCCAACACTGATTCCTGTCCCTATAGAGTTTGAACAAGAATCACCTATTTTGGATAGTTACATTCCATTGTTGGGAAATGAATGTAAACTTCAATCCTATGATTTGGGTCAAACTCATGAACCAACTTCGACTCTCGAACCTAAACATGATTTGAGTTTTACTCCCGATTAAGTATTGGTTCCCATTCCTTTCATTGTTAAGCCAAAATCATCCATTCTATAAAATCACATTCATTGTTGGACCAAGGTTTAGATCAATATGACTCCGTGATGATATCCCGAGATTGGTCATATGTAACGCCCCGATCCGGCGGGTACGGAGACGTTACTGCAACGTATATACGCAGGTCAGAAATACCCTCACGTATATACGCTAAGCATCAGTACAGGCAAGAATCAGAGTACGGAAGCGAGTGGTGCATTATACATTCCAACATATGAGTACAATTACAAAGTTATCACCAGAGGTGATCCAATATTACATGAATATTACATCACTGCTATGCGCAATTGCGAGATTTCAAGGAGATGTACAAGAGTGAACAGTATAAATGGCACTCACGAGTTTACAAAAGGAAAACTCGAGAGGCACACAGGGGGCCTGGAAGGATAGAGCTTCAGATGGTCTGCTGGGGATCCACGCTTCAGCTGCGCCACTCTGATCAGCTACTGGAAGAATCCACACGCTCCAAGCTCCATGACCTGGACATGAGGATCCAGGGGAGTCAGATGAAACTCCCCAGGCGAGTGGTGATGCAAAAGCCAAGTGGCGAGCAAGGATAAGTACATGTATAGTGATAAAACAAAATAAAGCCGAGGGCGAGCAAATCTGATTGTATGGTTTCAGATCACGGCTCCATAAGACTAGTACGTCGAAGGAATAATCCAAACAAGGAAACTCTATCTATATACCTTTATCTCATGTCACCATAATCCAAGCACATACAACCCGACTGTACTCAGGGCATGATAAGAAAATGAACAGGAGGCAGGTGGATACAAGGGATAAAGCAGAGCATGAGCAGCTAATATAATAATAACCATAAAATCGGAAATCTGATGTAAAACCAGTACAAGCAAATATGGTGAGGCATATCACAGATTCATAGCCGTTTAAGTCGCAGGCTTCAGTATGCGTCCCATTCCACATACCTCTACTTACAACTTAAATAGCCGGTTATTATCTTGACACTTTATTATTACTCGTCTTACCCTGATATCTAGCTATGTGTACTAGCGTCCCAGCACACATAGATCCATATCCGAGTAAAGCAAGGTTGTTATTGGAAACCAGCGGGGGTATCAACGAACTATGTTTACAGTGGGTCCCGTACATACCCGGGACCACGGCCCAGGATTGTTCCGTTGCTTGGTGACGGAACCTGCCGCAAGGCTAACAGGAGGGACTTATGTATGCCCTTATCATGATGGTACCAGGAAGGAGGGAGCCAGCACTCCCCTCGGTCGCCTGGAGGCCCACAGGTCAGACCGGAAGTTTTAGTTGCACAACATGCCTAATACCACTGTAAACACGAACACATATTGATATCCGCAAGTTTCCCCCGACCCAATGCAAGTTGTTCCTTTTATGAATTATTAGATTAATTATCAATTTACGGGAATAACAAGAGCAGGACATGACCAGGAATTCAGGAGTTCAGGTCACTGTATATAATACAGGATAACAAGACAGGGTTCCCGTAAATGTGATAATCACAGGTCAAGTATATCATGCTGGGTGTCAAGTGATAGCATGACAGGATGATGATATTTGGCAGGTGACCAATCATGCCAAGAGATTGATATAAATCCGGTGGCAAGTCATGTCATAACAAGAGGTCTTGCCAAGAAGTAGCATGTCCGATGTTAGGTGATAACAAATCAGTTGACAGGTGATATACATGTGTTAAATAGTAACATGCATAAATGACAGGTATGAAGAAATGACACGGTGGTAGAATAGTAGCTGAGCACAACCAAGCGGAGCTGGGCAAGCTGGAAATACAGACAGCAAACAGGATTTATCCCTGGAGCATCTGGCGAGGTTACCGGGACGACTCGACTGAAGTACGAGCGGTAAATCCGGCAGCAACTCGCCTAGACGAATCTAGTGGTAAAGCGCTGAACGCTGATCATGATAACCAGGCGGAGCTGAACAAGCTGGAAGCACAGGCAGCGAACAGAGTTTAGACACTAATGCGCTCTGCGAGGTTACTGGGACACTCGGATCAAGATACGAGTAGAAAATCCGGCAGCAACTCGCCTAAACGAATTTAGTGGTAAAGCACTGAGCGCTAAGCATGCACACCAGGCGGAGCTGGGAAACCTGACGATCCCAATCACGTCTCTTTCGAGATAGTGAGTGACCGGAGGCTGAAGGATCAGTCACGCATGGTATGAAGCAGTAGGATACATCACAGGCATAGTATATGTACAAGAATGAAACTACCCTAGTACAAGCATTCGTCACAGAGCAATACATGTCCAGATATAGGCACTCGGCCATACACAATTACAGGGACTCAGCCCAATACAAAATACATGGAAACATGAAGTAAAATACATATCGACCCGACAAAGCGGGGAATCCCAAATGGAGGCGAGAGCGAGAACACTCGCCTAAATCACCGGAAAGCCGAAAAGTCTGGAATCCATGGAACTCGCGCACGCGCCATAAATAATGTATATATGAGGAGAGAGAAAGTGTACAGGAAGACGCGGTTTGAGGAAGTGAGACGCGGGGGTTCGCAGACGCGGGAGTTAGCGTCGCGAGAATAACAGACACGGGGATCACAAACGCGGGAATAGCAGACGCGGGGTTCGCGTCGCAAGAATAGCAGATGCGGGAATCACAGACGCGGGGATCGCGTCGCGAGAAGTACCAGACGCGGGAATCACAGACGCGGGGATCGCGTCGCGAGAAGTACCAGACGCGGGAATAGCAGACGCGGGATTCGCGTCGCATAGATGCCTCAAACGCGAGATCTGCGTTCAAGTGCGGACGCGAGGGAAACGCGGACGCGGACGTGGGTTCTGCGTCGCGTCAATACAGAAACGCGCGGAGCGCGTTAAGGGATTGCCTAGACGCGGGGTGAGATCCGCATTAGGAAAGTCTTGGCGAGGAAAATCACTCGCCGACAAGATTCCTTGCTGCGCCCGACGAAGGGAAGTTCGGCCCCAATCCAAAAGGAGGGTACCGGCCCCAAGTCTTGCCAACAGAGAAAAACGCGGCCCCAATCCAAAAGGAGTGGCCGGCTCTTGAGTCTTGCCGACGAAGAAGAGCACGGCCCCAATCCAAAAGGAGTGGCCGGCTCTGAAAGAGTCATGTCCAAATGGAGAAGACGAACAGGAAGAGGAACCAGGAAGAGAGAGAGAGACTCAGGAGAGAGAAAGAGAGTGTGTTTCAGGAGAGAGAGAGAGAGAGAGAAAGAGAAGTGAGAGAATTCAGGAGAGAGGAAGAAAGAGATCCAGGAGAGAGAGTGAGAGAGAAAGCTTGTAATAGGAGGAGAGAGAGAAGAGAGAGGAGAGAGAAAGTTGTAGGAAAAAGAGAGGGAAAATGAGGTGTATTATGAAATAAAATTGGGATTTAAAGGAGTGGGGTATTGATGTAAATAGAGAGAAGTAGTTTTTGGAATGAAGTGGGGGTATTTTAGGAAAGAGGGGAATCTTTGTTTTAATTAGGGAATGAATTGAAAGAGATGAAAGAAAGAAAGAAAGAAAGAAAGAAAAAAGAAGAAGGAGGAGGGAGGTGGGTGGCCGGCCGCCGGCGGTGGCCGGCCAGCCTGGCGGCGGCGGCGCCGGCGCCGGGGAGGCCGCGCGCGCGCCCGGGGTGGAGGAGAAGGAGGGTGCTTTGGGTTTTGTTGTTGTTGTTGTTGTTGTTGTTGTTTTGATGGTGGGAGTGGGTGGTGGTGGTGGTGTTTGTGGTGGTGGTGGTGGTGATTGGTGGTGTTGGGAAGTTGGAGAAGGAGGAGGAGGTGGTGATGGAGTGATTAAAGGGGAGAATTAAATGAGTGAGGGTTGGTATGGTGTCTCCCATGTGGGGGGAGTGGGCTGCAGTTGGTGGGAGAAAACAAAGGAAAGAAAGAAAGAAAAGAAAGATTTGAATAAAATAATAATATTATAATATGGTCGCGAAAAATCGACTGTTCCAGAAAAATCCCCAAAAATACCCGGAGATAGAAAACGTCATCCTGCGGAATAATATGAAATCGGTTTTCCAAAATAAAATCCCATTTTCAAATTAAAAATCCGGAAGTCAACCGCCGATACCGGTCTACACCGGGTCGGCCAGATTTTGATAAATTCTGAAAAATCCCAGAAAATGTATTAAAGAATAAAATATAATTTTAAGAAGTAAAGTGAAAGCGGAATTCAGAAGTTTAATCCCGATTGTAAACTAAAAATCCTGGAATCAACCAGCGATACTGGCCGATACCGAATCCGGTGGAATTTTCATAAATTCATAAAATCCTCAGAAAAAGTATTTAGATAGGAAATGTGATTTTAAGAAATAATGTCTAAAGATACTTTTAGTAATTCTAATTAGTTTGTAATTTAAAAATCCGGGAATCGGTCAGCGGCACTGGTCGACACCGGTTTTGAAGATTTACAACTAAATTCAGGAAAATCCCAGAAAATCATAGAAAATCTAAAATATTGGAAAATGATGTTCAAAACTGAAATCGGTCAAATCGGAATACCGGAATGTCCAAATCGAGCAATACTCTAGGATCGGGCCCTCGGTTCAGACTAGGGCTGACTCCGAGTCCACGAATCCAAATCCAAGACAAAACATTCATATAAATAGTTCGTACTACAAAACAAATACCGAAGGTAAATCGAAAAATACGATCGAAAAATCTGAATACGTAATTAAGTACGTATTCCGGGAGCGGGGTGTTACACGATCAGAAAATATGAATACGCAACTAAGTACGTATTCCGGGAACGGGGTGTTACACTCCATCCACCTTACAAAAAATTGCGTCCTCGCAATTTCGATAAGGGGTGAAATGAACACAAAAAGGTAGGAATGAGGATTATGCCAATCAAGATATGAATAACTATGAGCTGTTCCCCCAGATTGACTGAACAACTAACTCAGGACTAAAGCATCTCTGCACTTCTGCCGTATATATACATCCTCTGACGGTGCCATAATAATACTGATCTGATGTCTGCTTATAAAAGAACACTGCCAGAACTTCAAAGGACTAACCCATTCTGAACAATATAAAGTGAGCTGACTTGGTAAGATAATCAATAATACTTCGATCAGACTGTGAGCTAAAGCTAATGAAATCCATAGTGCTGAAGTCCATAATATAATATAAAACCCTGCATAGTAAGATGTTATCCTTTTGCAGTAGAATCACTGACGGGCTGCATACTGGGCTTTGTTAACTCTGAAAAACGTAGCCAAGAATATAAAATAACTGTGAAGAATTTGGAATACTGACTTATGAATGATAAACCGACTGCAGATGAAACAGGAAGAAGATATCTGAGCCCTGCAAGATTTGTAGAATGGATCATTGACAAGGCCATGGCGATAGCTCAGATATAGTGATGGAACTCTGTTCAGCAGATCCATAAAAGTACGCTAGAAGAAATCCGAGGAATGGCTAGAGTGCCAAGCACTGAAGGGACTAGCCACGGATGAAACCAAGCCTAGATGAGGTTATCGCGTAACACAGCTCAGGTGTTAAGCATTAGGGTGCGGCGAAGCTAACGCTCTACGAGGCTCGCAATTGGCGAAGCTCACGAGGCGAAGCCAGCGCGTAACACAACACTAAATGCTAAGCACCAGGGTGCAGCGAAACTCACACCCGGTTAGGTTCACGAATGACTAGAACACGACCCTCGCTTGGCGAGGCTAGCGGAGCCTTTGGTCCACCAAATCAATAAAAACTGACAGGAGTTAGTGGCTCTGAGAACATGATCAAGAAATCACAAGAATAGAAACGAGTCTCGAATTCTGTCTTCTAAATAATAACCTGACTGCAGATTAGCTCTGAGAATACCCGAGTTCCATGAATATAGTCGAAGAAATCATGATCGCTATTAGAGGAATAGGAATGAAAAATATCATAACTTTGTCTGCTAGAAGTCCTGATTCTGAATTACTGTTATATACTGACACTCCTCATGAAATGATGCAATCTATCTGACTATATAAGTGACGACTACTCTGCTTGATGTACTAGTCTCCCATGATGTATCCATAAATACAAGAATATAATGCGAGGCCGAAGATCTGCCCAGTATAAGACAATGTAATATACCAGAGTCGAGGAATGCCAGAACATAATGAGAGTGACTACATCTGCCCTGCTATTACCTCTCTAGCTACGCATATCTTAAGTTGGCATAAAGTTTATAAAAATCAGAATAGCAAAAATAGGAGAGATAGGAATCATGAAATAGGGAGAGAGATAGGACGGACTAGGATTGATGGTGATAGTGCAATGAGGAGGATATGATAGAGAGAAGTTTACCAACTCCCGGACATGCTAAAAATGGGGATAATGGTTACGGTCAGTCCTTTCAGGGTTCCTTTTTCAGATATTGAGCATCCCTTCTTGCTCTCACCCCATCATATTGAGCATTCCGACTTCCTCTTTTGTCCGATTATATGTTTGCCTCCCTTCATCATGTGCCCTAGTTCTCGGTCTCTTTTGTGTATGACTCCATGCTGGATGCTGGGGATGAAGTGAGGTTATTCTGACAGTAGGTCCTGGATTCCCTCACAACGGTGATACTGGAAGAGTTGATCTGATCGGTGTAATGTTCTCTGCTTTCTTGAACAGACAGTCACTTTTCAACTAATCTCTGAACCCGTGTACGACATAATTCATGACCTCTCCGGTGGTTGTGTTATAAGTGCTCGGCTTTAGATGATACTCCCATGTCATGTGTTGAGGGCAAGGTTGAAGGGATGGCTTAGCTAATAGGGCATCCAAGGGCCTGTCTGAGCCTTCACTTCCATCAATTAAGAGGGTCTCTTCACCAACTTCATCTGCAACTCATCCTAATCTTTCTTCTCTGGGTCCATTCCACTTCCCGGATAATGACAAAGGAACTTGAGAATACCCCTTGGGCTGCTTGGGGGTAAGAAACATCCTGCTCTTCATCTTCATTTCTCACTTAAGATATTGCTTGCTCGGTTCTCCTTATCGGCCACCATGTAAAACACCGACCGACTTTGCCTTAGGAATTTTACAGTGTACTTATTTACAATCCAATCTCCCTACCGCAATTTGATAAATCATTCTTTCATTTCTTCCTGTGCTATTACAGAGAAGAATCTTCCTATAGAAATCCTTCGAGAACTAGTCCCAAGTGTTGGGCTTTCCCAGTCTCGCTGCTTCCGCCAACTACTACATCCAGGCTACATCTTCTAACTGAATCTTGATCATTTTCACCTAGTTCTCGTCAGGGACCCAAGTTGACTTAGAAGATCCATCAGGTTTACTGACCACTGCTATGCATCCAGGGCTTCTCCATGCTTGAAAAATTGCCGGCTGTAATTTCCTGAAATCTAACATGTCGCCTGGCTTCTGTTCCCGGAGTGCAACCAATGATCCTTGGTGCGGGACCTTCGCCTGTACTTGATCGTGTCTCATCATATCTTGCAGAGATAGTCTTAAATCAAGATTTTCTCCATTAGGGTTACCCTAGGAAGAACCAGAACCGTTATGATTTCCCCATCTTTTCATGTCCGAGTTGGTCCAAGAATAACAAGAAACTGAAGTATGAAAGGATGGGAGAACTTCAGAATTCAAGGATAAGATTATCAAGAGAGAATGGATAACTTTGTACTTGTAGTTGGATTGTATAACCAAGACTCATGCATTCCAGTTGCAAATTTCTTTACCATTAATTTGCCGTCTGGACGTACTGAGGAGGTGAGAGCCTAGGCTCTGATACCAACCTGTAACGCCCCGATCCGGCGGGTACGGAGACGTTACTGCAACGTATATACGCAGGTCAGAAATACCCTCACGTATATACGCTAAGCATCAGTACAGGCAAGAATCAGAGTACGGAAGCGAGTGGTGCATTATACATTCCAACATATGAGTACAATTACAAAGTTATCACCAGAGGTGATCCAATATTACATGAATATTACATCACTGCTATGCGCAATTGCGAGATTTCAAGGAGATGTACAAGAGTGAACAGTATAAATGGCACTCACGAGTTTACAAAAGGAAAACTCGAGAGGCACACAGGGGGCCTGGAAGGATAGAGCTTCAGATGGTCTGCTGGGGATCCACGCTTCAGCTGCGCCACTCTGATCAGCTACTGGAAGAATCCACACGCTCCAAGCTCCATGACCTGGACATGAGGATCCAGGGGAGTCAGATGAAACTCCCCAGGCGAGTGGTGATGCAAAAGCCAAGTGGCGAGCAAGGATAAGTACATGTATAGTGATAAAACAAATAAAGCCGAGGGCGAGCAAATCTGATTGTATGGTTTCAGATCACGGCTCCATAAGACTAGTACGTCGAAGGAATAATCCAAACAAGGAAAGCCTCATCTATATACCTTTATCTCATGTCACCATAATCCAAGCACATACAACCCGACTGTACTCAGGGCATGATAAGAAAATGAACAGGAGGCAGGTGGATACAAGGGATAAAGCAGAGCATGAGCAGCTAATATAATAATAACCATAAAACCGGAAATCCGATGTAAAACCAGTACAAGCAAATATGGTGAGGCATATCACAGATTCATAGCCGTTTAAGTCGCAGGCTTCAGTATGCGTCCCATTCCACATACCTCTACTTACAACTTAAATAGCCGGTTATTATCTTGACACTTTATTATTACTCGTCTTACCCTGATATCTAGCTATGTGTACTAGCGTCCCAGCACACATAGATCCATATCCGAGTAAAGCAAGGTTGTTATTGGAAACCAGCGGGGGTATCAACGAACTATGTTTACAGTGGGTCCCGTACATACCCGGGACCACGGCCCAGGATTGTTCCGTTGCTTGGTGACGGAACCTGCCGCAAGGCTAACAGGAGGGACTTATGTATGCCCTTATCATGATGGTACCAGGAAGGAGGGAGCCAGCACTCCCCTCGGTCGCCTGGAGGCCCACAGGTCAGACCGGAAGTTTTAGTTGCACAACATGCCTAATACCACTGTAAACACGAACACATATTGATATCCGCAAGTTTCCCCCGACCCAATGCAAGTTGTTCCTTTTATGAATTATTAGATTAATTATCAATTTACGGGAATAACAAGAGCAGGACATGACCAGGAATTCAGGAGTTCAGGTCACTGTATATAATACAGGATAACAAGACAGGGTTCCCGTAAATGTGATAATCACAGGTCAAGTATATCATGCTGGGTGTCAAGTGATAGCATGACAGGATGATGATATTTGGCAGGTGACCAATCATGCCAAGAGATTGATATAAATCCGGTGGCAAGTCATGTCATAACAAGAGGTCTTGCCAAGAAGTAGCATGTCCGATGTTAGGTGATAACAAATCAGTTGACAGGTGATATACATGTGTTAAATAGTAACATGCATAAATGACAGGTATGAAGAAATGACACGGTGGTAGAATAGTAGCTGAGCACAACCAAGCGGAGCTGGGCAAGCTGGAAATACAGACAGCAAACAGGATTTATCCCTGGAGCATCTGGCGAGGTTACCGGGACGACTCGACTGAAGTACGAGCGGTAAATCCGGTAGCAACTCGCCTAGACGAATCTAGTGGTAAAGCGCTGAACGCTGATCATGATAACCAGGCGGAGCTGAACAAGCTGGAAGCACAAGCAGCGAACAGAGTTTAGACACTAATGCGCTCTGCGAGGTTACTGGGACACTCGGATCAAGATACGAGTAGAAAATCCGGCAGCAACTCGCCTAAACGAATTTAGTGGTAAAGCACTGAGCGCTAAGCATGCACACCAGGCGGAGCTGGGAAACCTGACGATCCCAATCACGTCTCTTTCGAGATAGTGAGTGACCGGAGGCTGAAGGATCGGCCACGCATGGTATGAAGCAGTAGGATACATCACAGGCATAGTATATGTACAGAAATGAAACTACCCTAGTACAAGCATTCGTCACAGAGCACGCGCCATAAAATAATGTATATATGAGGAGAGAGAAAGTGTACAGGAAGACGCGGTTTGAGGAAGTGAGACGCGGGGGTTCGCAGACGCGGGAGTTAGCGTCGCGAGAATAACAGACACGGGGATCACAAACGCGGGAATAGCAGACGCGGGGTTCGCGTCGCAAGAATAGCAGATGCGGGAATCACAGACGAGGGGATCGCGTCGCGAGAAGTACCAGACGCGGGAATCACAGACGCGGGGATCGCGTCGCGAGAAATACCAGACGCGGGAATAGCAGACGCGGGATTCGCGTCGCATAGATGCCTCAAACGCGAGATCTGCGTTCAAGTGCGGACGCGAGGGAAACGCGGACGCGGACGTGGGTTCTGCGTCGCGTCAATACAGAAACGCGCGGAGCGCGTTAAGGGATTGCCTAGACGCGGGGTGAGATCCGCGTTAGGAAAGTCTTGGCGAGGAAAATCACTCGCCGACAATTCCTTGCTGCGCCCGACGAAGGGAAGTTCGGCCCCAATCCAAAAGGAGGGTACCGGCCCCAAGTCTTGCCAACAGAGAAAAACGCGGCCCCAATCCAAAAGGAGTGGCCGGCTCTTGAGTCTTGCCGACGAAGAAGAGCACGACCCAATCCAAAAGGAGTGGCCCGGCTCTGAAGAGTCATGTCCAAATGGAGAAGACGAACATGAAGAGGAACCAGGAAGAGAGAGAGAGAGAGACTCAGGAGAGAGAAAAAGAGTGTGTTTCAGGAGAGAGAGAGAGAGAGAGAGAAAGAGAAAGTGAGAGAAATTCAGGAGAGAGGAAGAAAGAGATCCAGGAGAGAGAGTGAGAGAGAAAAGCTTGTAATAGGAGGAGAGAGAGAAGAGAGAGGAGAGAGAAAGTTGTAGGAAAAAGAGAGGGAAAATGAGGTGTATTATGAAATAAATTGGGATTTAAAGGAGTGGGGTATTGATGTAAATAGAGAGAAGTAGTTTTTGGAATGAAGTGGGGGTATTTTAGGAAAGAGGGAATCTTTGTTTAATTAGGGAATGAATTGAAAGAGATGAAAGAAAGAAAGAAAGAAAGAAAGAAAAAAGAAGAAGGAGGAGGGAGGTGGGTGGCCGGCCGCCGGCGGTGGCCGGCCGGCCTGGCGGCGGCGGCGCCGGCGCCGGAAAGGCCGCGCGCGCGCCCGGGGTGGAGGAGAAGGAGGGTGCTTTGGGTTTTGTTGTTGTTGTTGTTGTTGTTTTGATGGTGGGAGTGGGTGGTGGTGTGGTGTTTGTGGTGGTGGTGTGGTGATTGGTGGGTTTGGGAAGTTGGAGAAGGAGGAGGAGGTGGTGATGGGTGATTAAAGGGGAGAATTAAATGAGTGAGGGTTGGTATGGTGTCTCCCACGTGGGGGGAGTGGGCTGCAGTTGGTGGGAGAAAACAAAGGAAAGAAAGAAAGAAAAGAAAGATTTGAATAAAA